>OY998175.1:59607000-59939500 GCA_963921935.1 Galeruca laticollis | reverse complement strand
GCGATGCTTATCATAGAAGGTACACAGAACTTGAAGTAAGATACAGCCATTTTTCTAATAATAATATATCTGCTACAATTGCAATGCCTTCGGCAATTGTTGACGAGAAGTCAACGAAAAGAAAGTTCAAGTTGCCGCGTATCGAATTTAAATGTTATGGCGGCAGTATCAAAGGTTGGTTGAGTTTCTGGTCACAATTTGAAAAAGTACACGAAGATCGTGATATTGAAAATTGTGATAAAATAGAATATTAGCTACAGGCCACGATTCCAGGTACTAGAGTGCGTCAATTAGTAGAAAGTTTTCCCTTAATGAGTGAGAATTATCGAAAAATTATACATTGTATGCAGTCCATATTTGGTAGAGAGGATCTTCAAATAGAGGTCCACGTACGTGAATTATTAAAACTTGCTTTAAATAATGCTATTAGTAAACAAAAACTTGAAATTTCTAGACTCTACGATCAAATTGAAACCCAGTTACGCGCTTTAGGTACTTTAGGCATTACAGAGGACAAATATGCTGCAATTTTATTTCCGTTAATAGAATCTTGTTTGCTACATGATCTGCTTAGAATTTGGCAGCGTTCAGCATTTAATACAGGGGAGCTTAGCGTTAGTAATGCTAGCAATATTTCTGAAAATATTAATATTGATTGTACGCTAGAGAAGAAGCTAGAAAATCTTTTATCGTTTCTCTGTTCTGAAGCGGAAAATGCACAAAGAATTGTATTAGTAAGTGAGAGCTTCAGACTGTCATCTGACAACAATAAAAGGTCGAAATCTGGGGAGACGTGCTGCGGAAAGAAAAGGTCGTACCAAGGGTCTGCTCTACCTACCGCCGCTGGTTTGCTGAACACAAACAATAACAAAGATTTTCCCTATACTTGTATTTTTTGTAGCGGGTCTCATAAAGGAGATTTTTAATTTAAGGCATAAGAAATGACTTTGGAAGAGAGAAAGAATATTGTATCGGGTAAAAAGGGATGCTATAGGTGTCTTAAGATTGGCCATCATGCAAGAAATTGCCGAGGCCGTTTAAAGTGAATAATTTGTAAAAAATCCCATTAACCTATTATGTGTAATAATTTGACGTCTGGTAATTCTCCGAATATATCTGAATCAAGTGTAAGTAAACTTTCATCTACTTTGGCAGATAATAACGATCTTTCAAATCATACAAATTCGAATGCAAATCATACCAGTGGTCATGTATTTCTCCAGACTTTGCTTATCAGATTAGTAGGTCCCAGTAGTTCTAAATTTGTTCGGACTTTGATTGACACAGGATCACAACGTTCATATATTTTGAAATCAACTGTGTAATTTCTTGGTTTGCGAGTTAAAAGTTCCGAGAATCTGGTGCATGGTTTATTAGGAGGAAAAGAGATTATAGTTGCACATAACTGTTATTATGTTAATATTTCTGTTAATAACTTCTCATACACTTTTGAAGTATTAAATCAAGATAATATTTGTAACAACGTTAAGCCTTTTCTTAATGGGCCTTGGATATGCGAATTGAACAAATATAATATCGCTATTTCTGATTTAAATAATGAAGATCCCATTGAACTTTTGTAAGGTGCAGACGTTGCAGGAATTTTATAAACTGGAAACAAACATACTTTAGAGTGTGGGCTGGTAGCAATTGAAACACACATTGGATAGACTGTTATAGGAAAAGTACCTTGCCAAATTTCACATTCGAATTTATCAACTTCTGCTTTGTCTTTATTTGCGAGTGCCTCTATCACAGACTCATGGGAATTGGACGTTTTGAGGATTCAGGATCCTGGTGAACAAAACCCTAAGGAAGAAAGAGCATCTGCCGCAAAGGAGCTATTTTTAGATACTATTACTGTAGATAAGGAAGGACGTTATGAAGTAAGGTTGCCATGGACAGATGGGCATAATCCGCTTCCGCCCAATTACAAAGTTGCAGAAAAAAGTTTACAAAACACTTTGCGGAAACTGGAGAAAGATAATTTGCGAATTAGGTATAACGACGTTTTCAAAGAATGGGAAAGTTTAAATATTATTGAAAAGGTAGAGCCAAACACACAGTGCGGAAATTTTTTACCGCGCCGTCCTGTTTTAAAAGAAGGCTCTACAACGGCTGTAAGACCAGTTTTTGATGCATCTTGTCGAGAAAAGGACAATCCTTCATTGAACCATTGTCTTGTTCGGTTCAGACAATTGAAGTACGGTGTGATTTCTGACATAAAAAAGGCATTTCTTCAATTAAACATTAATTCAAATGACCGAAATTTTATAAAATTCCCTTGGGTACATGAAAATGATTCGGAAATTGCATATAGGCATAGAAGAGTAGTTTTTGGTGTTAACTGTAGTCTGTTTTTACTTGGTTCCACTATAGAGTATCACTTATCCCAGTGTTTGGCAGAAATTCAAGAAGACCTATCCGTTACGCCATCTACAGTGAAAAAATTGTCAAGAAGTTTTTATGTAGACAATTGCGTAACCAGTCTTTCTAGTCCTGAAGAGCTTGGGGAGTTTATTAAGAGAGCTGTCTATGTGATGGCCAAAGGCCAATTTGATTCACGAGGGTAGGAGTATTCCCGTGAAAACTGTACCTCAGATCATAAGATATCTGTGCTAGGTCTATTGTGATATCCTGGACTTGACATATTGGCCAAAAATTCTGATTTTCTCGTAGAGGAAATGAAAGACATAGCTGTAACGGAACGTCGTCTACTGTCGCTAGCTCAAAAAGTATTTGATCCCATTGGATTTACAGCTCCAGTCACTATTTTGCCCAAGCTCTTGTTGCAGCAGTTGTGGGAGAAGAGAATTCCATGGGATGTTCCAGTAGATATTTTTAGGGCATGGTTGTCTGAATTATCTGATATATTCAAAATAAGAATACCTCGATGGATTTCAATTTGTGAAAATGTCGTAGACCTAAGTCTACATACTTTCAGCGATGCTAGTCAGAAAGCTTATGCAGCTGTAGTTTTTTGTCGAGTGAAAACAGCTAAAGAAGTTTCAATTCATTTACTTGCTGCAAAGTCTAGAGTCGCTCCAATTAAAAAATTATCAATTCCCAAATTAGAGTTGTTGGGGGCCAATATTGCTGCTAGACTTTATAATCAGGTTGCAGGAAGGCTGGAGTTTGACTGTGAAGCATTTTTTTGGAGCGATTCATCAACTGTAATTTCTTGGATACAACGCGAAGAGCAATGGGCAACATTTGTTTTTAATAGAGTTCGTGAAATCCGACAATTAACTTCTTCCTCACAATGGCACCACATTCCTAGAACTTTAAATTCCGCAGATTCGCCTTCAAGAGGATGTTTTTCAAAACAGTTGTTAGATTACAAATGATGGGAGAGTCCCAAGTGGTTGTACCAGAAGAAAGAAAATTGGCCTATTGGAGAGATGAATTTTAATGAGATGGATATTGCTACTGAACGAAGAAAAACACTAATAACAACATTAACTACTGTTGAACAATTTGATTTTTGGAAACTTGAAAAATTAAGTTAATTCTCGAAAACAGTTAAGATGATTGCTTTGGTTTTTAGATTTATACACAATATGCGTCATCCTAACGCAAAAAAAATTGGTTCAACTACCGTTAATGATTTGCAGATTGCAGAAAATTATTTATTGAAGATAATACAAAGGAAGCATTTTTCCGGTCCTGATAACAAAAGCATAATATGTTTGAGTCCATTTTATGATGAATCTGGAGTGTTACGTCCGTAGTCTAGAATTTCCAATAGAAATGATACTAGAGATTTTCGTTACCTCATTCTATTGCCAGCCAAAAACGCGACTGTGGATATCTTAATAATGGAAACACATCAAAACTTGTGGCATGTAGGAGTACAAGGTCTTTTGACACAATTGCGTGAGAAGTATTGGATCTTTGGCGGAAGGCGTACGATACGATTAGTATTAAAAACATGTATGATATGCAATCGATTCAATTCGAAAGCTTATGAATTAGAATCACCTCCTTTGCCTGTAGATCGAGTTCGAGATGCAGTGGCATTCGAGATATCAGGTGTAGATTTTGCTGGGCCCCTCTTTCTTAAATCAGTGGAAAAAGCATGGGTATGCCTATTTACATGCGCGGTTTACCGTGCAATCCATCTTGAGGTGACACTGTCTTTGCCCACTCACAGTTTTCTACAAATTTTACGCCGATTCATAGCCAGAAGAGGCAGGCCCAAAATAATTTATAGTGATAATGCCATGACGTTTAAAGGTGCGGAAAATGCATTTGATGTTTTGGACTGGCCTAAAATTTCGCAGGACACTTCTACCCAACAAATCATTTGGCGTTTTAATCCGCCAACTGGGTCGTGGTGGGGTGGATTTTTTGAAAGACTGATTGGCATTGTGAAGAATCTGTCAAGACGAATTTTAGGTCGTGCCAGTGTGTGTTATGAAGAAATGCTGACTATTATTTGTGACTGTGAAGCTGTAGTTAATGCACGCCTTATAACATATCTTTCTAACAATCCCTGTGACTTACTACCTCTTAGTCCGGTCATGTTTTTACGTGAGTTATCCGATGACCACATACCCGATTGTGATCAGATAGATCGTAGTTCTCTATCAAAAATTGTCCGTAAGCAACAGAGGCTAAGGGAAGATTTACGGAAAAGATTTCGACTCGAATATTTGGAATAATTAAAATTGTTGGCCAAACAAAAACCGACCAATAATCTGAGAGTACTAGTAGGCAATGACAATACAAAACACATAGACTGGCCCATTGGTCGTATATCCGAACTTATACCTGGAAAAGACGGTCTGGTTAGGCTTGTGTGTATTAAAACAGCCCGAGGCGAACTATTACGTCCTGTTCAACGGCTATTTCCACTGGAATATATATCCGAAGAAGCTGGAGGAAATCAAGAGCAGCCTGATAAGCATCGAAAGAAACTTCGAATCGATCATCCAACAGAGTTTGCGTAAATAAGTGCGGGAGTGTCTAATAGCAGAGTACCCGATATAGTGAAGCTCACAAAAAGTGCGGGAGTGGTTAAAATCAGAGTAACCGATACAGTGAAACTCACGCGTAGGGGTCGCTTGAGTAAAATTTTTGAAAGATATCTGTGATATCGATTATAGTTTCGTATTTCCCTTATTTTGAGAAATAATTTTGTTTACCAAATAATTTCTCAGGTGGGAGAATGTCGGAAATACCACCTTTTCTTCATATCCTTAACTTTAAATAATTTTTTTCTAGATATTTTTTGTTAGAATCTTTAGACGAAGAGGTTAGGTTTTCTCACATTTCTTCTATTATTTTGATGTTAATATGTATATGTAACTGAAGAAATAATCGTAGTGTGTTAGAATTGAAAATATGATCACAGTAGTTGTCAGAATATTAATTCTGAAAAATAAAAAGTTTTTTTCGATATTGGTCTGATGCTCTTTTGATAAAAAGGCCAAGAAAAGTGCCGTACGTGTATTATTTGAATCGTCTAGGCCGGGAATAACGGGTAGTTTGTCCAACGGCGAGACACCATATCTGACTCCAATAATGTGGTTAAGTAGTGTACTATGTTCTACTGATACGTAAGCCTCATGGAACGTTTCTACTACACCAAAGAAGAACTGTCATTCCCATCCCACAAAGCCTATATTATGCACATAATATAGCGCTAAAATCCAACTCCTCATTCCTTCCACAGAAGAAACAGACGTCAACTCTTTACAACAGCCTAGAAAACCAACATTCTAACCCATTGCCCAATCGGCTATGACATTCAAAACAATCGCAAGCTCAACGGTCTTAACGCTTCAAATCCGCTCACGACCATCGATTCGTCAAAATCAAATTAACAGATTAATCAATTTCCCTATTAAACCAACAGTAACTAACAAATTTGAAAACTAAGACTACTTGCACAAAATTAGTTGACATCTAGCAATGTAAACAAGGTTCAATACGGTACTTCATAAATTATGTGGTCGATACTAATTGCATGAAATATCCCCGAATAAAATTACAAACTATTCTAAGGTATTTAGTAAACGCACAGGTATGTAAATCGAACAATTACGGCTAGAATACAACAGACTACTCTTAGCTTACAAGTGGTGTTAATTTGAATAAGTACCAATGTTCTAACACTAATCTATACAGATTCGACCGATCCTTAATCATTCCAAAAATTTTAAACGGTTTTACTATCTTCAAACTTGCCATAGAAACATTAATTCGAGTTACAGATGATTAAAAACCATAAGACTGAATGTATCATCCACTGGCGTACGAGAAAAACGTAAACAATTATACAAAATATAAGGGCAAAATAAAAAAATTACATTAATAATGAAATCCTGAAAATATCCTATAAAAGCAACTCTATATTGAAATAAAAAAATAAACGGAACGTTACAATATTTGACAATAAATGCTTAGCTTTTATCATTTATTTTTCTACACAAACATAAAGCATATTGAGTACTGATTATTTTACTGCTCAGTGGCTCTAGAATTATTCAATTCAAATATTGATAGTCGGAAACACCGATCACCATATATGCAAGAAATGAATCACCGGTAGCCAGTGATCTTTTATTCACAAGTGAAATATCGCGGTTACCGATATATTGCCCAACACTAAGCGCGATACGTCACGAGCATGCCGAGGTCATGGGTAATGCGAATCTATAAACTTTCCAGTATCAAAAATCGCTCAACGGCTCTAAAGAAGTTTTCAATTCAAAAACTAAAATAAGAAAAAGTTTGTTAACAATAATGGAAAAATATCTTGTTAGAATAACTACTTTCTCAATTGTTACGGTTTTAAAGACATTAATACAAAATTTATTGGAAATGTAATCATGCACTTATAACCCAATGGTTGACATAATAATTTCTTTCAAAAATATATTGAAACTCACATTTTCAATAATTAGAATAAAATCAATAACTTCAACTTTAACCCAAAAACCCATGGTTTGTGTACATTTACAACAGAACTTTATTTAAGTAAATCATAATAAGATATAGTATCATTTATCATTATAAGGTGAAAATTATAATTTACCTGGTTATGAAAATATAATTAAAACTCGAAGCACTTTTGTTTACTTTAATTTATTGTTTTAACCTCTTCTTTACAAGTAGAATTGTTATTTTATATTTTTATATTCGATATCTATCACATTCATGGAAAACAATTTATTCTTCTTCTTTTACTATTTCATACCAATCCAACTTACTATATCGCTGAATGTTCTGTGTTCTGTGACTTACCCAAGCTGTAGGATGGCCTTAAAGAGGTTTTTAGATTTTGGTCCAGATCCTATATAGATAATTTTGTCTACACTGACAATTATGACCAATAAAATCTAATAAAATTTACTCTTCTCAGCTGATAAAAATTTTAAGCGTTTTGTTTGATTGGGTCTCTTACTGTGCGATAAGGATTCGCTCGTTTTTTTCTTGGAAAGAGTGGGGTTAATATGTGGAAACTATTTCAAACAAATTCCAAGATGTATATAAATCGGTCATTAGCAAGTAAATTGCGCTACGAACTTTTCATTCGTCGTTTGCCGATGGGGATAATGGACGAAAATCGAGCCATACTAAGAGAGGCATAAAGAAATGAAAAAGAATGTGGAATTTCAACATCGATCCTTCATCTAGATATTTTAGAACCGGAAGAAGAATTCAAGATCTGTTAAGACAAAATAAGTACGTTGGAGGAAGACAAAATAAAATTCAACAGGAACAATGGAATCATGAATGTCAAAGGATCTCTACAAGATTGGAACATGTATATCATAGAATACAAAGGATTCGAGAAGGATCGGAACTGGGTGAAGGGCGGCTGAAGCAACTCCTATTAATCCGTTGTGAGACTGCTAAGGAAGCATTGAGGCTAGTGTACGACGGGACAGAAGAACAAATAAGGAATGATCATCCACTAGATTTTCTCCTATCGTCCCAAGGTTCATTGACGGATGATCCAAACCCCCTATTACCTGAAATTGTTCTTACAGAAGGAAATGCCAAGAATCCTGTAGAGAATCAAGAAGAAAGGGTTATTCAGAGTACCCTCACTTATTCACTTTTCGTGAATGGTCCCGAACGTTTTATGAATGTCTCTCAAGTACAGGAAGCCATCCCATCGGTCGGTAAATTTTGATGACAATTTGAGTTCACACCCAGAACTTTGTTCTCAGGAGCCCATCTCACTACGTCGGATAGGTAATTCTGACAATAGTATTAGTCCAACCTCAGCATCTTTTCGTCCGGGTGTAAGACTTTCTGATGAACCCAACTATTATAATACATCTCAGGAACCTATAGGATCTTGGCCTGCTCTTGGACGTAGAAGTAGCATGGCGAATGTAACTACTAGTAATCGGATGGATGTACCCAGTGATGAGACGAATATACCTGTTAACATGACATAAGTACCTGTTAATATGATGAGCTCATTGGCTCTAGACTCTGCCCAAGGGTGCGACATTAGCCGCTGGAGACTAACGTTTGATTGGCAGTCCAGCATAAGTAATTTCCTAGAATGAGTGGAAGAGTTACGGATATCAAGAGGTGTCTAGAAAGATAGACTTCTATGAGCTGTACCGGAATATTTAACCAAGGATGTCCTTACCTGGTTTACAACTCAAAAGTTTCAGACTTGGGAGGAATTGGAATCTGAATTGCGACAAGCGTACCACTCTTACGACTATGAGTTTGAACTGATGGATGAAATACGCCGTAGGACGCAGGGACCGAATGAGAGCATTTTCACTAATATTGCCGTGATGGAAAACCTTTTTAGAAAATCAGTTGATTCCTGCCATCCTGAAAAAACCCGAATTAAAATGATTCGTCGGAATCTATTACCGTCAATCCAAACTCACCTGGCTCTTCAACGTATCGACTCGATTGCCGATTTAGTTAGTCTCGGAAAGGCTGTAGAGGAAACTACGAGAAGGATATAACAATACGCACCTCCACCGACAAATTATAGGAATCTTTTGGAACCAGAGTTAGCGTACCATAAGAATCAAAATTCCTTAACGAACGTGCATACAGTGGCAACCGTACAACAACGGAATTCAGAAGCAGTCCAACGTCAACAGCAGCGCCACTGCACCAAGAGTAGAAGTTAAGCCAGCTGCTAGCACTGACACCTCTGCTAGTCCCATTCCAGGGCCTTCTTGGTGTTGGAATTGTTCGAGAACTGGACATCGATTTAGAAAATGCCCAAACCTCGACGTCGATTCTTTTATACCTGTGGGCGTGATAATACTACCTCCTACAGAAGCACGGCTCTTTCTTCAACGCCCGACTTAGTTCGCAATAAAATTATCATCGACTCAATCATAGCCCACGCTAAAAATGATAACCGCCCCTATTTAAAAGTTAATATCTACGGATGTGAGTTTCTTGTATTCGTGAATTCGAGTTGTATCAAATCAGTGATTGGGAGGTATGGCTGAAAGGTCCTCAGAAACCTTTGTACCCTTAATCCAGTTTCGGAGACGTGTACAATGGCCAATGGAAACAAATGTGAAATTATCGGTTATCTTAGTGTACCTTTAAAATTACACGATATGGTAAATGTCTTTCAAGTATCGGTCGTACCAAGCTTACCACATCACTTGATATTAGGTGTAGATTTCTGGTGTAGAATGGAAATTATTCCGGATCTTCATTCTGAAGAATGGACTTTTCGGTCTGGTAGTACTCCGTTAGAAGTACATTCTATTGAGGGCTCTGATCACCTCACGGTTAAACAACGCTGTAAGCTTGACGCCCGGATAGTGAAAACTTTTCAGAATGCTGATGGAAAGGTAGGATGTACACATGGCGTGGAGCACGTAATTCGAACTAACTCTGCACCTATTAAATAGATGCACTACCCATTAAGCCCAGCGTTAGAAAAACATGTGAACGGGGAACATGAGAAGATTTTGGCTGATGAGATCGTAGAACCTTCCAACTCGCCCTGGTTATTGCCTATAGTTTTGGTCCTAAATTATAAACGCCTAAATGAGGTTAGTTTGCCTGACGCATATCCCATTAATCAGCTCCACACTTGATAAGCTTGGAGACGCCAAATACCTCACAACACTAGATATAAAGTCAGCGTATTGGCAAATACCTCTAGCCGAGGCCTCTCGACCATTAACGGCCTTTGTGGTACCTACACGTGAGCTTTTATAATTACGCCGGATGCTTTTCGCATTGCATAACGCCCCTGCAACCAGGCAGAGGTTTATCGACCAAGTCTTAGAATTGAATTTGTGTACTTAACCGGCGTGGTAATTTGCACCCCACATTTGAGCAAAACATCAAGATTCTTGTGGAAGTCTTGCGTCGGTTAAGGGAAGCGGGACTCACAATAAATAGAGAAAAGTGTAAATTCTGTAGATCTAAACTGAAATACATGAGATATGTCGTGAATGCATCTGGGTTGTTGGTGGATCCCGAAAAAGTCGAAGCCATCCTACGCATTCCAACTCCGAAGAATGTCTCTGTAGTGCGACGACTAATTGGTTTGTCTTCCTGGTATCACCGCTTCATAGCCAACTTCTCAACACTTACTGCACCCTTAACAGCTTTTCTAAAGAAGAATACCCGTTTCATATGATCTGAGGAATGTGAACAAGCGTTATCTAAGATAAAAGGTCACTTGGTGTCCGCCCCTGTTCTGACCTGCCCAAACGTTGACATCCCCTTTGTTATTCAGACCGATGCATCTGATTACGGAGTGGCGCTGTTCTGACTCAACAACACGAGGATGGTGAAAAGGCAGTATGCTACTTATCGCACTCTCTAACCAAAACCGAGAGGAAGTACACGACCACCGAGGAAGAGTGCCTGGCCGTCAGTTGGGCTATAGAACGATTACGGCCATATATAGAAGGGACCAAATTTTCTGTTATTACCGATCATTGGAGTATGTTGTGCCTGTTCAATATCAAATATCCTATTGGACGGATAGCCCGTTGGGTTGTCCGCCTCCAACAATATGATTTCAGTATCGTACATCGGAAAGGAAAGGACCACTTAGTCCCTGATACCCTTTCTCGGTCTGTATCCACACGTCCACCTCCAGAAGATTCATCTCAGGTAATGGCTATAGACTTCTCCAGTCGTACAGATAAATGGTACTTACGAATGATGTCGAATGTTCAACAGAAACCC
The DNA here is from genome assembly GCA_963921935.1 of Galeruca laticollis. Lineage (NCBI taxonomy): Eukaryota > Metazoa > Arthropoda > Insecta > Coleoptera > Chrysomelidae > Galeruca > Galeruca laticollis. The sequence continues at coordinate 59,928,337 of OY998175.1, read as the reverse complement.
CAAAACTTCCTTTTGTGGAAAATAGAAAATAATAATCTATTTAAGCATACCAATTTAGACTATCCGGATTTATCCCAAGCACCGAATCGCTGTTGGTAGTTCCAAAAGAACATCGTCTTGAGGTTATTAGGTCCCATCATGACCCACCTACTTGCGGTCATTTGGGGATTTATAAAACTTTTGGCCGCATTTCTGCTGCCTACTACTGGCCGAAAATAAAAGCAGACGTTGCTAATTATGTCAATCGATGTACAGTCTGCTTGGAAAGCAAACCAGAACAAACGAAGCCAATAGGACTAATGTTGAGCAAGACCTAAATTTTATCAGGTCCGTGGCAATTATTGTCCGTATATGTCACAGGTCCTCTCCCACGTAGTGTGTCCGGTTATTGTTTCATATTATCTGTCCATGATGTATTTAGTAAATTTTGCCTTTCCTTTCCTATGAGACAAAATACAAGCAGAATGATAGTTCAGATGCTTGAAGAGAGAGTCTTTCTAGTTTTCGAAACTCCTAATCGGCTAATAACGGATAACGGTTCAACCTTCAAAAGTGAGTGTTTCGCAAATCTGATGGATAAGTATAAGGTTCGACAAACTTCTATTACATTTATAGCTTATATTTCACTTATTTATTTTTCACTTATTTCTTACTTATTTTTAGGCCTTCTCCTTTTCTTCTATTTTTCTTCTGTCTGTTTCCATCTCACTTACTATATTTGCTGAACTTCGCTGTTTCACTCACCGCTTTTCCTAAGTATCGCTTCCTGTAAGCTGTCTGATTATTTTCACATCACATCATTCATCTGTAGTAGAATAGTAGATAGTAGATGTAACTAGTAACCCAGTATTGTTTAAATTTGATGCATATCAAGCAGTTCATATCATTAGATCTGAAACCTAGGAGGATCCAGGTCAAGTCATCACAACTACCGCAAGTACTGACGTTGAGCTTACCACTAGTTATACAAGTAAGAACTTTCCGATTCATATTTACATTCACCATTTACAAAGGGTTTTTATCTGAAGGAAAATTATCTTAACCTGAAATTTTAACACAGTTACGACAATTTATGCATTACTAAATAATCTCTGTATCAAACATTATTATCTATATTTGAAACTTACCTGTAAACACCAAGGGTACCACTAGGTCGTACAAATATCATATGTGTGATTTGCAAATTAAAATTTCAATGGTTTCAGTCTAAAAATGTTCAATTTATGAATCCATCCCTACTCTACCGCTGAATAACATTTTCGATTTATTTGAGCTAGCTGGAATCAAGGTTCTTCACCATCAGTGAATAACATCTGACATAAGATAGTAAAACAATATGTTGGAAATACACCTATATTTGAGATGAACATTTAAAAATAGTGCCTAAAGGTCAAAACTGGACGAATTGATTGAAATATCTTAGAAAATCTCTCTCGGAATCTCATTAAACAAAAAACTCATTTAAATTCATATCGTGACGAGATTTCTATTCTTATATCTTGAGGATTTCTTAAACTTTCCGAAACGTAATTCAATTTGTATATCTTAGTTTCACTCGGGAAATACTCATTAGTGACTTAAGAAACTTAATCAATGTATTCTATTATTTTCTTGCACAAGAAACAATGCAATTATAAACATTAATTTCGTAAAATTCCCTCTTTCAAACTCTTATACGAAAAGAAGAAGAATCCAGCAACCCTTTACGTTTTTGCAGGTTCGGCTTTTCAATTTGAATAACGAAAAATTAATATGTACATTTTTAATTGAAGTAATAGTTCGAGCAAGATATAATTATGGGAATTCCACTAGATATGATGAGGTTACTTATGCTTTACTATGAAATATTTTGTAGTTTATGATAGAGTTAGCTTAAAAACCAAGCAACAGAGGATTTTCAACTTCAAAACTATAAGAATATCTCAACAAAACGTTGGAATTATACAAGAAAATGTTACGAAATACCATAAGAAATGTGCAACAGTAGGAGAGCCAAGTATATGGGGTAATTCAATAAGAATGTTCAAACTCTGAACTGTTTATGCTACGAACGAAAATATTATAATGTTTTTCTTCTTTTATTTAAAACGTTTTATCACGAGTGGGATAAATTTTAAACACACGGTAGGTTCAGTTACTTAATTTATTTATTCACTACACTATTCACTAATTATATACTCAGTATATTCACTTAAACTAATTTATATAAACACTTCACTAATTCATATTCACTTATTTACTGTTTATCTCACGATGTCAAATCAAAAACTAAACTCTCTCACTGGTCGATCCTTTATACATAGTGCCTTTTTTTACTAAATAATTCTAGATTGCGGCTTATACAAAAACAATTGGCTTTCTGGCATTTTCTAGATAAGACTGGTCACAAAAACAAAGTCTAGATAAGATAGTCACAATCGTAAACAATTATAAGAAATCCCTGTGCATCCGCCATAATTTTAACTTTCATACATGACTTGAACAGAGTCGGATTCAGGGACTATAACAGTGTCGTGTTTCGTAACATTACCCCCTCCTTAAATGGCAGTTCCACGTGGAACTTTTTTGTTGCCGAGACTGGATGTTTGAATCGGCAGCTGGCTCCATTTCTACACTTTCCGATCTTATGGAAATAGCTTGGAAATAGCAGGGTACCGTCTTCATCGGATACTGATACCGGGGGTTGTAGCTGTAAATTAATATCTGGACACCGGTATCTCGAAAGATAATCTCTACCATGTTCCTGATAACTCGCCAATCCAACTGGTTATTCGCTATCTTAGGCATAGCCAGTTTCTTCACGCTGGATTCTAATACATGATCTCGGAGATTTCGATGTGCTTCCCACACATCGCGGTAGGTAGATCGATCTTGAAATTCATTTTTAGTAGGACACGTACCGCGAATTATGTTCCAGTTTCAGTGTCTTGCCAGGGGCTGGGATCTGGTCTTCAAGTTTTTCTAATTGCCCGATTTTCTTCCTTCCATTGCCGGATCATCTTCAGGTGAGGTTCATTCTCCTGATCTACTCTGATACTGGTGGGTGACCATTCCTCGTTAACTACAGTAGTTCTTGAAACTGCAGCTTCCCTAGATTCCGCCTTGTTGCAGTGGGAGCAGTCTGTTGGGCACGGCCGTCTGGACAGGGAGTCGGCATTTCGGTGACTCACACCAGCTCGATGTTCGATGTTGAAATCGTACTCATAAAGTCGTTCAATTCATCTAGCGATCTGGCCCAGGGGATTCTTCATCTGAATCAACCACTTGAGTGCTTCATGATCAGTCCGAATTAAAAACTTCCTACCATAGAGATACTGGTGTTCCACGGACTTCACTACCGCCAATAGTTCTCTTCTTGTGACGCAGTAGTTTCATTCTGGTTTGGAGAGGACTTCACTGAAATATCCCAGCACTCTTTCTTGCTCTCCTTGGGTCTGCGAGAGCACTCCACCAATTCCTACGTTGCCTGCGTCAGTGTCAAGAATAGAGTCTCCCTCTGGAAATCAATATACTAATATCGGCGCCGAGGTTAAATGCCTCTTCAAGGTTTCAAAAGCCGTTTGACAGTCTTCGTCCCATTGGGAAGCTCTTGATTCTTCTGTAAGTCGAGTTAGAGGCATGGCAATATCTCCAAACTTCCTGATAAAACTTCTATAATACGTGCAAAGTCCAAGGAAACTCCTAATTTGATGTTTGTCGGTTGGTTGCGGCCATTGCTGAATGGAAGAAATTTTCTCTGGATCCACTGCCACTCCTTCATTGCACACTATATGACCTAGACAGTTAACTCGGTTTAGAAACAGCTGAAATTTCTTCGGGTTTAACATGAGCTGGGCAGCTTGGAGTCGTTTGAATACGTCTTCCAGATTCTTCAAGTGTTCGTCAAATGTCTTCCCCAGTACTACGATGTCGTCCAAATAGACCAGGTTTGTCTTCCAATACAACCCTCTTAAGACATTTTCCATGGGTCTTTCAAATATCGCAGGCGCATTACAGAGCCCGAATGGCATGACGTTGAATTGCCATAATCTAGATCCAGTGGTAAAAGCAGTCTTCTCTTTGTCTTCTGGGGCAATTTCCACTTGCCAATAACCAGACTTTGGGTCCAATGTGGAGAAAAGTTTGCTGCCGGCCAAAGTATCTAGCGTATCGTCAATTCGAGGAAAAGGATAGCTGTCCTTTTTCTTGACGAGCACTACTGGAGACACCCATGGACTAGTAAATGGTTCTATTACTTTTTCTTCTGCCATCTCTCGAATTATTCTTTCAGCTTTTTCTCTATTCACTCGTGGGAGTCTTCGAGCTGATTGCCTAATTGTTGTAGCATTACCAGTATCGATTTTGTGTTTGACGGCTGATGTTCTACCAGTCTTTTCTCCTTTTGGTACGATAGGTCTCAATACTGCAAAAAATATTCTCTCTTTCTCTTTTTTTCAGCTCGATCCAAGGATCGACGAGCTACTGATAACATCTGTTCGAATCTGGCATTAGAATTGTCAGTGGTCGTTGTTTGGCGAACTATAGACGTCACTGGTACGCAGGATCCAATCCTGGTTTCGTTCTTGATGGTAACTGGGTAATCATTCACGTTTATCACACGTACTGGGATCTCTTTCGCCGACATATCCAATCCTTTTCCAATTAGTACTCCTTTGCCAACCTCTTCGTCGTAGTTCCTTGGCCATATCATAACGGGTGTCCCTTCCTCCATGATTCCCTGTAGCCGCGCGACTATCATGATTTCGCTTTGTGCAGGTATAACGATATCTTCCTGTACAGCTGCCAACACCGTGCTGCTTTCATATGGATGAAGGAATACCTACTCGAAATCCACTTTATTGGTTCTGTTTCTAAAGTCTAATTTGAAACCATGTACTTTCATTCCCAGAATCACGTCTTCTTCAATGTCATCTACGATTACCGTATGCGTGAACTTTTTTGCGCCAATTCCCAATTTGATTTGTGTCTCGCCGTGAACGTTGGCAGTCTCGCCTGTGGCGGTCCGTAGTCGCAGGATCTTTGGTAAGAGCTTCTTCTTCGAGTTTATTATTTCTGGTCGTATAATGGTTCTAGCTGCTCCAGTGTCTACCAGCAGAGTATATCTCTTGCCACTCACTTCTCCATCTACATATACACTGTCGTTGCAACATCTGAGCGAAGCTATCAGTATTAGAAGGTCTTTGGAACGATCATGGATCGGTGCTGCCCCTCGTAGCCGACCCGTTCTAGTTTTCCTGTAACTGGGGTTCTTGGTTTGCAGGAGTTCTGGGGCGCTTACACGAACTACGTGCATGTCCTAGCTCACCACAATTCCAGCATCTGACCTCTATCGGCTTCTTGTCCATCATACTTTTTATTAAACTGACGAACTGGTTAAATCTGTCTTCGTGACCTTCTTCTTGGATGGTCCTAATTTTGTTATATCCCGAAGCCTTCGTTGCTGCTTCATATTCAAGAGCAGCTGTTAGTGCGTCGATTAATTTTTTGGGATGGGCTAAACGAAGCGTCCTCTGCATATCGGGGTCACGTAAGCCATCAATAAACGCCTGTATTCCCGGACATTCCATCCTGTTCTCTGCTGCTGATGGATAAGCAAATCGAACGAGTCGGGCAATATCCACTTCATATTCTTGAAGTACTCCGTTACGTTTCTGCCTTCGGTTCTTTAGCTGGGATTGGGACAAATGTTCTACATGGTCATGACCTTATTACATCTCCAGCCTCTTCTTCAGCTGCTCGAATTCATCCGTTTCTTCCAGAGGTATCGTTTGAAGTACATCTAAGGTATATCCCCGAAGCGCGATGGTTGAGTTTGCTGCCTTCTCCCTATCGAACCCATTATTCACTCTAGAGGCTGCTTCAAATTGTTTCACGTAATTGGTCCACGATGTCTTCCCGTCGAACGTTGGAGCCTTGACTCGGGCAAAACTGCTAATATCTTCTGTCTTGGGTTGTGTTGCTGGCTTGCATATCTCGATCTTCTTTTGTTCTGATGGCGTGTCTTGTGTTCTTAAATTTGTTATCTTACTCTCTAACACCTCAATTTGTTCGTCCATAGTTGTCATTTTATTCTCCATTTTCTCGTCCATCGTTGTGATTTTATCCTCAATATCTGATTCAAGTGACGAAATTTTATTTTCCACGTCAGCGGCAATGTCATTTTTCATTATTAACATATCAGCAAAAAGTTTGTCCATGCTAGAAGAAATATCGTTTTTCACATTAGTTGGAAACTTTTCTTCCATGACAGAAATTGACAAGATTAAGGTGGAAGCCTCGTCATTGAATAAAAATCATTCTGGATCAAAGCCGTCATTTTCCAGTACCACTTTAAGTCGTTCAACTAATTCACTTCTCTTACCGGACGTTTCCATCTCACGATCTTCTAATTCTGCTCTTAATTCCGTCACTTTCAGATCACATAGTATCTTGGCCATTTTTACGTAGCAATTTATTTATATTATCCCACTTCTGACACCAATGTAATGTTTTTCTTTTTTTATTTAAAACGTTTTTATTACGGGTGGGGCAAATTTCGAACACACGGTAGGTTCACTTACTTAATTTACTTATTCACTACACTATTAATTAATTATACACTCAGTATATTCACTTAAACTAATTTATATAAACACTTCACTAATTTATATTCGCTTATTCACTGTTTATCTCACGATGTCAAATTAAAAACTAAACTCTCTCACTGGTCGGTCCTTTATATGTAGTGCCTTTTTTTAGATAATTCTAGATTTCGGATTATACAAAAACAATTGGCTTTCTGGCATTTTCTAGATAAGACTGGTGATAAAAACAAAGTCTAGAAAGATAGTCACAATCGTAAACCATTCTAAGAAATCCCTGTGCATCCGTCATAATTTTAACTTCCATACATGGCTTGGACAGAGTCGGATTCAGGGACTATACCAGTGTGCTGTTTCATAACAATATATTAAATTAGAGTCCAAATTGGTAATCATCATGCCAAAAAACGTAGAATATTGCCAATGGATACAGTCAAGAACAAGGAAACCGAGTTGTGCGGTTTTGAAGAAACTTAGTATGTTCCCGTCGCTTTCGTCAAGGTGACCGTTTTACTAGTCAATCAAACGAGCTGTGATTCCTTTTTTTGGGCTGGATTTCTTCGTCGACGTCAACCTCAAATAAAACTCAGAAATTGTAGCGTCTCAGTTTTATTTACATAATATACTATACTCCGTAACAACTATACAGTGATGGGCAAATGTGTGGAACCAAGTAAATATCTCTGGAATTATTAGAGATATCAAAATGAAATTTGGAAGGTCGATACAACAGTACAATCAACGTAAAGTTGAACTGGGGAGGGAGGCAGTGCGCAGGGGACAGGTTTTGCAAGGAAAGTCCTAGGACATTGCACTTGTTTAAGGTGTCCCAAGATCGCTGGGCATTCCCAACATGATTGGGAGTTTGTGATCATAGATTACACCTTCCACGTGGTGGCCCTGTTGCAGCTGAACGCAGCGGATCTGGACCGGGAGGTCTATAAACATCCTCCAACCCAAGGTGTTAAGCGACCCGTGCCGATGGGTGCATGGCAGTGGCGGCGCACCGTCGCAAATGGAGCCTCTGAGAAACCGGGCAACCTCTGAGAGAAACAGCTTTATTCGCCCAAACAGGTCACTGGGGGAATGGACCGTACTTACCCGGTACCTGTGGGACCAACATGAATGACACGGACGAAAAAGAAAAAGCCCCTGAATTGGAATGTGCCCAAGAGATCGCAGGCCTTCCTATTCAGGAAAGTGGCACCAATTCTCTTGCAGCGATGGACGAGGATAAGTTGCTAAGTTCTGGGGAGAAGGGCAACACCTCTAAAAACCCAGGAATGCAGTCGCCCGCGAGAGAACCAAAGAAGAGGCTCTCGAGAGGTGAACTGAGACGGCCGAGGAGAGAAGAAGCCCTCGCCAAAGGCGAGAGGATTCGCTCCAGGAAAGAAAGACAGTTGTGGTGGAAGGAACAACACGGTGCTCAAGATGAATCACCCTCAAGCAAATCCGGTTCCTCTGGAACCCTGGGCGCTGGGGTGAAGCCGAGGCAAGGTGCGAAACCTGAAGCCCAGACATCATCATCCAAACAGGTAACTCCAGGGGGAAAGAGCACTCGCAGCGGACCCCTTGAGGAAACTGCGAAGATGGCAAAAAGATTCTAGGCAGAGGGAAGCTTAGTTACAACGTTAACGGTACCTGAGTCCTTTGCCGAGAAACTGATGGTCGAAGAGATGGCAATCGTCCATGTGAACCATCCAGAGACAAGGATGGACAAAGAGACAGCCTTAAAGATCAACATGGAGCTGGGGAGACGGGCCCTCCGGGGCAAAGACGTCAGAATATCTAGCTGCCATCCTGAGAACGGTGCGGTAGTTGTAGGCTGCGCAAACTCTACCAAGGCGTGGCTGTAGGCCCAGTTCAGGCAGCTGAGTCCGTTTGGCAAGATTCAGTAGAGACTAGGACCAGCCAAAAACCTGGTGAAGATGTGCTTAGTCAAAACTTTTGTACAAGTGTACAGAGTGGATTAAATACCGAGCACTGGACTGTCGCGGGTGGCAATGTCATGCCAGAAGGACAGTTTCTAGTTATACACATTGACGAAGAATCCCTGCAGAAGCTGCGGAAATTTGGGATGCGCCCATTCGTGGAAGCAAAAAGAGTTCTCTTCAAGTTGCAAGGGGGACCAAATGAAGATGGTAAAGATGACCGCAGTGCCGCAAATCAACCTGCACCACAGTAGAGCAGCGGCGGCGACGCTCTGCCAGAAGATCCTGGCGTGAGACATAGGAGTGGTTCTTATTCAAGAACCATGGACCGTCAAAGACAGAATGATGGGAATGAGCACTGCGAAGGGTCAGTTAATCTACGACACTGATAATGTAAGCCCAAGGGCTTTTATTTTTATGAGGGATTACATTAAAATGTTGATAATAACGGATCCCTGTTCTAGGGACACCGCCGTAACTGAGGCACACCTGCATGCTGGTGATGTAAACATCAGAATCCTGCTTGCATCAGTGTACCTGCTATACGACTCCACAGTAGCACCTCCGTTCATGGAAATGAGAAGGATTGTGGAACACGGGACAACAACAGGGAAGCACCTCATCTTGGGAATGGACGCCAATGCTCATCATCTGGCCTGGGGGAGCTCCAACACCAATAACCGGGGTGAGTAATGATTACCTAATAGAGTCAAATTCAACTTTATTGAATCAGGGCCGTAAGCCAACTTTCCAATGAAGAAGGGGGAATTCGCTAAGGGAAGGGGTTCTGGATATTACTTTGGCCAGCCACATTGTGGCTATCAAAATTAAGAACTAGAAGTTACTAGACGAAGCGTCAGTGTCGGATCATAACCATATATCCTTCACAATTGAGTCGACCTAAGTGGAAGAGACTTTTAGGAACCCCAAAAATACAGATGGGAAGCATTCCTGAAGAAATTGGAAATCAATCTGGTCTCACTTGACCCAGTCGCAGGGCAAGGGGTTGATAGAATGGCATGCGACAACAACAGCACCATAATGAACTCATACACGGAGTCCTGCCCCGAAACGGTTAGAACGACCAACAGAAATGCACGTTGGTGGAACAGGAAGCTTGAATCTCCGAGAAGGAATGTCCGCAGGTTGTACAAACAGTGCACACGCACAGGAACTTGGGGCAGCCATACGAAGGCGCTCACTTAATTCAACAGAGCAGTGAAAAAAGCCAAGAGAAGCTCATGGAGAAATTCCTGTCAGGACATTGAGAATGTCTCTGACTGCGTAAAACTCCAAAGAGTCATGGCTCAAATCTAGTCAACATTCCAGAGACCGTACTCAGAGAATACGGTTCACATACGAACAGCACGGAGGAGACACTGGGAGTACTGCTCAGTACGCACTTCCCAGGCTCCACCGAAATACAAGTCGAAGCAACAAGCGAAGCCAGAAAAGAACGGCAAGTTGCCCGTGTTCTGGCAACTCGTGATAACTGGACTTGTGCAATGTCCATAGTCACATATGAGTCTGTGGCATGAGCTATCGATAATTCTTGTTCCTCAGCCCTTATACTGACTATAGAGGAGTATTATACCTTCCATATTAATTTGTCTTAATAAGTTCTACATTGAAATCAACTTATATTCGATTTTGACGGGAATGATCCTTTACCTAGCTAAGCCAATCTTACAACCCCTGAACTTTTCAGTTTACTGAAATGAGAATATAGATAAAAATTTCTTGCCTGATACTTTAACATATATCTAATAGGACTTGTCTCTCGATCTATAATAAATCTACATAAATGCTTAAAAAAATTCCTAAGGTTAGAACGGTCCTGCATTTAAAAGATAAAATACAACAAGTACCTTCAACCTACCCCTCGCTATTTCAACCTGGGAGTAATTTGTCCGGAGAGTTCCTGCGATAAAACGCACGCAGAATTGTGATAGATTTAAGAATAAGAGACAGAGACAGATTATAAAACAAGCGAGATATTCAAATGAAAGAAGGAATCAAAAGAGAAAAGGGACCAAATGAAATTCCACCAAAAATTACTTAAAGAGATATTACTTCTTATTTTATGTTTTGTTTGAATATATAATTGATGGTAATTGTATAACGGCACCAACATGGATGCGCGAGAAAATATTTGTAAGGAATAGTCCGAAGCAACTACTACAATAGCAAAAACAATTGAAACACATAACAAACAATCTCATTAACAAAAGTATGAAACAAACACTGCAGATTTCAGCGTCAGTAAAACTTGCATACTTAATGTTGAGAAATGAAAAAATGCACAATTAATAAATGTTCAATTATGGTGAAGCAAGATCTCTAATGATAATAAAGTAAGCTCCCTGGTAAAATCATATTCATCAGAACGCCTGTGGAATCACAAGAGAAACATTATTCCCAGTTAATCCTATAATAATTGAAATGCAACAAAAAAGTGAGTATATCTTGTATTTTTACAATTTTTTAAACATGTTTGTCAAAAATTTTTCCACCTGTATAAAAACGCATTAATCGATTTGATCTAAAACATATCTATGAGTGAAACATTACATTTAAAAATGGGATTTAAGTTCTCCAAAACTCAAATTACCACTCCAAGACACCCTTTTTCAGTCTATAGTTGATATAAAGGAAATTCGCACAAAGTATACAAATCCAAAATTCCAACTTTTTGGGGTAAACCTTCTCTCGCATATTAAATAGGGTTGGGCGTTAAAGTAATACACCACTTGATCCAGTCCATCGCTTGAGGGAGGTGATACTAGCTGAGTTGGTCACTGATACCAACCATCATAGACGACTTCACCGGCAACTTGGACACCTCCAACAACAAACCCTATAAACCCACGTGTTCTGTCGAACTTTTCAGTTCATCAGTTCATTGTAATCACTTTAGAAGTGTTACAACTGTTTCTCTCGAAACATTTTTTTATATATGATATCCTGAAGTAACCCGCATCAAATTCAACAGAAACCACACCAGACGTAGGAAGGACATTTAACCCAGGTAAATATAAACACCCCGCAAAGCTAATAAGTCAGGACACCTCTAATTGGGGAGGCAACTGCCTTCGGCAGTGAGTCCGCTGTTGGTATTAGCTTTCACAGTCAATTTACACACCTATTCCCAACTTGAAAACATCTAAAATACATCCCAAACGCACCCGCAGATCCAAAAGCGCACACAACAATTTACTCCGACAAATCGAAGAACTGGAAAAAAAATGGTACTCCACCACTTCAGACAACAGTTCTCTAATTCATCCTCCCCAAACCATCAAAATTCCTCCACATCAACCCCAAAACACACGTCCATCACATCCCCCACCAGGTCTTACGTTTCCTTTGTAAGATCCCAAACCTCCACTCCCTTAATTGTCCGACAACCATTCAGTCCCGGCGAGGATGATTTCACCTTCGTCGGGAAACAAAACCCCGATCTACCCCCCTACCTCCCTCAACAATCCACAAATAAACCTACATCGATGTTCCGGATCATCACACACTCCGAAACCCATTACCACGTATCCCTCACCTCCGGCATCTCATTTAATGGCCTCCCAAACCAGTGCGAGCCATCCAACGCCAACTCGCTGCCCCCAGTCCCAAAATACTGCAATCGATTCACGAAAACCGGACATTCCTCTGATTGTTGTCGATCTTAACTTTTTTGGGGTAAACCAATACTTTTCTCGCATATTAGGAAGGTTGGGCGGAAAAGTAAAAACTCTCGAACTTCTCTCTCTCTTTCTCTCTCACTCTCTCTCTCTCTCTCAATGTGATACTCAAAAATTACTTTTGGTGTGTGATCATCCCCCCGCTTGTTAAAATTTTATTGGTAAACTTTGTGGCAAACAAAAACATGGTTTTTGCGCTTTTTATTTAAAATGTTTTTCACCTGAAAGTACACCCAATTTAGAATATAAATTGGAAAACAAAAGTGATTGGTCCGAGTGAAAAGATTAAGGATGTCGGATGGGGCTCAGCGTGTTCAGACAAGTTTTGATAGATGGCTTGAGTGTGTTTAGATGTATATTACATATATTTTGTATTTCATTGACTGATTTCCGGTAACTTTCCGACATAGTAATACATGAAAATATTTTTCTTTGGTGGAATGAACCACGTATCGCAGTGCTGTAAGAAAACTACGTTTTAATTCTGATTTCCATTGGGGTTTAGCTGAATTAAATACGGAATGAGAAAGGCTTTCAGATTTTCCAATTCTTAATACTCAGCATTACATCACAATTACAAAGAAGGACGTAAAATATTGCATGTAATTATTTCCTCGATAACTTATCAAACCAAAGTTATTATATTCGGAAGTTGCTAGATGGGAGAGACAGTCTGTAAAGAAATATTAAGAAGTAGTATTATTTAAATTGGTGCCTCAATAATTAACGGCGGAATATATGCATCAAAAACAAAACGAAATATGCTTCTATTTTTTAGGAAATATGCACTAAATTCGACCACATATGCTGTACAATATGTAAAACTTTGATATAACTTGATGATGAAAAGGTGGACATAATTAAGAGAATCTAATATATTTGCATAAATTGGCTCAATTCTAATTAACAATTATTAAGTAAACAAAAGTATTAGTACACTATTTAATTCAGTCTATATCTATACATGACCACTAGTCAATTCTCAAATTATATTGTTCTTCCACAACATATTTCTGTAACAATTGATAATCAAATGTTAAAAATTTTTGTCTCTTGTCTGACAGCATATGTTTATTAACCGAAAAATTCCGGCTGTCTCAATGCAAAACACAGTAACTAAATTATTATAACAACGGAAGAAAACTACTTTTAAAATAAGTTTTGAGCCCCAGGAAATAAATTAAGATCGTTATCTAAAATTTTAATGGTGTTTGAGAATATATAACATTGTTTTTATAACGATTTCAAACAGCATCAAAACAATAGTTTTGTATGATTGGGTTCTAACGATAGGTTACAAATTACAATGATATTATATAAGAAAATCGCCAAAGAGGATATTGTTACCTGGATGTCTTGGACGATCTTCTTCGGGATTGCAACCCTTCGTGTAAAACGGTATTCAAGCGAACTGAAGTAGGGGTTTATTAAAACTTGTTACCAGCGGTGGGATTCTGTGTCATGTTGATATCAACATGTCAATAGCGACAATTGATGTCGAAATACAATGTTTGATGTTACATCATTATTTAAGTAAAATTTGTTAACGTTACCCTATAAAAAGGGTGTACAATTGTAATTCACATAACGAAACGTCTAATTTGATATTATTAACTAAATGATATGTGTGTACACCCTCTTTATAGGGCAATTTTAACAAATTTTACTTAAGTAATGATGTAACATCAAACATTTTATTTCATTGTATGTAGCAGTTACAGGGTTTGATGTTTTTTGACACCTGTTGTATGTTTTTCTTTTGTCGACAGCTTTGAGAATGGACTAATGGATGAAAGCGCTTGGATGGAATTTTAATAAAATGACACACTCAGTACTCGTCATTTCATTCACTCAATTTATATCTAGTGTGTTCACCATACTCAGACAATTCCATTTTAAAATGTACCCATTGAAAAAATAGTAATTTGGGTTTTATTTTATGTTATAGATATTCCCTCCACCAGCTATGGGATGGAAGGTATTGACCCCTTGCCGATTTTCATCTATAGCCCATGGTATGACAATTTATGGGAAATGAAAGTGAGGATTACCTTTTTTTGAGGCATTACATCTAAGTATTTTGTCTAGAGGTAACCAAAAATCCAATAAAGACAAAAAATAAAAAAAAATACTCAAAAGATAGTTAAAACCAAAGAAAATCAAGAATTTCTAAAAAAATCGAAAACTTCAAAAATAGAAATTAAAAAAATCAAAAAAATTTGAACAAACATTTTTAAACTTATTATTCCAATAGAAAGCGCATTTTGTTTTCTTTTGTTTACTTATTTATTGTTGTTATTTTGTGTGTTTACTTGCAGAACCTCAACCAGAAACGAGAGAAGACTTCCACGAGACAGTGGTATTTTAAAGAGCCCTTAAGAAACATTTTAACAATCAGAGACTGCCAGGAGCTGCAGAGTAACTCAAACTACCTTATGCGATGGTTTCATAGGAACGGAATGCTTTTGAATGAAGAAATATACAAATATGCAATATACTAGGTTTAAGCTTGTGATATAAACCTATTTAATACTTCGAGTAATGAAATAAAGATGTATTTCAAGTGGGAATGAAATGATAGATATATTATTTTAAATATTGTTCAGTCACAAGTGCTATTTAGCACTCTCATATGTAATTACTTGGCACCTTGCATTTACAGAGCTGGGCAATATTTAACAATTTTCCTTTAAAAGTATTTTAATTACTTTTGTTCTAACATTCACAGTATTCATACTCAAATGTTTTCTTTCACAGAAAGTTGCCTAAAATAATAGTTAACTACTCATTGCTAACACTTTTCTTGATTAAGTAAGTAGCAGTTATACTCCAGTAGTTTGTCCGGCTCTGTGTGTTTTTAGAGTATAATAATAAATAAATAAATTAGTATAAACTTATCATAAATAATTTTCTACATTTATCTTGACTTAACATCATTTAAAAATCTAATCTCCAATCTAGAATGTATGTTACTCAAATTATTTTTTAATTATTGCATTGTTTTTACGTTATAGTTTATTTATTGTCATTCTGTTTGTTAAGAAAAGTACTTTTTGAAAGAAATTATTTGTTTTTATACCAAAATAAATAAAGTGTTTATATGATTACTGTTTCATTTTTTCCAAATTAATTAACCATTTATGATCCATCATTTGATGTTTCATTTGATTTAAGTCAACATCTAATCATTATATTAGTTAATGGAGTTAAATTGAATGAAATGTCAAATGATGGACTATAAATGGTTCTTTTGAAATAATATAATTAAAATACAGTAAATTTGAATATAGCGCCAAAACCTAAAATTACAGAAATCTTTTTACCATCACTCAATTGTTTAGTCGACAGGCTTTTTAGATGGCGCCACAATCAGTGTCTCATCTATCTGTGGGTTATCTGTGGTTATGGTATTCGACTCCTGTTAATGTATTTTCATTGCAATCACTGGGATGGGGCGAACAATCGATATTAAGCTGGACGCCACCAGTTTTTTAAGCGATACTTTTATTAAGCAAATAACTAAAAAGGTTAAAAAATGGAAAACCTTATGTTAACTTTAACTTAACAAAACGAAATACTGAAAATATTTTGACGCGATAGTCCAAGTTAATATAAATTGCTGAAAATCAAATATAAGATTATATTTATTCATAACTCAATAGATAATTCACATTAACTGCATATCCAAAATACAAGACGCCGTTATACAATAAAAATCTCCAATTCTAGATTTCTATGAATTGAATATAAGCCAAAGGACATATCTTAGTGAGGTTCTGGAATTATTCAGCTCTCAGCTAGGTCCTAGTCGATGGAGATAGGGTCCTTAATCCATCCCGGCATGTTTCCTGTTGTCTCTAGCGGTGTTGTCTATTCATAGGGCCTACCCAGGGACTGCAGAGCCGAGGAAAGAAAAAAAGAGTAAAAATCAACGAAAAATTCTGGGTAGGAAGGAACAGATAGAACAGATAGGAAGCTTAGGCTTCAGCACATAAAAAACTGAATCTTGTTTTTAAAATAAAACTAACAGAAGTCTGTTCTATCATATTCACTTTGTTCCCTAAATAAACCGAAAATGAGGAATTATCAAGCTATAAAAATGAAAAGAAATTAATAAAAATTTGCTTCAAAAGCATATGAAATGTTAAATTTTACAATAAAAAGAATTGAACATACAAAATTCATCAAACGCCTGCCCATATTATAATTTGAAATAAAACAGTATACGCAGTAACTTGAGCAATGAAAATATAAAGCACGAGGATATTTTTTCTCAAAATGGCTTGTACGCCACCCTCTTTGCCTGCCATTGTAGAACAGCCATCGAATCCAAACCCTACGCAATCTTCGGTTGGGAGGTTAGAACTAAACAAGAAATTGTCAATTGCTTTGGCAATCGCTGAAGCATTTTGTGCTTTTAGTTCAACGATCCCTACAAATTCTTCTCTGATTCTCCTTTTGCTTTCGTCGTAGAACCGCACGCCTATTGACAGCTGTTCTTTCCCAGCTACGGATGCTGTTTCATCAGCTAAGACTTCTGAACCTCACTTATTATATTCTCCTTTTTAACTTGGCCACATAAATTTATCAATTGGTCTTGTATTTTTGGCGATGTGTAAACTGCATTTCGACTGCACTTTTCCAGGTGACTCTTTAATTTGTCGTCCCCTGAATTGATTCTCAACTTCTATAAATCTAATAAAACACCCTCATCTGCTTGTTTTCATCTCAGAGGCATATCATGTGTACCGCAAAATACTATACATGAAATAATTGATGACAATATTTGTCTGTTTTCATCGATTGTTTTTTGGTGCCCACTTTGCAGTTGGATGTCTACAGGAACATTTTCAAGAAAATGTATTGCAGCATTTGTCGCTGTTATGTGAAGGTTGGTCGTTGCATGCTTTTGGCAGTCTTCATGCATATTTTTGAAATTTATTTATGGCCTGACCATAAAGGATCCCAAAATTTCTCTCACAGTGCTGATGGGCGGAGGAAACAAAACACAATGCTTACAAAGAGCGCCTTTTAGTCGCTTGGAATATACTAGCCATGGTGCATATTGATCCAACCAAGCATGATTAAATTTTCTTTTAAATGCATCACTTTCAAAATCGTAATTTCTGGGCGGGATCCAAGGATTTTGTAACAACTCCCTCTTCTCTTCCGTCGATAACTGGGAAGCCAACCCAACATAACGACCCAGACCATTTTCATGATAGCCATCGTCCACTATAATTTCAGGATCGACATTGACGTCATTAGTTTGTTGGGATGTCGATGGAGAAGAATAGTCGGCAACAGATATATTTAAAGGTTCTGCTGGAGAATGTGACGCTTGTCCAATGTTAGCATGCAATGATCTTGACATTACATGAGTAGTTTTATCATGGTTGTCATTTTCATCGTTTCCACTGCTACTTTCCCGACCTTTTTTTTCTTTATTCGCGTGTTGTCTCTAAAAAATGGATACACAAAATTACTCTTACGGTGTTTAGGCATAGGACGAAAATAAAGATCAAGATACCTATAAAAACATCACATTCAAATATTATTCACTTCCTATAAGAGAGCCCCCCACAAACAAATCAAATAATCATATTAGGTACATATGTGTTTTGTTTTGACTCACCTCTTTCAAAGAATTTCCTGATATCCATTTGACGTAGTAATATTTCCAGTTGTTGCGCAGTAAACGTAAATCTCGTGTCGCCGCAACTAAACTATAAGACAATATGGCGCATGAAATATTCGCTCGCATTAAACTCCGAACTGAATTGAATCTTATTCGAACTGAATTGTCTTGCTCCGCCTCACGATCCCGCTTATATATACAAATATTGGAAGAGCTCCCGAAATACGTAGAAAATAGTCGACTCTATTTCCATCCTTGTCTCATACTTGCTATCACTATCCTTCCTTTCGAGAATAGTCCATGCTAGAACGTTCTTCGTGATATTGCTATTCAATACAAGATGTCGCTATTGACCGTATAAATTAATTACAGTGTACAAGACAGTGGCGACAATAGAGCCTAAGTTCCGCTCACCCGCCATTAATCATCAAAATTTAAACGCCGGAATAGGGATTTTACATTGATACCGATATTGAATTTTATTTTATGGCTGTAAATTAGTTATAAAATGTGATTATAATGCATACTATGGCATGACTATTAATTGAACTATTAAGAACTATTTTTCTTTGGTAACTTAAATCACTCATTTTGAAATTATTTGTAAACGCGTGTTACAGGTATAAGTAGATAAACGATTTCAATACCTAGGTATATTTCCAAATGACCCATGATAAAAATAGCTGGAGTTAATAATTTGATTTGAGGAACAAAGAAATTTGTATTCTTTAAATCTGTAATTGAAATTTTAATTTTTGAAGAGGAAATAGGTAACACATATATTATAATGTATGCTATTGGTTGGGTTTTAATACAAAATACTATTACATACTATTATGAAATTTACTGTCTCGACCCTTACTTCATGGAATCTACTCATATTACTGTTTTAAATGAAACTAACTGTTTCTAGATAGTTCCACAATATATTGATAAAATGTTAAAAATTCTAAAAAAATTGACTGTTTCGATACTGAAAATATCGAAATAATTGTCAAATTTCTTAGAAGTTTTAACATTTTATCAATATATTATAGAATTATCTAGAAACAGTTAGTTTCATTTGGAACAGTAACATATTATTATGTTTTATTTCTGGGCAAAAAGGGAAAATAATAAAAAAACATAAGATAAAGCATATGTTTAGATGTGTACAACAATACCTCTTATAATTACAATTTTAGGGAAGACAGAATTTAAGGCGGTGAATATGTTAAAAAATAATGATTATAATTATCGTTGAATTTACAAAGTCAATAAACTTATATTAGAAGTGAGATTATTTCTGGAATTGTTTCTCTAGGCAGCTGGGATTCTATTTGTCGTTTGGTAGGAAGCTTTCTTTCTGTTTTTCCTCGATAAAAGTAAACATTGTAGGGACTGCTGTTCATTTTAATTTCCTATTACCATCGTGCCTAGTTTTTTCCCCATTTCTGGAGCAACGTGTACCTTAAACATAAATACAGATGTAATTCATTACATAATGTAATAATAACTGACAATCATTATTTTAGAGAACATCTAAGACCATTGAGTAGTTCATCAGGTAACTGATTAAAATTTTTTTCATAAATAGTATGTATATGGAAGTTACATGTTAATAATAACAATTACAATAACTCTTTAATACATGTTTCTCCTTAATAAAAATAAATCAATACACTTTTTACCTCACACAGCGCTGAAGAAAACATTGGTTTCCAATTGTCCCTTCTAATTTTAATAGCCAATTCCTTTCTAGGACTCGTACTTCATTACAAATCCCTTTGTAGAACAATACTTGCAGCTCAATGCTGAATAAACCGTCATACTTCCAAACAGGCTGCTTCTAAAACAAGTAACAGTAGTTATATTATACACTCACTTGAAATTGTAGTTTTTTGTACATACCTTGCTATCGACAAATATGATGATTTGGTAACAGCGACACACAAATTGCAGCTGTATAATTTGTGCAGACACACCAAAACCGTCCCCAAAACCACAACGCAGGTAGGTATTACTCTTTTTTCAACAGTTGCAAACTATAATAGGTATGGTTCAAAATCCTGATCAGGGAGAAAAATTCGCAAACGAACTAATGAAATTAAGTCAACAAATTAAAAAAACACTTTTACTTTAGCTGCACACTAAGATCTGATATAAAATACGACGTGAAAACAACTAAAACACAAATGTAAACAAATAAAGTTTGATGATTAATGGCGGACTTCAGCCTGACCAATCAAAATACTGACCACGTATTGTAGCCACTGTCTTGTATAAAGCCACTGTAAAATTGATGCTATTTTTCTTTACTGGAAAAAGTACTGTCGTCCGTAACTAGATAGCGCTAGATGTTGTTTTCTCCAAATTATATTCGGCTTTAATCCTAGATGGCTCTGATTGTCTCGTCGGGAGCGGAAACTACGAGATGCGACGGTTTCGCTAACAGTATACTATATCGAATGTTGTAGAATATTTAATTATACAGAAAAAAATATTAAATCAAAATATCTGACTGAAAAGAATGTTGTTTCCAACACTTCATTTTGCGCAAAGTAAATAACACGTTTTTAATTCCCACTTGCCAGGAAAATTGACGTTTATTCTAACATATAAGGGAAGGGGCAGCTGCCCTACCTGGGTACGCCCTTGAGTATAGGTGTTTTAATCTCGTCTGTAATGCCAATTGCACTAAAATATTGCTCAACACTTGCATTTTTCTCCAATTTGGAAGTATCCCAACTTACCAATGGACTTCCGCGTCGCCAGTTTTGTGTATTTGAGTTTTCTATTTGATTTAATTGTTCAATATATTTAATAATTATCTATTTAATGGATATGTCTTACTAAAACAAAGATCGGGTTATACTTAACTATTATTTTATTCTTTTTACCAGTCAATCGCATAAGTAAAAAACCTGACGTATGTAAAAATTATACCAGTTTATCGACTATACAAAATAACATGTGCGTATCATAAGGTTGTCTACATAAATTACGCTAATTAAGTGGGATCATTATCCCCAGGTCATTAAATTCTAAACAAATTAACAGAATATTTTTTCATTATCTCACTATTGGATGGTTGTCCATCTTCTTTAAAATGTTCCCTGTTATTGGACGTTTTACTTCCATGTAAATTTGTGTTTCTAGCAGTAACATTCAATAAAATAAAAAAAGTTAAATCATCGTGCCATCCCTGGTGGGGATCGAACCCACGACCTTTGGATTAGAAGTCCAACGCGCTATCCTCTGCGCTACAGGGACGATGATAACTTTCTCGAAATATCTGTAGATATGGTAAATCAATTTTTTTGTTGTATTTTCATCATTTTTAGATAACAGTAATTTTGTTTTATCATCTATTCTACGTCTAAATTTTTTATAATAAGTCACGTTTATTTTAGGTCTAGTTATAGATCTCAAATTTAGATAACAGTAATTTTTTTAGTAGGGTCATGTAGGGTAAAAATGAGACCCAATATTTAGGTGAAAAATGAGACGCTCAAATAAAATTGCTAATTGTTCAATTCCAATCTTGTTTCTTGTTATAAATATATAGCAGCACTTATAGAAACATCATCCCTACAATATAAAATTAAAATTACAAAATCTATCGCGTCGTTTGCGATTTAAATCTTTTAAAACCGGCTTTTGAATTTTTGTTGAGCAAGTTCGTATGTCGGTCGGAGAGGTTCGGTTGAAGTCGCTTCGCGCTCTGATCCTATTACCCTTGCAATATGTGCAATTGCATTTCAATTCCAATTGATCAGTTTTTGACTGAGCACGTTTTCTTGGAGGGTTGAATTTGAGACACGCTTGGTGGTAAAAATGAAACGTCACAGGTTTAAATATGAGACAAACATTTTGATTATTTTTTAGCTTTTATTTACAAAACCAAGATGCTAAAGAAATATGTACCCAAGCCGAAGAAGTATTCAAAGGAAAATCTCGATAAAGCAGCAAAGTTAGGGAGAACTGAGGGTTTTCCTGTAGGAACTGCAGCCAATTTCTTCCATATGGATAAGCCGAAACTTAGTCGCTATATGAATAGGAAGAATTCAACAAAACAAGGGCGAAAAACAACGTTATCTTAAGAGGTCGAACAAGATTTAGCATCAAAATTAATAACAATGGCTCAGTGCGGGGGTTCGCACTAACTAAGCAAGAGGTTGAAAATTCCATGCAAACCTACGTACAAGAAAATAGCCTTAACACGGCTTTCAAGATGGGCGGCCAGGCGATGACTGGTTTAGATACTTTTGCAGAAGAAATCTTCTTAGTCAGAAGAAAATGGAGCAACTTGAAAAGTCACGACGTTTAGCCACTAATGATCCATTTATTATTTATTCGTTTTACGATAAATCTGGAAAATGTATAAACAACCTAAATATTACATAGTTACAAATTTGGAACCTTGATGAAGCTTCTTTTTCCATGGATCCTACAAGGATTAAAGGGGTAGCTGCCAAAGGACAAAAGGTACATAGGAATATTGAAGGATCCGGACGGGAGAACGTGACTGTATTGGCGTGTATATCAGCAAGCGGGTGTTATTTACCTCCATTAATAATATTTCAAGGCCAAAATCTGTATGGTGTTTCCGAAAAAGGTTGCATGTCAACCCTTATTTTCAATGATAGGTTTGCCAAGCTTTGCAGAATTGTAAGGGATAGACCACACTTGATTCTCTTAGATGGACATTTGACACATGTGGATAAATATATCATAGAACTAGTCATTAAAGAGAACGTGATATTACTGAAGCTACCTGCACATTCTACTGACTCACTGCAACCGATTGGCAGCGCCAGAATCAAAGAAGGTTGACAAAAAGTGAATTTTCAGATTTACTTTATTCCATTTGGTAAGAAGGAATTTCAAATAAAATATTATTTTTTCTTTTGCAACAACAGAAATATTTCCATTTTCAAGGGAGAAGTATCCTATAGCAAGGCTAGATACTACAAAACTAGAAAGATATGAAGCTCTACGACTAGATAATAAGGACCCTTGAGATATACAGTGTGATCAATTGGAAAGTAATGAACACCAACAACAAATTGTCAATGTCCCAGCACTCCAAGCAGACTTAAATTATTTTAATGATTCCAGCACAACTTTGCCCTCCAATAATAACCCACTAAACAAGAAACATAACAAGTCTTTCTTGTCATGTTCTTTTCAGAGACTTTTCGTGATGATTATTTAAAACGTTGTTAATAAGATATCTCCTAGATGTCTTAATTTTATTACCAACTCTATTAACATCCATGTCATGTAAATAAAACATATTTTTGATGTACACAATAATACTTGAATTCGCAGTTACATACACATCCTATGAACTTGTTTTTAACAACTTCCTATAGGAAACATTCATACGATGTTAATTTGTATACTTCTCACTAATGCCACATACAGAACGTTACTGTAATATTAGAAATTACCATGTTTCCAAGATGATCACATGTGTTGCAGTTATTTTTACATCTTTCGAAATAATTTTAAGTAACTTCCTACGATTACGTCTGTAAGATGTAAGTTCATGAAACTCTGAGTAATATCTCATATTAAACATTACAGTAACATAAAAAAAGAAGAAAACAGAAGAGGAACTGACGAACGGAACAAACAGTAGTTATCTGTGGAAACAAATGAGAAGCATGAAATGGCGGTTGGTTTTCAGTTTTGTGTCATATTTTATTTGCAGGAAGCACATTTTTGCAAGAAAAAGTACTTTAATAAAGTCGTCTTCATTTTCATTAGTTCCTACTTAGCGACAGTTTCTATACTTAGTTATAATTCTTGTTAGAATGGACGAACAACAGTTGTTATCGGTAAGTACCTATTCCAAAATCATAATTATTAAAACTTAATACTTATTCAATACTTTAATCGGCTATTGTACATTGAAACTCCAGGTGACGGAATTGTACACTAACGTTATATAATTGAGTTTACAAAATAAGGGTTTCATACCATTTAAAATATTTCAGTTAGTAAGTATATTTTAGGAACAATTCACAATATTTCAAATCCTAGATATGCATTATACCCTTGAATCTAGAAGAAAATATTTTCAATGTTCAAGATGTTTCAGAAGCTACTTACATAAATATAATAAAAAACAAATAGTTGGTAATTATGTAAAGAAAAAAGAGTAACTATTTCAGATAGCCTGATACAGAGATTGTATTAAACAGTACAAAAAATATTGAATCAAGTATTTCTAGTTCTAGTATTTGTAGTAGTAATCATAGCCATCAATATAGTTTTGCAGGTTTAGAAAATTTTAACATTGATACTAACCATTCTTGTGAACAATTAGAGACTGTTTAAGACTTTAAAAACAGAAATTTCTGTTAAAAAGATCATTTCCATAAACAATAAATAGTAGGTGTCCCGTACAATGGTACATATATTAATCTAGTTGAAGAATATGTAACTTATGACACGGAATGCTCCAGTCAACAAACAGAATTCAATTATTTATTATTGTAGAAACACAGCTATTGGATACTCAATTGGATACAATTAATTATAAACTCATTTAACTTAATAATGTGTTCATATCTCTCCTTCATGAGTAGTTTTTTTCTGTATACAGTGTATTAATAATGCTTAGTTTTCATTAAGTTACAATTCCACGATGTTAATATACAATATGTTACAGGATGAAAATAACAAGATGAGAATAGTATATTATTTAAGACAGAAAAGAAGTATGAATTTTCATAGCACACCTGAGTTTATCTGCTCAACAGAGGCATGTTATAGAAGGTCAATCATGAAAAGTCACTTCTCGAAATGAAATATGTTATTATTCCTTTGAAGAACCTCGCATGTATCTTATGGAAAATGGGTCGCAGTCAATTGGCTGAAAATCAAGTTTTATGTAGTTTATGATGATCGATCAAAGGTCTCCATGGGCACAATTTGATCTAAAGTAATTGCTTCATTAGCTGCTGTTCAGAACACCTGTAAATGTTTCACAGATAAGGATTTTCAAGTGTACGTTATGGAATGGTTGAGGCACTCGAAACAGCGACTCTTGCCTGAGAATAGTAATAGTAACGGTAAGTAAACGAAAGAATTGTCTTTAATCGGATTGGATTTCTGTTGATTTAACGTAACGTTTCATAAAATATTTAGAGTGTAAAATATTTATTAGATTTAATATTATTAAAAAACAATTCTAATACATTTTTTGTAAACTAGCTGTAATGTATGTGTATCCGTTAAACTTTATTAATTCAGTTTCAAAATATGTTACGTTATGACAACCACAGATTAAAATACCCTTTTCATTTCTTGCTTTCACTGAATGCGTTTCATAGTTTCCACTTTTCACTCTTGTTATGTAATATGCTTACACAATTCTATTTTGTTTTTAGGTTGGATTCCTGGACAAGATATTTTTTTTCTAATTTTGTTCCTGTTTGAACAACTAAGAACGACTGTAGGCTACATCTCAGAAAAAAATCATGATACAAATTTAAAAAAAATTACCTTTAGGTAAGTGATCCTGAAAAATTGCTGGAAAATATATTGCAGTCTCTAAAATATCCGCTAGGGGTGGAATGAACACTCGAAAACATAATACTTCAAAAAACATACAAAAGGTGAAATCTGGATGAGATTATGAAAAAATTTAATTAAGGAGATTTTTTTCCATTATTCAAATAATGGGTGGGGAAGGTTCAAACTTATGAACAAATGTACAACTTTTTCGTTTTTTAACCGATATTAATGATTTTAGCTGCATTTAAAAGAGTTTTTCTGCTTAATAAGATTGATAACCCAATTAGACAATTTTGTATCCACTCGGAAATTTCAAATTTAAATTGAAGCATTTTCTTAATTTTTATATCTGATATTGTAAATCTTATATCTTGGAATAGATTCCTATTTTTTTATCCCTCTTCATCAGAATTTAAAAAATGCTTCATTACAATTGAAATTTTCGAGAAAAATGGGAAAATTGTCGACTTTTTCACATAGCGTTGACAAAATTGTTCAATTTCGTTATTTTTGTTGAGCATATCTTATTAAAGGGGAAAAACTCTTTTAAATGACGCCAAAAACATTGATATCGAGAAAAAACAAAAAAGTGTTACATTTGTTTTTTAGGCTGAACACTTCCCCACCCCTTACTTGAAGAACAAGGACAGAAAGTCCTTAACTTCATTTTTTCATAATCTCATCAATATATCAAAAATTGTATTTCTAGGATTACATTAGTGTGTCTTTTTTGGAGATAATCACACTATTATGTTTTTAAGTATTCATTCCACCCTATAGCAGATATTTTAGGAACTCAAAAAAATTTTCAGGGTCATTTTCCTGAAGGTATTCCTTCAAAGTAGTACCATGACTATTTTTTTAAATATGGCCGACAGCCAACGTTCTTAGTTGTTCACCCTGTATTTGCTGATTAGGCACACAAACATCTATAGGATGTCATCTAGAATGTTTGAGGTATATGATTTGGAGGTTTACATAATGTCCATACAACATCTAAGAGAATACACTGTATTGTTTTTGAAATGTCGCATTTAGATCATTGATAAGATGTTATTTTTTGGACATGCGTTAACATCGACAATATGTTAAAAGGCATTTCAGAATGTAACAGAAATGTTGGTTTTAGTTCGTTATACAGACTTCCTTTTGAGGAAGTTCTAGTAACATCTCAATAATGTAAAAAGGCGGCGCTTTAACATCGCTGAGAAGTTAAGTTGAAACATCACGAAAGTTAACAGCCATAAGCTCGGCATAAGCGGTTGTATAGATGTGCATGTGATGGAAACAAGAGGAAAAAAAAGGAAGAACATTATCACAATGCGATGTGTTGAATTAAAATAATTGTAATATTTATTTGCATAGTGGGAATGTAGTTCCTACGCTACCTCCACTCGAACCAGAAGGTAGGAATTCTTCTTTTGAAACCATTCTGTTAAAGAAAATCAATAGAACACCCTCTGCTGTACAAAAGCGTCGTAAAACAAATAGTGGCAGTCAAATACTTACTAGCCAAGAATATGCAAAGCTGATTGAGGATATTGATAACAAAAAGGACATAAAGAAAAAAAAGGCAGGAAAAAGTGATCGGAAAACAAAAACAATCTAAAAACACTACCTTGCACTAGTTCAGAATCTGGGTCAGAAGTAGAGGTTGAGTATGAGGATGAAAGCGATACCGAAAACATGACACTACCTTAATTACATGACATGGATGTTAATAGAGTTGGTAATATAGTCAAGACATCTAGGAGATATCTTATTAACGTTTGAAATAAACAACACGAAAATTCTCTAAAAGGAGCATCACAAAAAAGACTTGTTATGTTTCTTGTTTAGTGGGATGATTATAAAACCAAAATCCATTTATTAAATCAAAACTGCTTAATAAATTCGGCTATGAATGGTTTTAAACAAACAACCGTGATATTTTGATTAGATGCTCAATACACCTCTGTAATTCTAGGTAAGCAGATAGAAAATAATTTTTTATTCATGATAGATATGCATACCTACTTTCTTAACGTATAAAATTAAAAATACAAAACAAAACTAAGCTTTTTCATTGCGATAATAATCTTTCAACTAAACTCGTTATCAGATCCAAATCATCTTAATAAAACTATATACATAAATTTGTTCAGAACTATAAGGTTTTCAAAATTAAAATTACAAAAACTGTCAAAAGAAATTATAATCAGTCCCCACCGATTCGTCTGATATAGTTCGACGAACGGACTTTTGCTGTGCGGAATTTATAATAAAAAAATTTACCTTACAGTTGTTTACCAATATTCTGTTGAATATATTTTGCTTTTTAAATACCTTTTTGGGTCACCTTAAACTCGAAACGATTTCAAAAGAATATCACCATTTTGTTTGGTCCATTTCAGTCAACACGTTCTTACAATTGTCGCACTCATTTATTGGTTCTTTTCACGAAAGGCACTGTTTAAATTATTGAGCAGGGTTTAGATACGATAGCTGTTCCAAATTACCACATTATAACGGTAAAAATCTCGAAAATATCCAAGAATTTGTAAATTGTTGTTAACACAACGATACGATATGTTAAACGGCTTGGCGCTGATATCTGTCTTCCTTATAAAATATATAAATTACACCCACCAAATTACTTTTTTTCCTAACTTATATTTCATTTTAGACGATTCGATACTCGAATTTTGTCAGCGTTACCAGGGACGTACTGAGATTATACATATTAGGTATGTTGTATTACAATATGTGTCTCAAAATTAAATCGATATATAAAAATAACTTGACTTTGTGTCAATCAATCTAGTAATGTATTGTGTAGGAGTGTAGGTATCCCATAGGTATATCGATTCCTAGGCAAATAATTTAAATGTACGTAGACACAAATTTATTTGATAGATTTGATCATAAGTTTTACCGTCTTTTGGAGTCGTATGCAACAAGCATAATAATATTTTGATTCCGATTTTTCCATAATTTTTCTTTTTAATTTTGGCACTAACTTTAATACTACTTTGAACTCTTATGTTAACTAAATTATAATCTATCCTATTTAAATTATTTCCCAATTCTCTGTTTGTCTCTTTCTCTATACAATACAATTTTCCAATTCCGGCTGAATTTTTATTGTTGGCAGCTATTATGGTTACCTTTTTAATTGGTATTATATGTTTATTAAAATTGTCTAAAACTATATTTTTCTTAATAACTGATATTCTCATTGGAAAACTTTGAATATTTATTTCAACATACGGTAACCATAATAAATTACTTTTCCTACGATCACGACCCAAAGTAGGCTTTTGCACATTCAAATCTAACCGCAACGTTGATGTTTTCCGGGATCTGTCATAATTTGACATTATTTGCGCTCTAGAGCGTACTTTTCCGCTCACATGTTTTCATTTACAATAAACTGAAGAAAGATAGTAAATAATAGGTATATTAATAGTACATTATACACCAAGCGACTTAAGTGACCCATTTAATCCCGCGGGTGGGACACATTTAATCCCCGTGGGAATCAATCCATATACATTTTTAAATAAATACTACTTAGGACGGACTTTTACGAAAGTTGGCTGGGCATCGAGGATGCACTTTTATGAAATGAAACTTTTCATGGCATCGAGGACGGACTTCTATGAAATAAAACTTTGCTGAGCTGCGCCAATAAAAAAAATAGCGTAAAGTATTCGTGGATAACTGGTCTTTCAAAAACGCGCGATTTTTCGAGCACGACGGCGCAGTGTTATAAGACCTTACAGATTAGACCGATTCAGACGTCATTTTAATTATTATTTTCTATCTTATGAACGCATCCAAAACACCTATGTTATAGTTGTGGTTAATATTTAAAAATATTCAAAGTGTATAACTAATTACTCCCAATATTTTTCGAACATCAATTTGTTTAACCTTGTAAATGTCATCTTAATGTCGTTTACGAATTTTGTAAGTTTTAAATTGACATTAGTGGCTTTTACTCCGTTTTTAATAGATTAAGTTATTTTTCTTCTCGAAACCTTGACTCAAAACATCAAATTGCAAGAGGTTCTGGAAACTCTCTGCCTCAAGCCGCAAAGTATCACTTTCCGCTCTCAATACACAAATAGCTATTCTTTTGACTTCATGCTTCCTATGTTGATATTGTTAATATTTCTTGTAATTATGCTATTATTATTGTCATATAATTTTGAGTATCCTTTATAATCTTCTTCTTTCCATTTTACATGTTTTATCTACAATATACTTCCTGATTTGTCTATATTATTCTGTATTTTTAAAGGAGTATGCTTTCTACATAATTGGTTTCGCAATAGTCTTTTCAGTTTTATTTCAACAAATTTATTTTTATATTTCACATGTTTATAGATATTAAAATTCTTTTCCTCTCTTGTTTCAGGTCCTGGCGTGTACTGTCTATAAAACTGATGTTTTTCGTGGAGCAGATCAAATCGTGTAGCATTTTTCAATGTTTATTTTGTTTACATTAAAATTGTATTTACAAGTGTACTTTGTTTCTTTGATGAAATTGATATAAGTGTTAATTCAGTGTTTTAAATGAAACTCACGGTTTCTAGTTAATACCACAATATGATAAAAGTTGTTGAAAATTCTAAAAAATTGACAATTGTTTCGATAAATCAATATCGAGACAGTTAATTTCATAAGTGTTTATTCTTAATTCCCTTTCACTTTTTATATTTTCTTTTGTATTTTATTCAATTTTTTTATATTCATATTTGCATTTGTACTTTTATTTTTATTGGCTCTTCTTCTATTATTCTCTCTTTCTTACTCATGCTTTGGATTTTATATCTGCTTTTTGAAGTAGTAGATTCACTCTCCCCCCATATTTTAATTCCCTTTAAATTAATTTCAGTGCCCTTTTGCTGCTGTTCAGCCTCATCATTTTCATAATTATTTATATTTTCAACTTTAATATCAATGAGTACTCTTCTGTTTCTTAAATCGATGTTAAAATCATGTTTTCCTATAAAATCTACTCCCGATATAGCATCTACTTCTAATCCTGGAATAACTAAAAAATTAATTTTTGCTTTTAATTCCTTTTATATCAATTACTGTCGTTATCATTATTTTTACATTTCCTAGCTTTTTATTATTGAAACTAACCACTTGTTTTGCATAATTTTTTTTAATTTGTTCTTTTTTAAACTTATTTTCAATTTTTACTTTTCCGTCCAACCTATCTATATGCGAGAAACGTATTGGCTTACCCCAAAAACAGTTGGAATTTTGAAAAAGTTTTTTGAGTTATTTTTACGGTTTCCATCAACAACAACACGAAAAAATGGTTTCTAGAAAAAAAATCCTGTGTGTATGTCGTCGTCGTTGTCGTCGGCCACTTTTCGTTACATGTCTTGTTAGCACGATACAGCCCCCGGAGTGCAACAAGTCACCAATTTTATGTTTGAATATTGTGACGGACATGTCACAGATGAACCCTATTGATTTTCAGCTCACCAGAGCCAGTACAACGGGTGCTATGGTACTTGAAGTACGAAATACTTTTCATTATTGAGAAATTTCAGTTTGTTAGCACTGAAAAAAGTTTGAAAGGTAGTAAATTTTTTTCCAACGAGGAAGTAATAAAAGCTGTGGAGGTCTGGTTTGCAGAGCAAGAAGAAACATTTTTTTGAAAGGTCTAGAGACGATGCAGGTTCGCTGTAATAAATGTATCCCATTAAGAGGAGAATATGTTGAGTAATCAAATATTTTGACATTGAAATTTTGTTTGGTTCTATAGTAGGCTAAGAATTTTATTTTTGTTTGAATACTACGTGATAGCTTTTTAGGTTGTAAATCAAGAAACTGTTCGTGCATAAAGTTAGAGGTACCATGTATTGGATCATGCAAGTGTCTTGGAAAAAGTTGTGAGAATACGATACAACAGAATGTTGTATCAGATATGGTGATTAAGATTTGAAAGTTTTATGCTAAAACCTAAATACATATTAAAAACTTTTTCAATATTTCGATAATGATAGTAACCTATGCATGATGGTGTTAATTAACTATCAACATTTGATGGTAAATTTGTAGACTTCCTCTATGACTAAAGAACTAAAAATCACGATTAGAATATCTAAAAAGAGTATTGGCTGCATTCATTTTGGAAATAGCGGGGAGCGCGGGGTGCGTTTGAGGGTATAGTTCACGTAAGAGATATAGTGCGAACTTTAAAGTTTCGGCTTATCCTTTAATTTTAATACTGTGATAGTCCAGTCAATATTATAATTTAAAATGCTTATTAAGGTGCGTACTGATTTGAACATTTTTTGCACACAAACAGTTTGCGCGCACATACGTTAGTGCGAGTTATTTAGTTTAGACGTGAATTTCAATTGCAAGTTCATATTTGTGCTCAAAAATATGTGCTCCAGTTGAGCAGAGCTAAATATTTATTTATTTTATATTTTCGATATTATTACTACACTTAAAATTTAAAATAAGTAAGTAAACATTACTATTAACAGTAAAAACTAGACGAAAATGTTTAATGCCAGTAATAATAGGAAAATTGCTTAGGCAAGTGCGGCATACATTACTAAACACACTATAGGTAAGCAGACAAAAAAGAAAAAACGAGATCAGCGATGGTGGGTTACACAGTTATACAGAAGCAGGGAATTATAATATAGTGGAGGCAGTTTCTTAGCCGATTTAAAATTTCAAAAATCGAATGGACATTTTCAGAATTTTGTTGGATTGTCATCAACAGACATTGAATTTCTTATTAATTTGATTGGGTCTAAAATAGGTAAAAAGTATACGGTGTTGAGAAAAGCTGTTTCGGTTAAGGAGCGACTGGCAATAACTCTGCGTTTTCTGGCAACAGGGGATTCGTATACAAGTATGCAGTACCTTTTTAAAGTTTCGAAACAACTCATATCATATGTTGTACCTGAAGTGTGTCAGGCACTTATTTCAGCTCTAAACTATCAAGTAAAGGTAAGAAAACTAAGATTTTATTATTTGTTTTTATATACGTATATGTAATCAAATTAAACAATAATCCTAAACTGAAAATTAAAAATCCTAAAACTTTTTGGAACCAAACTATTAAAAACAAGTTATTAACTAAATCGAAGTTAGGCGTAGATCTGGAATATTTGTAGCTGGATTTTGTTGCTGGTTAGTACATTTATTAGATCCAGAATATGGAAAATTAAAACAAGAATACGGTGATGAAGGTGACTGTGGAATGTGTTGCTGCTGGAGTGGTACATCCTGCCGTGAAGAATCATCTTGCCATTCGTATTTTCCGATGACACCCAGCAAACACAAAAACATATTGAATACATATATGTTACATATTTTTTGAAATATAAAAGTCACAGTTATATAAAACTGAAGTCACAACTAGATAATATTTATGTATTGAATACTGACAAAGGCCGGCACAGCTAGATAACAATATTGGTATAAGAAATACATATTATAAATTATATCTCAAATATCTCCAAATTACTATGTGATATATATGTAAAAATGAGATAATATCTAGAGAATATATATGTATTAAATATTACATAATATAGATGTAACAAAAGTTACCTAGTTTTTCTTTTTCCTAGCCCCTTACCTAAAATATTTTGCTTCTTTGGATCTATGAAAAAAATCAGTGAAATTCTTAATTTATAATAAATTCAGAAAAATCTGTTAAAACATTATTTTTCATAGATGAAATGAAATACAACATTTTTAGTAGTGTTGATGGCCAAAAGATTAAGGAACTATTGTTACTATAATATTCAATACCTACCTTATGAATATTTCAAACTTAAAGCAACTTAATACAATTTAATATTTGTATATTGTAAATGGTATTTATCTATGTTTGGAATTTAGTAGCTGGTACTTAGTTACTAAAAAAACAGCAAATAGATGCATATAAGTACATTTATTTTAATAACATAAAAAAGAGAAACTAAAAACAAAACACCTTATGAAAAAAAAAGATTGCAACACTTAAAATATTCAAAAACTAAATGATAATGAAATATAAAAAGATAATGCAAAACAAATGAATATTCAAAAACAAAACAATAATTAACCATGAGAAATATTCTCTTAGAAGACTTTTCGATGTCCACTTTTAAGCGTGGGGCAATATTAAGGGATACTATCCATTGTTTTGAAGGGTTTTACAGATTCGCCGTTCTTTTCCCTCTGGAGTCTCTTTATTTAGCGTTATCCACACTAAGGTGATTTGATTAAAATCAGTGCATGTCATATTAAACTGTTTCAGCAACGTTTCAAAAATGTAGGTATATATTAATTATATTAAATAAATAAATCATATAGTAACAATACCTTGAAATAACTTGATTTCAAGTTCCTTATTTTGTAGTTATTTCTATGTCCTAACTATGAGTGAGATTTCTCTATATTATGTATTTCTGGTTCACCGTCACCATTGTAAGATTGTAGTACGTATCGTTTTTCTGTTTTATTGATAAATCACAGAAGTATTTCAATTTTTTTTGTTTGAAACAGTTATTTTGCCTAAAATTCATAATTTATATTAATCTGAGTATTCGAATATAAATAATTTTCAACAGATAAGTGTTAATTAATCAATTTCAAGATATTTTGTCTTGACAGCCTCCGGAGTGCAACAAATCACCAATTTTATGATTGAATATTATTCAGAACATCTCACAGATGTACCGTATTGATTTTCATTTCACCACAGCCGGTACAACAGGTGCTATAGTACTTTATGTACGACATTTTTGTAATTTTTGGAGAAATTTCAGTTTGTTGATACGATACAGCGTCTCCGGAGTATATACAAGTGATCAATTTTATGATTGGATATTATTCAGAGCATCTCAAATATGAACCCTATCAGTGTTCAGGTCACTAAAGCCAGTACAACGGGTGCAATGGTACTTAAAGTACCAAATTTTTGTAAGTTTTGGAGAATTTTTAGTTTGTTAGCACGATACAGCCTCCAGAGTGTATACAAGTGACCAGTTTTATGATCGAATGTCGCTCAAGGTGTCTCATAGATATATCCTATTGATTTTCAGCTTATGAAAGCGAGTACAGCGGGTCCTATGAATCCACATATACTACATTTTTGGTTATTTTTGGAGAAATTTCGGTTTGTTAGCACGATACATCCCCTGAAGTGTATACAAGTGACAATTTTATGACAGAATATTGTTCAGAGCCACAGATGCGGAAAAGTTAATTTTAATATTTAAAACCGTTGATTTATAAAAAATTTCATTACACATTGAAATTTGACTTCCGGTATCTATTAACCCTATTATTCCAATTCCATTCATTTCCAATTTGAGATATATTAGATCATTATCATTATTGGTGATGTTTTCTTTTTTAAGTTCAATGTTTATAAATTCTTTTGGATGAAAATAGGTGCTTTTTATTGCATTATCCTGAACACTACTTAATCTGCTCGATATTAAAAATTCTGTTTGCCTTCTGCTGGCTCATGCACCAGTGCGCACCATTGCAGAGGTTATTATATCTATTTTATAATCTTCCATTGAACTTTCTTATCTTCTTCCTCCTATATTCTTGTATGATTAACTCCTGCCCTCAAATTCCTCGGTTTATCATGCTCTTGTTTATTCTATGTTCTTCATTCAACATTTCTTCTATCATCCTTATATCTGTCCATAGGTTCATTTATATTATAAATTCTTCTATAATTGTTATTTTCATACCTATTGTGATATGAATTTCTTTTATGAAAATTATTTCTATCATCAAATCTCTTATTATAATTATCATAATTGTTTCTATTATTTTCATCCCCTCGTCTCTGTTGATTATTTTCATATCTCTGTCTGTTGTTCTCATAATTTTTGTTTCTATGATTTTCATATCTTTGTCTATTATTGTCACCTCTACCTGTAAAATTATGTCATGGACTTCCATTATCAGATCTGTGGTGATTATTTCCATAATTATAATTACTATTTTCTTAGTGATTGTGGTTTTTGTTATTAGGGTATCTTTCTTCCCTATTATCTATCTCTTCCTTGTTATTCCAGGAAGCTCCCCATCCAAATCTCCTATTATTCTACTCTCTATTTTTCAGAGAAGTACTTCCACCAACCCACCTGTTATTCTCGCCTCTGTTGTAATTCGTTTTTATTGATTTCATTTATCTATTCTACGGAGATAATCTAGGAACTTTTTCTTGTCTTTTAAATTATTTACCATGATAGATTAACTCCAATGTTAAAATGTCATATACCTGGAAATGGTATTGTCACTTTGACATCGATAAAAAAAGTGCATCCTTTTTTATCGGATAAAAACTTCTCTTCCTCAATATCTAGTAATCGGACGTCACTTTTATACAATGACAATGAGTCGCTAGTCTATTGTATTAATAAAGATAATTATTGATGTTGTTCACCCATATATTCTGTAGTTTATTGTATTAATAAAGATAATTATTGTTGTTGTTCATCCATATATTCTGTCGTTAATTTAACTTGCCAAAAAACACTCCAGCTTTTCTTTTATCAGATAAATTTCTCTTTAACTCAAAGTTTTGCCAATCACTAAATTTGCTAGAAAAACTGACATTAGATAAAATCGCACCACCTTCGGTGTCGTGATTTTATCATGTTAGTTTCTCTCGTAAAATTAGTGATTGGCAAAACTGTTTCGTTGCAAAGAGAAATTTATCCGATAAAAAGAAGCTCTTGTGTTTTTACTGTTGATAAATTCATATATTTCATTCGTGAAGTGTCTAGCCTAATATTTTACCGCATCCTCTTCCAGTATTTATGGTGTTAAATATTTAATGTTGTTTAGATTTATCATTGCATATTTCTCTCTAGGCTTGGCCCCTTCCAGGTATTTTCCTTTATACAGGTTTTCCTTTATTTTACTTTGAAGTGCAACACTCCAGAAATATTCTATAAACCCTCGCATTCTTCTCATATCATTTCCCACCATAATTCTGCTTTTACTTTAATCGTTTTCGATACTACTGCTTTCCAGTTTTTCTTTTGATAATTTTCTTGTATTGTGTTCTTCATATTCCTTGATACTTTGATAGGATTTTCTATGTGCCCATAATATTCTAAATCCACCCCTTTTCCTGCTTCCATATAGATTACCTGTTTGTCTCCTGATGGCAATTCTTCCATCTTCTTATTTATATTTTTCATTTTCCTATTTACTATGTTCATTTTGGTTTCAACTTAATTGTCAATTACTATCACCTCTGCTTTTATTTTCTATCATTCTAATTTATTAGTCCTAATAATTTATCTTTTTATTTCTCAGTATGGCTACATACTTTTCAAATTTTTCTTTTTGATGTTCCTGTTCAAGTTTAATATCTCCCACTTTTTCTATTATATGTTCTTGTGATGTTTGTATTCTTTTCTCCATTTTCTCATTCGTTCTTATTTCCTTCTATCATCTTTTCATCCATATTCTTTCTCATTCTTACTTGGTTTCATCCATCTTCTTATCTATTTTATCCGTATTTTACTTTGTTTCTTCTTTGATCTCTTCCAAATTTTTCCTCATCCCTTCATTGTTCTCTTGCAATTTTTTCTTCATTTCTTCTTTATTCATGTCCATTTTCTCCAGCATTTGTTTGATCAGGTTTATCATTTCACCTTGTGGCTCCTGATTCCCATCTCCTTGTTCTGGGTATGTAAACCCATACTTTTCTGGATCTTGTCCCTCATCAATTAACGCTTGCCTCAATCTGTTCTGTAATGTTATTTTAATTCCAGTTGTGTCAAGGTTTTTCTTCGCCAGTTCTATTTTGATCTCTTGTACTTTAAATCGTCTAGATATTTTTCAATCTACATTTCTTGTTTTGTTTGATTTATTATACTTTAGAAAAGTTTTTTGTTACTAGTGCCACTTGAAATTGCCCCACGTTTTTGGGATGCCATTTTTTTTTCAACGCCCCACGTTGGTGGCGACAATTATTTTATATATACACACTCTCCAAATGGGAGGAGAACTTTTCAATAATATATTTTATTTATAATAAAGGTTATTAATAAATTTTGTTTTTATCTCTTATTCCAGGATATTGGGTTCTTTTCCCGGCGCGTCACCTAAATTTTATTTTTAGTGAAAATACGGAAATTACCTTCTACCTACACTCTCATATTTATGATTAATTTACCAAATTATACAACTTTTTTATGACACAATTTTTTTTATTTATTGAACAAATCTGAATAACTGTCAATCACACATATAACTTCGTTATTTTAAAACCATTATCACTATTATATAACAAAATTTTAAACAATATATTCAACTCATCACAACATCTATAAGAATTTGAAAACGTTGATCTGAGGAGTTTTCTTATGTTTATACAGCAAGAAGTTGGTTAGACATCACCAAAACATAGGGAATTATTTGTTTTTATCATATTTGAATGAAGTTAAAGTGGATTAAATATTGAATGGATACCTATGATATCATTTATTTACTATAATAATTGAAATACTAAAAATATTTGCCATGCTGTCAACACTTCATTAAATAGTTCAACTCATATATCAGGCTATAAATCCTCATTAGATAAAATAATCAGTTGTAAATTTAGCATATACTTCATAGAGATTATCCAAAACAAACAAAAACCTAAGAGAATGAATACAAATATCAAGATTATAATACATACGATTTAACAAGAATTTAGAAGCATAATTACCATTTTTAGGATTTTATTATTATTATGACGCAGAGAACTGTCAACAATATGTGAACGTCAAAATTATTTTCAAAGCATGGAATGCTAGCGACAGAATTTTTTTGGCATAGAAATATATGTGTTTCTGACGGGTATATTAAGTGTTATGACGAGAAACAGCACACAAATATTTCAATTAAATAGAAATTTCAGACCGAGTTTATTATTAACTACAATAGTAAAAAAATTCTAAAATAAATGGAAAGGAATTGTATATATATTTCAGAGCAATTAGATAGTAGATTTGTTTATATGAGAAGGGAGAAGTAATACATAGTAAGAGGTTTTTTTATAAATAGGGAGGGAGACTAATATAGTTAAAAGAGATATGAAATTAAATGAAAAGACCTCGGATATATAGATAGTTGTAAAAAAAAATTCAAGAAAATATAAGTTAAGTCCTCATATAACCACAAGAAAAGTATAAAAAGAAGTTAATGAAATAATTTGAGAAGATTTGAATGATAAATAAAGGAACAGAACACAAGTAATTAACATATACAAATAAAATAAAGGCTGTAGAATAATAAAAGATACCAAAAAATATAATTTAAAAAGATATTCAAAAGAAAGAAACCAGATTGTGAAAGAAGAAAAGATAAATAATAGTATAAAGTATATTAAGAACGAGAAATTCAAGATTTACCTGGAGGAGTGGTGTCTAGTTGAAGTCCAGCGGGAGGAAAGGCAGTAGACATAATAACACAAACGTGGTGTTATAGCAGTTTGGAGATTGTTGGTACCAAGAAGAAACTATTGTTTCGTGAAGGTTAGAGCGTCATTTTATTTATTAACCAATTTAAAATTTTATGATTTGGCAATTCAAAACAATTTAAATTTGCGATAAGGTACCAATTTATTGAGCTTATTAGATTATATTTGTTTGTTCTACTATTTCGATTTTAAATTTGTTTGTGTCGATACATGCATTGTTTTCCATTTTCCATCGCAATTTTGATAATATATAATTACAGTGTTCGTCATTTTCGTTTCAATAACCTATATTAAAAACCGGAAACAGTTGTTCCATTAACTTCAAGTGTCAATTCTAAAAACAGGAATAGGATTGATAACATAGGCGTCTTAACATAAATTTATACAAGGTATATTTTTTATTTTAAATGATTGACAAAAACAAATAATTCTTTATTAATCTATTTAAACAAGACAATAAATTACATAGAAAAAGCTTTATGCCAGTACTCAAAGAGATTAAGGTGTACTCATGCTCGACATGATATATTTACCCGAACCTTAAATGAAAAAATTAATTATAAAACAATAAAAATATCATAATATATAGGGTGTCTCTAACAACCCCTTATATATAGGTCCCAATAACCATAAAACGGTGTTTTATGAAAATATTATTGCAGGTGTATAGTTTATTGGATTCTATGATTCATAATTCACATTTTATCATTCACCCCCATTAGGAAACAAGTATGAGAAGAAATTTTTTGAATAATTCAATGACTAATACACCGTATATATAGGAAAATAAAAATTCAACACAATCGCAGTATTAAAAATTCAACAAAGTATGTTTATTTTTTCGTAAAGATACTGTTTTTCACGATTCAAAATAAAGGAGGAAAAGAATGAATCTTTTTATTTAAAAACACACAAGTAGTACGGCACGCCCGTAATCTTGGAAGTATTTAAAAGTGAGGATAAAAGGTTTTATAAATACTTCGAGAGAGGGAGCATACTTTTAATCTGGACCACTCGGCATCGCAAAAAGCTTAAATAAAATAGATTGCTGAATTCTTGTTCTTCTTTTGTTCGAGATTAATTAGTTTAATTCTCAGCTACGAAGAAGTTAACCAAGATATTCAGAGACAAAGAATTGCCGGTTATATGTTTCAAGGAAACTACAGAATTATCTACTTACAATCCATTTTTACGAGTTAATTCAATCGATAATAAATTTGCAACACTGTATTCAAATCCTTATGAATGACGTGTCTTAGTAAGTGCACAACTCGAGTATAGCTGGATCAATTCAGCAAAACATTTGTTAAAGTTAAGGGAAGTTCCTCATGAAGGGAAAATTGCATCGAAATATTTTCTTCCTCCAATACAAACTGTTCCTAGGTGTTAATTTTTATTATTAGAATTCTAGAGTCACTGTCAATCAAGTATGGCTGCTGTCAAATTTGACATTATTGATTTTACTAGTACGGATTGTCACAAAATAGAAACATTAAATTATATATTCACGAATTGTGTTTCTTTCGCTCATTCAAGAGGAAAAATGCCAACATATTGATGGTCCTTTGAGCGTAGATGATTCCAATTATAACAACGGTTCACTCGAGCCAAGCAGCATCCATGTTGATCTCCCACGAATAAGGTCAGTCCTGTCCATACCCTATATTTTACCCAGAATGTTTTCTTTAAAATATTCAAGATATCTTTTATATTATTCAGACAAATTTGTTTCTCATAAAAATAAATATCGTTTTAAGTGAGGTTATTACTTATTATTTTCGTGAATAAATACCGGCCAAAATATTAGAGGATCACGTCTTCAACGCAAAGCCTTTCATCTTGGTATCATTCAATGGTATTGGCACATATGCGTACATTTGCATAATAACTCATGAATTATACGCTACTTTATATCAATCACTGTTTTTACATTATCGTAGGGTTTTGTCGCTGTAAAAAGAAAACGTTTAGCATAAACCTTTTCTTGATATTATTATTGTGCAATTTGGTAACTGAATATTTAAAACAAACAATTTAGCATTACTAGCATAGTTTTTGTAGTAAAAGGAAAACAAACATCATGTCAGAAACCTTTCAGTTAAAGTTGCATTCGATTTAAGTCGATTGAAAACAGCAGAGCTGAAATTAAATCAGAATTAACGCGTTTTCATTATATACATATATATATATATATATATATATATATATATATATATATATATATATATATATATATATATATGAATACTTATTTTAATAAAATTTTGAATAATATGTGTAATTTATTTTAAAGATGATATGTTGTTTGAGTACTATAATATATTCATTCCACGTTTGGGAGATAAATTGTACATGAGATTTATATATATATATATATATATATATATATATATATATATATATATATATGAGAATTAT
This sequence comes from Galeruca laticollis, assembly GCA_963921935.1. Classification (NCBI taxonomy): domain Eukaryota; kingdom Metazoa; phylum Arthropoda; class Insecta; order Coleoptera; family Chrysomelidae; genus Galeruca; species Galeruca laticollis. The sequence goes on along the minus strand of OY998175.1, from coordinate 59,887,097 downwards.
TATTTTAGTTGTGAATTTAAATTGAATGTTTAATGTATTAATGTTTTGTTACAATTGAAATATTACACTCTTGGGCTAGCTAATTTATATTTATTTTACCTTTAATTCCTTCTATTCATTATGCTATTTATTAGCATGTGGTTTCATTTAATTCCTAAAATTTAATTACCTCGGCTGCTCTTATTTATACACTACTCTATAACTCAGTAGGGTTCTGGGCATATCATAATAAAATCAACATTACTCATCAATGGAATTTATTTTATGTTATTTATGAAGATAAAGAAAATTTGAAAACATTGAAATGATACTTATTATGAAATATAGTTGGCGCTTTATTTTATTGTTGGAGTCATATACCTATTATGTATAAAAATGAATGATTATACTTTTCTTAATTATTAAAATTCTTATGCTATAAAATAAAATAATGGATTTTTCTATATACATCCAAATTTCCACATCAGAACAAACTTTCTGTATATTATAAAAAAAAACTATTCATTCTTTTTGAGATCGCTTTTGCAGACTCATTTGCATAAACTTGGGTAAACGTTTGAAAAGATTATATTTCTTTGAAAAAAATATGAACACCTGCGTTTAACGTTGTTCGACTATTTGTAACTTTTTTTCTACTTGTTCTCATAAATAGGATTTCCTTACATGTCTTGTTAGCACGATACAGTCTCCGGAGTGCAATAAGTCAGCAATTTTATGATTGAATATTGTTAAGGACATGTCACAGATGATCCCTATTGATTTTCAGCTCATCAGAGCCAGTGCAATGGGTGCTATGGTACCTGAAGTACGATATTCTGTTATTTTTTTGAGAAATATCAGTTTGTTAGCACGATACAGCCTCCGGTGTTCAACAAGTCACCAATTTTATGATTGAATATTATTCAAGGCATCTCACTGATGAACCCTATTGATTTTCAGCTGACCAGAGCCAATACAACAGGTGTTACAGTACTTTAAGTACGATATTTTTGTCTTTTTTGGAGATGTTTCAGTTTGTTAGCACGATACAGCCTCCGGAGTATATACAAGTGACCAATTTTATGATTGGATATTATTAAGGGCGTCTTAAAGGTGAACTCTATTGATATTCAGCTCACTAAAGCCAGTACAACGGGTACTCTATGGTACTTGAAGTACCAAATTTTTGTCATTTTTGGAGAATTTTCAGTTTGTTAACACCATACAGCCTCCAGAGAGTATACGATTGATTAATTTTATGATTTAATATTGTTCAAGGTGTTTTACAGATGTACCCTATTGATTTTCAGTTGACTGGAGCGAGTACAGCGGGTCCTATAAATCCAGATATACTGAATTTTTGCTTATTTTTGGAGAAATTTCGGTTTGTTAGCACGATACATCTCCCTAAGTGTATACAAGTAACAATTTTATGATAGAATATTGTTCAGGGCCACAGACGCGGAAAAGTTAGTTTTAATCCTTAAAACCGTTTATTTTTACTAGTGTTCCTAATAGGTGAGTAGTTATTCTAAATTGTAACATAATCACGTGCAATCAAAACTCACTTAATGTCCATATACATGCTTCTGTGCAAATGGTCTGAAGTAATTTTTCCCTTTCTACATATGCATGTACAAATGGTCTGCAGTGATTATTTTCTTTTTACGTATGCATCTACGAATGGTCTGATATATGTAGATATATATCTTGTATCAATGGATGTACAATAAACATATCAGTAATTTTTATTTCAGAACAATCTCAGAATATGAGTGGCAGAAAAGTGTACAGTTTGGAAAATCCAATGCACGTCCAAGAGTTGATTGATATGATACAAGATGGTAATTTATCTGATATAGAGGAGATCGAGACACCTGGGGCTGAGAGCTCTGATGACGATGATGCAGTTTTAGATTACTTGGATAGCAAACCTCAGAAACGATTAGGAGCTGATGTCTTGAACAAAAAAGAATCCCAAACGGAAGAATGCATCTTTTGTGAAAAGGAAGTTGGTGAAAGCCATCAACTGGATGCAACTAAATGCGCACAATTATTATTTGATGATGAACATATTTCAGCCAATGGTACTGTTGATTCACATTCAACAAATGAAAAAAATGGTGGTGAATCTGTCATACAATCTAAACCTAAAAACAATCAAAATGAAAAGACTGAAATTGAGACTGATGAAGACATTTCAGATGCATACAATCCAGACGAAGACGCTGATTTAGATAAAAAACACTGGACAAAACTAAAAAATGTTAGAAAAGAAAATAAGAATACTAGAGATAAAAAAAGTGAAATAACTAAAAGAGTAATAAAATGGAACAAGGAATCACTGAAAATTCCATCATTCAACTGGAATCCGCAAGTAGAAAATACGAGTATTACCGAGCCCATGCATTCGATTAAATACTTCTCAAAATATGTGCCTGATAGTTTATTTGAAAGTATATCGACATACACAAATATTTATGCGTGCATCAAGAAAAGTCCTTTAGATCGACAAGTATACGAGAAATAAAAATATTGTTTGCATTACACATAACTATTGGAAGGCTAAATAAATTCCCTAAAATGAGAATGTATTGGGAAAGAAGTCCAGGCATTCAAATATTTCTGAACAATATATTTAGAGACAGATTCTTTCAATTGAGGTCATGTTTACATTTGGTAAATAATTTAAAACGGCCAGATGGTTGCAGTGATAATTTATATAAGGTCCTATTATATATAAAAAAAAGTGAAACCTAAAATGTACAAACATTTGGCTCAATGATGATTTACCAAAAAGTACTCTATCTCATTTTTTATAAAATTATAGGTTGTATATGTTTCTCCCATTTATGATCACGATTTCAAATTTAACTTTGGTGTGGAAATGATTAATTTATTAATAAAATCAAGTATCTAATAATAAATCGAATTAATAAAACAAAGCAAAACCTTTTATTCACAAATTATGGACCTTTTACTTTAAGTTGTATTAATAAAAAATAAGCAAAACTCCTCTTTTAGCAAAAGCAACTCCTTATCCAGTCGACGTTTACCTTTAGATTGAAGTAAATGCATATTAATAACGTAAAGCCTTTTTACTTACTTGTTGAAGCAAACCCTCGCATATTGATGCATCTCGTCAGATGCAGATTAATCGTAGTAGTACAAGCTGCGTATGTGATTAAGTCTTGATATGGCTGATTTGGTGAACGTGAGAGACGTCAAACATTACAAGCCTCGTTGTACTCCAAACAGCAAAGATTTTAAAAGTTATTTCGCTTTGAGGAAAATAACAAACCATTTTTTACATGAAACTGGAAAGACCCGAGGCCGTTCACTGTCAGCAGTTCAAAAAATGGAGATATGCTTGCGATACCTAGCCGATCCTGGTTATCACAGTGGAATCGCAGAAGAACTTGGAGTAACTCAAGGTACAGTATCAACTTACTATTAAGGCTGTGGTGGACCGTATCGGTTGCACTCATGTAGGAATTCTTAAACCTCGAATTCATGGGGACGAATACATAAATCGGACAGGATAAATAATGAAGCTACTTGTAATGCAAAAGAAATGTTTACCAATGTTGACGTTAGTTGACCTGGATCTGTTCACGATGCCCGAATTTGGCAAAACTCCCACGTGAGACAAGTTATGCATACGTCACCGAACGCGGTATTGGTCGGTGATAGTGGATATGGAATAGAGCCCTGGTTGATGACACCATTCAAAAATCCAATTAATCACACAGAGAGAGTATTCAATGCACTGTTCAAATCGGAAAAGGTTGTAAACGAAAGGTGCTTTGGGCAGTTAAAACGACGATTTCTCATATTACAATATGTCTGCCGGGTGAAACGTCTCAAAAATAATAGTAGCATGTATTATATTGCATAACATTGCAAAACATATAAGAGATCCTGACTTCGAAGGACCTGAAGATATTTCTGAAAAAGATGAATAGTTTTCAGGTGATACTCTTCTTGATTAAGTATGGATTTGATGTCTGTAATTTGGAGAAAATACTTTTCTCCTCGTCGGGTTGTGTAACCATACTTTGCCCCATTCTTTGAAACTGCCTTCTATGGCCTGCGTATCATACCGTTTTTTTCATTATGTCACTGGTAACTTGAAGATTCGTTCGAACCAATTCGTACACATCGTCCATCCTTCTGCTCAATTGGATCACGTAACCGTCTCCTGCTAGAACTTCGCCAGGCCGACAGCCAAACTCCAGGTCACAAGGAAGCCTCAGTTCTCGTCCAAATAGAATTTTCGCAGATGTTTCATCCGTGGACTCGTTTAGGGTCGATTGATAAACCAACGCAAATAAGAAAAGATACTGGCCCCAATCTCTCTGGGGGTTGGAAACCACTTTGGACAGATATTTTTCAATGGTCCTGTTTATTCTCTCTATCATTCCATCTGATTGTGGATGCAGCGCTGTTGTTCTGGACTTCATCATTCCCTGCTTGTCACACATTTCCTGGAACACCTGGCTCTCGAAATTCCTTATTTGATCGCTGTGGACTTCCAATGGCAGTTCATATTGGCTAATAAATTCTTCACCAATACGTCTATGAGAGTTTTGGCCTTTTGATTTGGGATCGCGTCAATTTCCACCCACTTTGTGAAATAGTCCATTACTATCAGGATATATTTGCCACAATTTTCTGTCGTCGCAGATGGTCCAGCGATGTCTAAAGCAATCCTTTCTAAAGGGTTTCCAACATTAAATTGTTTCATGGGTGCCTTTCTTTTGCGATGTTGTCCATTACTCGTAGCTCAAGTAGAACATTTCTTACACAAGTCCTTCATATCGTGGGAGCTGTTCATCCAATACAACCTTTCACGAGCTCTCTGACGGCGTTTCATCACTCCCAGATGACCTCCCGATAGACGGTCGTGTAACTTTCTCAGTACCTCTGCTACTCCCGTTCTCGGGATAACCATTTGTCTCCTCATTTCGGAACCTTTATCGGACATAGCCCAATATGCCTTGAGTGTCGGTAAAAATCTCTTTACATTTCTTGCCAGATAGGTGGCCGATTTTCTTCCTTCCATTGCCAAATGTTCTTTAGGTGAGGATTATTCTCCTGATCTTCTCTGAACCTGGTGGGTGACCATTCTTCATTGACTACTGTAGTTCTTGAAACTGTAGCTTCCCTAGATTCCGCCTTGTTGCAGTGGGAACAATCTGTTGGGAATGGACGTCTGGACAGGAAGTCGGAATTTCAGTGACTCACACAAACTCGATGTTGAAATCGTACTCTTGAAGTCATTTAATCCATCTAGAAATCTGGTCCTCAAGATTCTTGAACTGCATCAACCACTTGAGTGCTGCATGATAAGTCCGGATTAAGAACTTCCTACCACAGAGATACTGGTAAAATTGTTCCACGGACTTCATTACCGCCAAAAGTTCTTTTCTTGTGATGCAGTAGTTTCGTTCTGATTTGGAGAGGGTTTTACTGAAATATCCCAGCACTCTTTTTTGCCCTCCATGGATCTGTGAGAGCCCTTCTCCAATTTCTACGTTGCTTGCGTCAGTGTCAAGAATAAAGTCTCCCTCTGGTAATGGATATCCTAATATCAGAGCCGTGGTTAAATGCCACTTCAAGGTTTCAAAAGTCGTTTGACAGTCTTCGTCCTATTGGAAAGCTCTTGTTTTTTTATTGAGTCAGGTAAGGGTCTTGGCAATATCTCCAAACATCCTGATAAATTTTCTATATTATGTGCAAAGTCCAAGGAAACTCCTAATTTGATGTTTGTCGGTTAGTTGCGGCTGTTGCTGAATGGAAGCAATTTTCTCTGGATCCACCGCCACTTCTCTATTGCTCACTATATGACCTGATATTCCTTCGGGATTAACATGAGATGGGCAGCTTGGAGTCGTATAAATACATCTTCCAAATTCTTCAGGTGTTCGTCAAATGTCTTCTCCAGTACTACCATGCCATTCAAATAGACTAGGCATGTCTTCCAAGACAACCTTCTCAAGACATATTCTATTAGTTTTTCAAATGTCGCAGGCGCATTACTGAGCCTGAATGGCATGGTGAAAGCAGTCTCATTTTTGTCTTCTGGGTCCGTTTCTACTTTCCAATAACCAGACTTCAGGTCCAAAGTGGAAAAAGGTTTGATCTCGCCCAAAGCATCGTTATATTCATGCCACTGTCCCGTGTAGGGATGTCGGCAATATGCTGTGTATTGACCATTTTAAGTGGTTACACTGTGATCTGATATAGCGTAGAGGTTGTACATATTAGATGCTACATTATCAGCCGCGTAATGGCTCATATCAAGCCCTTCTATTGGAAAATCTATTGCAACATTAATATTTTCACTAATTCTTTCTATTTGCGAAAAGCGATTCAGGTGAATAACCAATATTTTCTGAAAGTTATGAATTGAGAATGATTTAGCGCATCGTCTTCGTTCCTTACATTTCGAACATGTTGGTTTCTCATCATCGTCGAGTGTTTCTCCTCCTGTAAACCTATCTAAACATTGTGAAAGTCGTATTTGACCTGTTCTTTGGGGTATCGAAAGGGATAAATCCCCAAAGGGATCGTAGGCAACTGAACAGTGTGTGGACTTGATTGTTGATTTTAATTGACCGACAAAGTTATACACAATCTTGGAGTTGTCCATTCTCGGATATCTCAACCAAGATTCTTGTACTTTCTCAATGTCACTAAGTTTGTCATCGATTTCTGTTAGTATGGGCTTTGGTTTTTCATATACCTTGTTGACATCTTCGTGAAGTCCTGCTAATAGGTAGCCTAGAAATTCCTGTGCATCATGTTGAGTGTATCTATCCCATGAAGCTTGCGTTAAATCGCTGAATCTGACTTTTCAATGATACTGTATTAACCACTCTGTCTGAACCGTCTTCAGACCAAAGCACTTGAATAACTTCAGCAAATTCTTTAATTAGTTCTCCTTTCATGATAAATATGTTTATGTTAATATCTCGTATTTATGCACATTTCTTTAGATATTCTAATAGCCACCTTGTGTTTGATAGACATTGGATAATACTATACATGAAACATATTTCACCAGTATTTTTGAGGGCTTTGAGATTCAAAGATTTTTGGGGAATACCATTTATGGATCTGATTGTGGAGATATTATTAAGAGCTCTTTCGCAACTACTATTATTGTCCGAATAATCTCGGATTCTATTATTGTCTTTCTCACTTGATCGGCGTGATAAGGAATTTGAATTGATGTTGTTTGCTATTGAATTGGATGGAGATATTGCGGTTTTGGAAAGTTTGGTTGATCTCGATAGATCATTGGTCTGGTTCACTTTGTTAATATATTCCTTGTTATCTACATCATTTTTAGACGTGTCCTTTTGTTTTTGTTGAGTTTCATCCCCTTTCTGAAAATCTTTAATCGAAAATGGAATGTATGAAGAGAAGTTGTTATCTCTAGGATTATTTTTATAAAGGGAATTGATGTTTATTGATTCCTCAGTTACTACGACCCTATCGACTTCTGAACCATTATTTTTTTCTACGTCTTCATTCTCTACCAATTTTGATTTTGACTACAAAACATCGGGGTTCTTTTGACACTTGTTGGAGGCAATGACATTTTTTTTGGTCACCGAAAAATTATTACTAGATTTTTCAACTCTGGTTGATATTGATTTTGTACTCATTGGTTTCACTCTATTGGTCACATCAGACATTTTGGATCTAACCTCAGTTGTCTTATTGGCGAGGTTAGTATCATTTTTCACTGTTCTGGAGAGTGGTCTGTCGCGTTGCCATGGAATGAGGGTAATACCATCTGGACGTTTACCATCGTCGCGGAAAGTATCTAACGGTTCCAACGAACAGGGAATCTTAGCAGATGACAGGCCTCGTTTGATTAGGTAATTTACTGCAGAATGACCTGAAAAACGGCCGGCACTTAATTTGCGGCTTAAGCCGTGCCTACCATATCCATCAATATCAGCTACGCAACGAAAGCGATGTTTCACACAAATTTTACTACTTAAACGGAGACCAATAGAAATACGGAAACTTTCGTTATCTAAAAGCGTACCTAAAGGGGCCGACGGTATAGGGTTCAACCATGCTTCTGATTCCTTTGAAAATGCTGCATTCAAACGAGCCTTGTCTGATAAACTGATAGCTTTCTGAGGCAGATTTTCTTTTTCAATGTTCAATTAATGTATATCCCAGGATTTGTGAAAGGATTTATATTCAACGGGTACAACTTTGTTAGACTTTAATTACCAAATATTTTCTGCCTTCAATAATAAAGGGTCTTGTGTGTGGAAAAATATGGGCAGAATGTAAAAAATGAAATTTTTTGAACTATTTAATGATGACAAAAAAGAAGGAGGAGATACTGAAACGATTGAGCGAATTCCTAAACCACCATATGAAACAGGTAGTGAAGCTTGTTTCCAAGAAAGGTCCTCTAATTCAATGTTAATGAATGACTCTAATGAATGACGAATGGTATGGTCAAAATTGATTAAAATATCATCATGTAACTAGGTCGGACTACATCTTAAGATATATGGTAATTTTGGAATTAATAGGCAATTCTTGAGAAGGTAATAAGCAATATGTGTCGGTAACCAGGATAAACGAGTTGACATTTTTTCGAAAAAGGTTAGTTTTTCATTGAAAGCTGATAGTAAGAATTAGTTTTATGAAGGAGCACCTAATAGAAATAAATTTTTTGTGTTGGTAATTGTTATGCCTGTTGCTACAGAATTAAATTTATCAATGGTTAGATATTTTTGGATTCTAAGAAAAATAACTCGCATTTGCTGAAATTGAGTTCAAGACCAATATCGTTGGAATTGTTTATAATATAGACAAGAGACTTGAACACGGAATTAGTATTACCACCTAAGGAACCATCATCAAGGTACCAGGCAGTGAATTATGTGTCAATAATTCTACACAGCCTCACGACAATATTCGTACTAGAACCTAGGTCGGGTTCGCTATATCCAAGCGAAATTTTGAATTATTTTCGTCCCCGTGTATATCTCAAAATTATAAGAAAAGCCTTCACTTCCGCATAAAACATACAGTTTGTAACACCACTTGTGGGGTTTTGCTGGAAGGTATTGTTTTAAATGATGGCGTGCTTTGGTAGTACAAAGCTGCTCGTCAACTGACATTTATCTAAAGGTACTGACGAATCTGGCATTTACGGCATCTATAATAGAGGTTAGCTTGTATAACCTATACCGGTATGGATTTTCTCGAGACAACATCGTGCTGTTATTATTGAAGAATAAATTCAAACCGATTTTGACTCATAGTTTTCTTGATTTGGGGGAAACCTAATTTTGTTGATCAAAAGCTTCGTACATTGGGCATACATACGACTGGCATGTAAATGCAAACTCCTAGAAACTGCTTTATATCAGCTGCAGATAACATGGCTGGTTTACTGGGATCGTTTTGGATTGAGTAAAGATTTGAATCATTTGCAATTTTTTTGAATAAATTTATTGAAGACGGAAGTGTTGTGTTGATAAATGAAATGATAAACAATATTTTGCTTACGCTATAATAGATTGGAGCATTTCTTTTCCAAGTTACCAATCATTTGTTCCGGAACATGTTCTGGAGTGTCATTTGATATTTCAGGACTCTGTTGAACCTGATATTCCTCCCGAACATCCGCACCAGGAAAAACAATAGTACCATCTTCAAGCTCTATTGGTAGATCATCTATTTCAATGGCGTCAATTTGTTTAAGAGTAATGTCACCCAGATCATCATCCGAATCTAACTCTAAATCATCTTCACTATCGGATAAGTGAGTTATAGCATACTCCAATTCATATTAAGAAAGTGGACTTTTCCATTATTGCCGATTTGACATCTAAAAGATTAAAAAATAAACGGTTTTAAAGATTAAAACTAACTTTTCCGCATCTGTGGCCCCGAACAATATTCTATGAAAAAATTGTTACTTTCATACACTTCGGGGGAAGTATCGTGCTAACAAACCGAAATTTCTCCAAAAATAACCAATAATTTAGTATATCTGGATTTATAGGACCCGCTGTACTCGCTCCAGTCAACTGAAACTCAATAGGGTACATGTGTGAGATAACTTGAACAATATTCAATCATAAAATTGATCAATCATATGCTCTCTGGAGGCTGTATTGTGCTAACAAACTGAAAATTCTCCAAAAACGACAAAAATATCGTACTTAAAGTACTGTAGCACCTCTTGTATTAGCTCTGTTGAGCTAAAAGTCAATAGGGTTCATCAGTGACATGTCACTGATGAACTCTATTGATTTTTCTGAATAATGTTCAATCATAAAATTGGTGACTTGTTGAACTCCGGAGGCTGTATCGTGCTATCAAACTGAAATTTCTCTAAAAATGACAAAATGTCGTACTTCAGGTACCATAGCACCCGTCGTACTAGCTCTGGTGTGCTGAAAATCTATAGGGTTTATCTGTGACATGTCCTTAACAATATATAATCATAAAATTCGTAACTTATTGCCTTCCGGAGGCTGTATCTTGCTAACAAGACATGTAAGGAAAAGTGGCCGACCACAACGACGACGACGACATACACACAGAATTTTTTTTCTAAAAACCGTTTTCTCGTGTTGTTGTTGATGGAAAACGTGAAAATAACTCAAAAAAAAAGGTTCAAAATTCCAACTTTTTTTGGGGTATACCAATACTTTTCTCGCATATAGATAGGTTTAGCGGAAAAGAAAAACTTGAACTTTTTACATTATGTAGCAAATTTGATACGACCAAATTTTACAACAAAAATTCCTTCTTTTATAAACGAAAGTCTAAATACAATAAATTGAAACATAAACTACTTACCTTCGACACGAATAAAACCTCTAAGAATATTTCTACGGCTCACAAACGCAAAAATATCTAAAGAAAAGCGGAGACTTATCTGCACAAGTAATGCAACCACGTGCTACTGTTCAAACATAAACAAACTAGCCGGTCGAAAGCGCGGTATATTCAATTTTCGACCGTATAGACCTGTTCAATAAAGGTGTAGCGGATCTGATACGGTTCGTAGTAGACTGAAAAACAATCTTTAGGGATAATATTTGAGAAAAGAAATGGTTGTATCTGATTTAATACATTAGGCAGTGTAGGGTTAACTGACCTCTACATAGTTCTTGAACATAATATGAGAGAGTAATTTAAAAAATCAATTATTGACACTGCTCTAGATATTCTTCTGAATATTATCTATATTCCTCTCATTTACAGTTTTTTGATAATTTTGCTTAAGAAAGTTGACTCGATTATTCACCACCTCGAAGTGGAGGTTTTGTCGCATAAAAAATGCATTTCACACTATAAATTACACTCGAACAATGATAATTTGAATAGCACTGTATTGTTTGAAATTTTAGTTTTAATTCAAACGGTTGAAGTTTTATAATAACCCATCCCTGACATTGAAGGCAATAGACAAAGTTGGAAATTTGAGATATCAATCAGTCATTTCACAAAGAAAACTACGTATAAACAAAATTTGCGCTCAAAATAAATGAAGACTTACAAGAAGAATGTGAAACCATTAATATTTTTAATGATAATCGTCTCACTCAAATGAATAATGACAATAATGTATGTAGACGCCTCTACTTACGGACTAAGAATAATACCGAGAGAATTTTGAAGAAACAAAAAGGGACCCCTTTTATAATTTTCATCCCACATCTTTCTCTATTCGTTTTGTTCCTCTCCTCATTCAATATTCAGTGGAGTAACGGAAGGAAAAGCGCTTTCAAATGTTTGTATGTATGTATTAGGTGAGTCATAAGTAAAATTAGCAGAAAATCATTATTTTATCAACTACAATCAACAAAAATATTTCTTATAACGAGTTACTGAGTGTTTGAGCTTGAAACAACAAGATTTAATTCCGTCAATAAAACAGCAATTTGTTCAGATAATTTTAAAAAAATGGAGTTTGTAGCGAATGGTAGGTGTCGTTAGCGAACTCTCCAACTAGCATTGTATCATGTTCCAAAATTAATATTCATTCATAATTCAATAAACTTTTTCTAAAATCGTCAAGAAAGCTTGTCATGACAGAGCTTAGGTTGGTCATGAGAGTGTCTCTTTAAAGATTAGTCACTTCCATAGATTTTTACAAGACTCCTGTCACTTTACAAGACTCATCGGTCATTTTTAGACTGCAATTGAATTAGAAATCGTCGCTTATCTTATGAAACGTTTATTTAATATAATTAAAAACACTAGCAATCAAGTACAACAAATATTATTAATTGGTATTAGAACTATGAAAATGAAAATTATTGTTAATGCTGCGGACACTAGTATTATGCGCATTAGAAAAGTTTATTCCAGGTATATAATTCAAAGCATTAGTATTTCTGTTTTCTGCTGCGTTACCCATGTTTGACAACACTACTTTTTCGTTGACATATATGTTAGGAATATTAACATTGTCAGCTACAGCAGTCTGATCAAATGCACTTGTTGAAGGAATTTCACTCGCGCTATTTTCAGTTAATTCATCTTGACCTTGCTGTATCTTCTTGGAAATTTTTCTTTTATTTCCTAATGATTCGGCTATATAGCCCTCCTCAACTCCTGTAGATAACCATCCGCCGTGTCTTTTAAGGTCTTCTATGCCACTTCCAGCATCAATCAACAAAGTTGCTGATGTTCTCCTCAAGGCATGGCCCGTATATTCCGCTGTATTTTGTAAATGAAGAAAACCAGCTATTTTAGCATGTATCTTTCCGATGGTATGAATTCCTACAACCTGAATACTGCATTTACCTTGTCTATATGAAACAAATAAACGCCGGTGTGGTGTATAAGCAGGGCGAAGTGCTAGGTATTTTCTATATAAGGCACAATTTCCGGGTTCGCCAACATCGTCCAAAATTAAAAATCGTCTTCGTTTGTGAGTTTTCGAATCTGGAATGTTCACAATGAGAGTATCATTCTTGTCTTCAATGTCATATAGAGTCATCTTCGTCAACTCATCGCAGCGGCATGCACCGGCTAGTCCAAAAATTAATACACCCTGAAAATATAAGCCGCCAAGTTAGATTATTTTACAATTTATTTATTAAAACTACTTACTTTTAACAATAGAAAGTCGTGATCGGGAGCTTTTCGAAGAAACTCGTTTATCTCATTTCTTGAAAATACTCGAGACTTTTTTGCTTCATATCCTACCGATTTTCTTTTCAGATATGATTTTAACTTTACATAATTTGCCATATTGATGTTTTCTTTAATTAACAGCACGGCTCTAAGCATTGAATAAGTACTCCAGAGGCTTGAAGACTTGTAAATTTTAATTTCTTCAGCAAAAAAAGTAACTTGAATATTGTTTTTGTTATTACACCAGCTTTTGAACTTCGTATATTGTTTCTCAAATCTTTCTTTGGACTTATCCGGAAGCAATTCTTCCACTGCAGCAGCAGCTTCTTCATTTATTCCACTGCGAAAAGTGTTTTCCATATTATAAAGCACTTCACAACACAAATTGTGATACTTAAAAAATATTTTTGATTGGTTGTTGATTCATTGTCATGGATATTAACTTCTCATACGACTCTGATGTTGATATATTTTTTCAGTTTATATCTATTTTTAGTTATGAAAAACGATTTCAGAGAAAATACAATACATCACGGGTCATGAGATACTCGGATACTACGCATGCTCGTACTCTTCAATAAGCCCCCTCTTCTGCAAAGTTTCATTTTCATGACTTGAAATGTAATATATAAAATTAAATGACATTCGTAGTTTTATGTCATTTACAAAAAGTTTTAATTCCAAGTTTATTTTTGAATATTTCATTATTTTTTAATTATAAAGTTCGTGGGTTCAGTCGCGTTTTCACTTCGTATAATAAGCTTTTTTGTACAACAATGGAGTATATGAAAAAAGAATAGTTTTTTATATTTTATTCAATAAATTTGAGTGACAGATAAGCAGTCATAGAAAATGGATGTACATTTATCAATGTGAAGCGGACAGTAGAATTTTTTGGACTGCATAACTCCAATTCTATATGATATAAGCCTTATATCAGCGCCAGTCACAGTGAAGTGCGAAATCTGTGGTAAATTTTTAAGAAGCAAGGCCTAAAATTGCATCAAAACAAGACGCATGGTAGACAAAATTTAAATTCGATTACAGTAAAAAGTTTTGAAAATGAGGATATGAAAGATACGAATTTTCATATAAAGTTGGCAAAATTGAAGAGCCAAAGATCAGTAATAAAAAGAGTCCCAAAAGCTTCAAGGGCTCTCTGTGCCTCAACGCTATCTAATCTGATTGAAGAATGCGTGAGACAAAATTCTATTACTACCTGGGAAAATCTATTGCTTTTTCCGTATAATGTTTTGAGTCTTCCTTCTAAAAATTCTAATAGAAAAGTATCTCTCTCTACTATAATCAAGAATAATTTAAAAGCTTTTGAAAATATAGATCATCATTTAAGTTTCTCTGATCAACAAAATAGAAATTTCTCAGTTCGGAAAAACATAAATTTATCAAAAAATAGTAAAATTAAAAATGTCATTAATGAAGTTTCTGACGGCGACTTGACATCCGCAATCAAAATCTTAGCTTCAGATGACATATTTGCTGATGTCAGTGCAGCCACTTTAACAGATTTAAAATCGACACATCCTGTAGAGAAACTTAATAGTACGTTCCCTACTCTGATTTCGGAACATTTTCCTTTTTTTATAACAGAAGAATTTGTGAGTAGCGCAATAAACTATTTTAAAACAAGTTCTGCTGGTGGTTTAGACTCTTTAAGACCTTCACATCTACAAGATTTAATAAGTTACAGTGCTGGCCCTTCAGGCAACAATCTCTTATCATCTTTGAGTAAATTATGTAATTTTACTTTGAATGACACAGTAAACATCAATATTCGTCCTATTTCATTCGGCGCGTCTCTATTGGCTTTAACTAAAAAAGCAGGAGGTATCAGACCAATTGCTATTGGTACAGTTTATCGTCGTTTAGTAGCGAAAATAATTTGTTCAAACATCAGAGACAAATTAGGATATTAACTTCGTCCATTACAATTTGGTTTCGGGTCGAAAGGTGGTTGTGAAGCAGATACACATGCAGCAAGACGTTACGTCTCTAATCATCCAGACGTTAATAATAAAGTTTTACTGAAAATTGGTTTTAAAAATGCTTTCAATACAATTCATCGTGATCATTTATTAAAACTTGTAGCAGATATTCTACCTGAAATTTTTCCTTTCATCAATCATCGATTCCCTTCATATCTTTTACTTGGCGAAAACATCATTTATTCGGAAAGAGGCGTCCAACAAGGGGACCCTTTGGCACCTCTCCTTTTTTGCATATCGATACAAAAACTCATTAGCAACATTGATACATAATTCAATGCTTGTTACCTTGATGATGGTACTTTAGGTGGTAATACTAATTTCGTGCTCAAGTCTCTTGTCTATATAATAAACAATTCCAAGGATATTGGTCTTGAACTCAGTTTCAGCAAATGCGAGTTATTTTTCTTTGAATCACCAAATAATCTAACCATTGATAAATTTAATTCTGTAGCACCAGGCATAACAATAACCAACAGACAAAATTTATTTCTATTAGGTGCTCCTTTATTGAACGAATCCTTTCTATCAGCTTTCAATGAAAAACTAACCTTTTTCAAAAAAATGTCATCTCGTTTATCCTGGTTACCGACACATATTGCTTATTACCTTCTCAAGAATTGCCTATTAATTCCAAAATTAACATATATCTTAGGATGTAGTCCGATCTGGTTACATAATGGTATCCTAATCAATTTTGACAACGCCATTCGTCATTCATTAGAGTCGTTAATTAACATTAAATTAGAGGACCTTTCTTGGAAACAAGCTTCACTACCTGGTTCATATGGTGGTTTAGGAATTCGCTCAATCGTTTCAGTAGCTCTTCCTTCTTTTTTGTCATCATTAAATAGCTCAAAAAATTTCAATAATAACATTCTGCCTATATTTTTCCACACACAAGACCCTTTATTAATGGAGGCAGAAAATATTTGGTCATTAAAGTCTAACAAAGTTGTACCCGATGATTATAAATCCTTTCAAAAATCCTGGGATATTCCTTTATTGAACATTGAGAGAGAAAATCTGCTTCAGAAAGCTATCAATTTACCAGACAAGGCTCGTTTGAATGCAGCATTTTCAAAGGAATCAGGAGCATGGTTCAACGCTATACCATCGGCCCCAGTGGGTACGCTTTTAGATGACGAAAGTTTCCGTATTTCTATTGGTCTCCGTTTAGGTTGTCAAATTTGTGTAAAACATCGCTGTCGTTGCGGAGCTGATGTTGATGAATATGGCAGACACTGCAAATTAAGTGCCGGCCGTTTTTCACGTCATTCTGCAGTAAATGACCTAATCAAACGAGGCATGGCATCTGCAAAGATTCCCTGTTCGTTGGAACCGTTAGGTACTTGCCGCGACGCCGGTAAACGTCCAGATGGTATGACCCTCATTCCATGGCAACGCGGCAGACCAGTTATATAGGATTTCAGTGGCACTGACACTTGGGCTCCGTCCCATGTCCCATCCACATCTACTTCCGCAGGCGCTGCAGTTTCACAAGGCGAAACTTTTAAAATCAATAAATACAAAAATTTGGAGAACATTTACATTTTTATTTCTGTAGCAATTGAAACCTCTGGTGTTTTCGGTCATGAAGCTTCAAAATTCATTGAAGAAATCGGTGAAAAAATATCAGTAGAAACCAATGATTCAAGAGCAACTTTGTTCTTTATAAAACAAATAAGTATTGCAATTCAAAGAGGAAACGCTACATCTTTTCTCGGTACGTTTCCCCGTTCTAAGCCTCTAGAAAAACTTTTTATGAAACCTAATCATAAGAAACGTAATTCTTCTACCACTTTCAAACTTTCTCACATTGCTTATGGTGCATGCATATATTCAAGGAGCATTGATGAGGAAGGTAATATTTGTTCTCAGTTATTAACTGCCAAAACTAGAGTAGCACCTATCAAGCAAGTGACTTTACATAGATTAGAGTTATGTGCCGCTAACCTTCTCTCCTCTTTGAGTGAAACAGTTTTAGATTCTATTAGTTTACCTATACAACGCAAATATTATTGGAGTGACTCCACTATTGCTTTGGGCTGGATAAAGTCGTCAGCTAGATCTTGGAAGTCATTTATCGCTAATCGGGTAGGTAACATTCAAAATTTAACCGAACCGAAAGAGTGGCAACATATTCGCTCCATTGATAATCCCGCTGACTTGTTAACTCGAGGTATAACAGATGGTGAAATTATTGAATCCGAATTGTGGTGGCACGGCCCACAGTGGCTATTAAGTGATCAGGCCGAATGGCCAAAATCAACAATTGATTATGTTACTCAAGAAGTTCCGGAACGAAGAATGGTGAGTAATGTAACAACTCAACAAGATTTTGGAATATTCAGTAGATATTCATCATTGAATAAATTAAAAAGAGTAATAGCTTATTGTTTTAGATTTTATAATAATTTGAGAATACGTCCCTGTATTCAGCATGGAGCTTTGACAGTGCTAGAGTTAAATACAGTGCTCAAGTCATTAATCAGGTTAGCTCAACAGGAATCATTTCCTTTAGAATATGTAAAATTACAAAATAATAAGGCTATCCCTAAAAGAAGCAGTTTACTATGTTTACAACCATTTATAGATAATGACAGTATTATTAGAGTAGGGAGAAGACTAAGAAACTCTAGCCAATTTTTATATGATAAAAAGTACCCAATTATTTTAGGGGGAAGTCATAAGTTGACAAGTTCAATATCAATTTACGAATATGAAAGACTATGCCATTGTGGTCCTCAGCAGTTACTGGCCTCCATTCGAGAAAGTTACTTGCCTATGTCAGGTCGTAGTATTTCATGAAAAATTGTACATTCATGCATAACATGTTTTAAGGTTAGGCCAACTTTGAAACAACCGCAAATGGGTAACTTACCTGAATGTCGTATTACACAAAGTTTTCTATTCTCTGATGTAGGCATTGACTATGCGGGACCAATCCTTATAAATGACAGAAAACTGAGGGGTGCTAAGCTCATTAAATCTTATATCTGCGGTTTTATATGTTTGTCGATTGAAGCAATACACCTCGATTCATTAACAGGTTTGTCTACAGAAGCATTTTTTGCCACATTAAAAAGATTTATTGCCAGAAGGGGCAAACCCAAAAATATTTATTCTGATAATGGGTCTAATTTCGTTGGGGCATGCACTGAATTAAATAAACTATATAAATTTCTTGAAAATTCATCAAAAACAGTTTTGCAGAATATGGCAGAAGGTATAACGTGGCATTTCAGTCCACCTTACTCTCCAAATTTTGGGGGTATTTGGGAAGCCGGCGTAAAAAGCGCTAAAGGTCACATTAAGAGAGTCGTTGGTAACTTACAATTGCCATACGAAGATTTTTAACTGTTTTGATACAAATTGAAGGAATACTAAATTCCCGTCCCCTTACTCCATTTTCTTCCAGTCCTTTAGACCTTACACCTCTTATTCCTGCTCATTTTTTTGGTTGGCAGACTTATTACAGCTATACCTGAACCAAATTACTTAGAAAAGCCAATAAATCGTTGAATTACTATAAGCAGCAGCAACAAGTAGTACAGTCATTTTGGAAGAGATGGCATGTGGAATACATTGCCGAGTTGCAGTCTCGACGAAGTGGAAAGAAAATGCCACCAAGTTAATGAAGGTTGGAGATTTGGTGTTGATAACAGATGCACCTCCTCTCCAGTGGAGCTTGGCCCGAATTATAGAACTTCATCCAGGGACAGATTCAGTGGTCCGAGTCGTTAGTCTAAGAATGCCCAATGGAAAGGAGCTTAAAAGAGCTGTGTCCAGGCTCTGTGTGCTTCCGATAGAGGCTGAAGTATAAATAGACTTATTTATTTATTTTATAATTTGCAATTCTTCAATTCTTGTTTGAATGTATTATATAGTACATATCAAGGCGGGCGGCGTGTGGACGCCATAGGTAGACGTCTTCTTTTAATTGGTGTAATTTTATTAACGTCACACTGATTAGTCTACCAATTATGTATAGATGAAAAGTACGTCGATGGCGATTTCTGTTTATTTAATTTCATAGAATAAGTTTCTGTTTCAATGATATATGAGAAATTGTTTTAACTGTCACTGTCAATAATAATAAAATAATTCTTTTCTTTCAAAAAATCGTGAACGTTCTTTTAACAATATAAAAAGAAACTATAGAATACAAGTAGTTAAAATTAACAGAAGTCATTTTAATACAGTCCAACAAAACGATTCGAAGTCAGAAACAGATCTACCATTTGATATCGAATATATGGGAACAAGAGACAATGCCAGAAACGTGGGAAACCTCAATAACGGTACCAATTTACAAAAAAGGGAGAAAGAACGAATGCAGAAACTATAGGGGGATCGCGCCACTGGACACAGTGTATAAAATCATGGCCAAAGCCAAATAACAAAAGGTTAAAAGAATATGGAGAAAATTTGTTCGGAGACTATCAGTGCGGATTCAGATCTGGAATATCAGTCATGAACCATATTTTCACTCTGAAGCAAACTCAAATAATGGGGTACGAATACGATCTACAAATGTATGCCTTTTTTATAGACTTCTAATGGGCGTATGACACAGTAAATAGAAAATATTTATATAGTTAAATGAATGATCTAAGCATCCCAAAAAAACTGATAGGTTTTACCAAAATGACACTCGAGCGTACAATAACTAAGATCAAGGTGAACCAAAAAACATCAGAAAGCTTCGACACCAATACAGGATTTGAACAAGGAGATCCGTTGTCCAACACCTTGTTTAACCTTGTATTGGAATGGATGATAGGCAAAACTGGCATGAGCAGAGCAGGGACACTGAAAACTAAGACAACACATATATTGGCATACGCGGACGATCTGTCAGCATCAGAAAACGAACTGAGAAGAGCATGCAGAGCATTCATAGAAACAGAATAGACAATGAACCTGAGAGTCAATCAAGATAAATCGAAGTTTATGAAAATGGCAGCTCCTCAAAGGAAAGGAGCAACGAGGAATTGACCAATACAACTGAATGAATGAATTTCGAATAAGTCCAAAGCTTTGTATATCTAGGTGTTGTTATCAAGGACGACTGCGACGAAGGAGGGAATTTAGAAACTAGGCTAATGAAAGGAAGTTAACAGGCAGGAGCATTGAACAAGATAATAAGTTCGAAAAAGATCTCCAGAAAGACAAAGCAAACAGTAATCTACGGAAGCGAAACGTGGATACTTAATAAAAGCAGAGGAAATTATATATCAAATTAGATAGATGGGAAAGGAAAATACTCAGGAGGATATTAGGGGGAAAAGAGGGAGATATGTGGCTAAGAAGAACGCATAACGAAATACAGAATTTATTTGGGGAAGCAGAACTAATTAAAATAATAAGATACAGAAGAATAGGTTGGCTGGGGCACCTACAGAGAATGCCAGATAGTAGAACGACCAAAAAAATAATTGACATAGAACAAGTCGGAATAAGAAAGAGAGGCAGAGCAAAGAAAATATGGTATGCAGAAGCGATAGAAGACCTAAGAGAGAGTGAAATCCAGGACTGGAAAACGAAGACAAAGGATAGTAAGGAATGGAAGGAAATCACTTCCAAGCTATGGGCCTGAAAGGCCTGCGTGTAGCACTAATAAAAACTTTACATACACTCAAACCACTCATAATGTTAATACACTGCCGAGCATAAAATTAGGACAACCCAGTAGTTTGAAGATATTGTAGAAATTTTCATAAAATTTCAATTTTTCTCGGTTGTAACATAGTTTACTAACGGATTGCTTGAATAAAAACAGTTTATGTAATTGAAAGTATATTGAAAGTAATAAAAATGAACAATTCTAATTTGATGTGCTAAGTAAAGAAAATTAACAACAATTATTCCCTCCTCTGGCATTGAACGACGAGGCATGCTTTGGATCATATTCTGTGGAACATTGTCCCATTCCAGCACAAGTATATCACGAAGCTCTGTAGAATTTGTGGGGGCCGGCACATGTCTACGTAAATGTCTCCCTATTTCATCCCAAATATGTTCTAATGGATTCAAATCTGGACTGAGGGCAGGCCAAACAAATCGCTTGATTTGTACCTCGTTCAATTACGCAGTAATTATCCGAGCAGCGGGGGGGCGTGCATCGTCATGGTCTTCTAGAACCTCTGTCAGGTACCTATGGGCAGTCAACGTTCCATTCTCAATAAATATTAACTCCGTGAGAGCGTCAAAAGATATGCAGCAATACACGCTTGAACATATCTCTCGCCTTGTCGACGCCACACTCTTACACGTCTATCTAAGCCTATGAGACAGAATCGCGATTCATCAGAAAACAATACGCGACTCTAATCCGCTATTGTCCAAGCCAAGTCGGCTACTCCAAGGAAAAACACAGTAACTAACAAAAAAATCAAAATTCATTTTTGTACATGTTACCACATACTTAGTCCTTACGCATGTTATAAGCTGCGTCTGAATGATCTATCTGTATTAGAAATCATAGTTTGACCACCCTTAAACACAGTATCTACATTAATTCTTTAAAATACCACAGTAAAACACAGTATATACCAGTTACTGGGTTTTAGCGTGGTTATAAGTAGATGCTGTGTTTAAATTTGGTTTAAAATTATAACTACTAATATTATTGTACAACCAGTCGTAGACGTGGCAACAGCCGTTTGGAACTCCCATTCTTTATCGTGATTCATTATGTCACCACGTGCGTGATTTTCTTACCGATTAAAGTGTTTCTGTGTAAATAACAATGTCCAGTACTCGAATACGATGAATACTGGAGATGTGCAATACACAAATGTAAGTAACTGACTGATTTGTATAATAGTTTTAAATTTTAAGACGTGAATCTAGAACCGCGTTGAGGTTATGTCAATTCAGAAGCCTCAATAATGTTGCCAGATTTCCCAAATTTCTGTCTCTTACCGAATAGATTACAAATATTCAAATTATTTGACTGTTTAAAGGTAACGATGGATATTTTTTCCAAGCCCTCTAGCAAAGAGGAGCATACTTCGGATGCAGTAAGTAATTGCAGCACTAGCACTCCAATATCAAACGACGACCGTATTGCAGATCCCGGTTTCCAAATTGAGATTAACACTAGCCATAATAGCGATCAGGAAAATTATGCATACTACTCCAAATAAATATTAAGCGATGCCTTACGAAATGCCTGAAAACACTGATGGTATATTAGTGCCAATAACTACATAGCGACCTATTATTGAAGATGATGACATATTAGAAGACATCCGAGAAGTTACCACTACGGTAAATATATTACAAGACAAGACTATAAACGGCACTGTAAATACTGCTAGTAATGAAATAGTCCAAGTAAGCGTAGGAGGTAAAAATAGAAGACGTAAAGCGGCTGTGAAGAGACCTGTATTAAGCAATGAACAAAAAGCAAATAAAGAGAATAAAAAGCACCCGATAAGGCCATGTTGCCAAGGAAAATGCCGAAAAAGCTGTTAGAAATCTACACCAGAAGAACGCAATGTGATAGGGGAAACTTATTGGTTCTTAATTATACAAATGGGCGAAAATGGTTGGAAAAAACGGGCATCTGACATATATTAGAAGAAGAACGACAGTTCAAGCTAATAACTATAGGTATAAGAAAACATGTAGTCGTCTATATTTTGTGCCACAAAATATTTTCAGTTTATCGGTTTGTCGGTTATTTTTACTTAATACCTTGGGTTATACAAACGATTTTCTTTTGACAGAAGTATGCAATGCCAAGAAAAAACAGGAGGGATGTGCGGCAGTGTAGGAGAATAGAAGAGTGCAAAACCTACTTGTAATAGTGAACTAATAAAAGAACATATCGATAGCCACTCAACTGTAGCTCATGCTCCTGCTCCTAATATAAGGCATCTACCACGAGAACTTACTGTACAATCGATATTCCAAGATTTTAATTCAAAATATCCCAATGTGTGTAAAAAAAAACTTACAGAAAGAATCTAAAAGATATCTCTGTGTATGCCTATTTAAGACACTTGTGACGAATGCTTCGCCTTGGAAATGCAGGTGAAATAAGCGGAGGCAGTAATAAATAACGACGCAGCAATAAAGAATATAAAGGAAAAATTTACTCCACAGGAAACTAAAGCTATCAAAGCTACCAACAAATATACAGACGACAGTAAAATTACAGACAATCCAACAACAAAAATATACTCTATGGATTTGCAAAAAGTATTACTAATTCCAAATATGCCTTCAATTAAAGACAGTTATTTTACAAGTAGTCTTGTTGTTTTTAACAAGACTTTCGCAGCACTACATAAGAACCCAATCAATAAAAATTATTGTGTGATATGACACGAAGGTATCGCCGGTCGAAATGCACATAACATTGTAGATTCCATTGTAGCAATAATAGAAACAGAACGAGATACCACCGACTTTGTATTTTGGGCTGATAACTGCACGGAACAAAACAAATAACTGCATTATGTGTTTGGCATTTGTGATCCTTGTAAATTAAGTACGAGATCCTAATAGCATCACTTTTAGATATTTAACTAGAGGTCACACTCATATGAGTGCAGATGGTATTCATGGCGATATTGAAAAACATCTACCACAGGTCAGAGACGTATATGACTTCAGAGATATAAAAACTGTAATTGGTACGTCTAGAAAAAATGTAAATGTCGTAGAACTGAATAACTTTCATGAATGGAAGAAGAAAAAAAGAACTGCACCGTGAAATAAACCAAGTGATCCACTAAATATGGTTAAACTCAACTCCATCGTAGAAATTAAATTTGAGAAGGGATGTCGTTCCATGAAATACAGGACTGATTTTGACGCCGATTTTGTGACACTTGATTTTTAATAAAACAGATTTGATGCATCAAAACGACCTGAATTGCTCCCAACGCACCGAGGAATTCCAAAAAGGAAGAAGAATTATATAATCAAGGTACTTGGGCCCTTAATGCCTGCGTCAAGGAGAGAATTTTGAACCACCCTACGAGAGAACGATACTGTTGATGTTTTTGATTATATTTCTAGCTGAACTGTGTCGACTGGCGTAGACATTCAACTAGATAAATAATCTTAATTTGACAAAATTAATGTCGAAATTAATAATTTATTATGTACAAATTTACAAGAATGGTACAAAGTTATGAATGTTTGAACTTCGGTGGTTTCAGATCGGAAGACACTATAAGTTTCGATTTGATGAATATTCACTTGGCTCGTATTGAAACTAAGTAACGATGTGTTAGACTTAGTATTTCTGACTATTTGACTTTGAGTGAAGTTACTTCGATATGTAACGACGACTCGATGAACTCGATTGAGTGTTGAACTGATTTCGTTTTTGAGTTGTAAGATCGCTTCGATGAATATAAGAACTAACTTTGTTATCGAGAGTTGAACTCGCTTCGATGAGTGTAGAAACTTTGTTATTGAGCTTTTAGCTTGATTCGATGAGTGTAAAACTAGCGTCGATGAGTAGTAGAACTGACAGGGGCGTGTTTACACGTGAATTGGGATGACCAAACGAAAATAAATATTTCCTATTGGCCAGTAACATTGAACACGTCGGGTTCCTAGACAAGAATCAACAATGGATGCCTCCATTGATATTTCAATTTCTATTGAATACTCCAATAGCAATTGTAACCTTTTCACTCAGAAAGGTTATTCAAACATTTCTCACAAATCTTCCGATCGTCGACCATAAAAATTCACGCACAAGTGACAATGAATTTAGGGTTTTTACAATACAATAAACAATAGTGTGAAACGTGACACTTTCCCAACTTCTTAACTATAGGGTTTCAAACACAATGCGACAATATGTAGACTTTCAAAACTGTGCTATTTCAATGCTCAAACAAAACTATTTACAATTATTATTGCAACACGTGATATTTTGAAGCTATTTGACAAAAACTGGGAATAAAGTGTAACTACCCTTTGAATTTACAATATTACAAAAAATCTTATCAATTATTTAACACCTTTTTACAGCGTTAGAAACTAAAATGAATTTACGCTTTAAATATATACAATGACGAAAGAAGTAACATACAAATATCTTACATATTTTTAAAAGCATCGTAAACAATAAAATTCGAAATTTTATAATCTTGAACAGTTGAAGACCTTAATTTGGAATATGGTATAACCGAGGATGTTGATGAGCTATAAATTGATGTATGTTATATAAAATAAACTATAATTAAAACTGCCACTTTTTAATAATGTATAAGTAAATTAACAAGCAATTCAGTTCAGTCATTCTAATATACCAAGAAAGAACACAGCATACGCATTGCTGTGTTCTTGTTATTAAAAGTTACTAAAGAAACACCATTGTAAAACACAGTATTTGCTATAAAACACGAAAAAAACAAATTCCCAAATTTAACCTTTTTTTACATTTAACACAAAATAACCGGTATGCAAATATCTATTCTTGTTAGCAATAAATGTCACATACAACAGAATAAATACATTTTCGCCATTTCCCGCTAATTTTGTTTTTTACAAATACGGTGTTTTTCCGTAGAGCAGCCGAAGTGATCTCGTGCAAAATTCAACCTAGCAATCCAGTGTGCACGAAAATGCGGCGGTACAGTAGCTCTAGTTCGAGAAAATAAACCAGCAGCGTGAATTCGCCTCCTAACTGTTCACTCTCTAATGTTTACATTTCTCACTTATTGCAGGTTATTTTGAAGGGAAACTGTCGGAACTGTTGGGGTTTCTTAAAGCACTATAAACCAGATCATCTCTAGCTGTTGTAGTCCTGCCTCGCCCTGAACCAGGGCTTCGAGTGAGCATACCAGTCTCTTCGTACCGTTGCCATATCCGTTGGTCAATCGAGAGACTTACA
This sequence comes from Galeruca laticollis, assembly GCA_963921935.1. Lineage (NCBI taxonomy): Eukaryota > Metazoa > Arthropoda > Insecta > Coleoptera > Chrysomelidae > Galeruca > Galeruca laticollis. The sequence continues at coordinate 59,861,096 of OY998175.1, read as the reverse complement.
CCAATGTTACTGGCAGTTTCCCGCTGACCTCGACCCTCTTCTAAATCCACCACAATTCGTTCCACAACAACAGGATTTAAGCTCATTGCAATACACAGACAATGACAACACTAAACAGACAAATTACAATAGACAGATGAAACGATAGGAACAAAAAATATGCTGATATTGGTTTTTAGCAATTGTCGACCTTAAAAATAATCCATCCCCCTCAACTGCTGCTTTTAACACCAATTTCAGCCCGTAGGAAAAAATCCAAACCTGAAAACAAAGACGTTTGTAAGATAAGTCCCTCTAATCAAGCCAAAATAGAAAAATTAATTGCTACCGATCCTAAAAAATTCTCTCTATCGTCCATACAGTTAATAACTTTCCTGGAGAATTCTTTTGGCGGTAGTGATCCTTTAAAAGAAGCCTATAGCTTTACCACTAATATTAAATCACTCCTTGAAGACCTTCTACAAATATACCAAATTTTATCTGATAGATCTCTTAAAAATCGAATTACTAGATTGTAAAACAAATAAAAATCGCAATAAACCCCAATTATTAAATCACTCTCACATTATCATTGGGGCGCAAATGAATCCACCTTGCTAAAAGTATATAGAACCCTCATTCGTTCCAAAATTGATTATAGAAGTTTCATTTACATGTCTGCAACAAAAACTTTTTCACTTTCTCTCAACACAGTACATAATACCGCCATCCGCTTATGCCTGGGATCGTTTCGTTCAAGCCCAGCTAAAAGTCTCTATTGTGAAGCAAATGAACCCCCTCTTTGGCTCAGATGACAACACCACCTTCTCAACTATATTGCCGCGATTTCCTCCAATCCCTCCAATCCAGTATATCCTATATTAACATCATACCAACTTTATGACAACCCTCCATATACCTTTATTATACGTTCTATTCCTCAACTTATACAACCTCTAATTCAAGACGTGAACCTTTCACATACTCGAGCCCGCCCACTCTGCAACACTCCTCCATGGACCAAATTTCTCTCACAATACGATCTCTCCCTCTGCAAATTTAACAAAGAAGAAACCAATAGAGATGTTATTCGATCAGCTTTCCTCGAGTTGCTGAATAATAAAGAATATAACATGGTCATATATACGGATGCATCCAAGACAGAAGTAGGAGTTGGGTGTTCCATAACCACGGTACATGGATCGATTGGAACCTACACAATATCCTCTATTTGTAGCGTCCACATGCGTGAGTTATACGCTATCGTACAAGCCTTCAATTATGTCCAACAGCTTGCAAATACACACATAGCCATATGTACAGACTCATTATCCCCCATCCATTCCATTAAGAATACATTTACCAACCACCTCCTTGTCCAAGATATACACGACAAAATACAACAGTCACAATAACATGAGTCCCTTCCCATGTTGGGATTATTGGGAACGAAAAAACCAATTGCCTTGCCAAAGAAGCTGCCTCAATTGCTACTGCCACGGTGAATCTTCAGCTTTGTAATGACTTAAAAGCTAGTCTGAAAAAAATTAAACGTTACAACTGGCAAACTCACTAGAGTCAAATTATGTGTTCACTGCGTGAAGTTCAACAAATCTTGAATCAGTTCACCCGTCCCGATCTATCTAGGAAAAATATGGCTGTCATACGAAGATTACATATAGGTCATACTAGACTTACGCATGGTTACCTAATGACATCGTCACCTCAGCTGAACTGTCAGTATTGCCACGTAAAGCTCTGCTTCAAGCATATCCTCGTTGAATGTCCATACTTCGCCACAAGACGCCTACAACTAGGAATACATACAAACTACAAGGAGATCTTAAATAGTGATAATCAAAATCCGTAAAGTGATCAAGTTCCTAGAAAAAGAACAACTTATTAACAGAATTTATTCAAAAAAAATCCATCAAATAACATATCATGTCATGTATCATGTAATCCCATATTCATGTTAGTTTAAGCTATTAGTTTTGATTCACATTGTGTAATGTAACTTTGTATTGTACCTCGTGCTAATGGCCATAGCTGTCTTATGCACGTTAATTTGAATAAAAAAAAATTACGATACCTTGTATAGTTAATTCTGACGAAACCACCATATATTTCAATCAGTAGAAAAGTGCACAGAACATGAATATTTATTTAACTTATTTACAAACATTACACTCTGACAACACTTACTTTTGATTCTCCATAACAAATTGTGGTAAATACAACACAATCAAATATATAATTATAATAAGATACAGATCTCCGAGATAACGCTGTAACTCTTCAATGCACTTTCATAGAGAGGCAGTGCCGGCTTGGTCACAGTAAACATGTTGTTTCAAAACATTCAGTATAATTCTGGAATTCGTACAAACAATCTAAGTTTTTCAACTATTATTTAAGGAGCGTTCAATCAAAACCAGACATATCCACTTTTTTCACAAAATACGAATGAAATAGATTTCGTGTTTTTTTTTCAAGATCTCATGGATTCCTTACGTAAAAATTGTTCAAAACCAGACAAACTTTTTTTTTAACTTTGCATGTAAATATCAATAGTTCAGTCAAAATCAGACTAATCAATTTTGAACCGACTTCTAACGAACCGTTTACTATTTATAATGTTCTAATAATCTGAAGCGTTGTGACACGCCACTATGACTAAATCAAACAAGATGGTTGGAAAATTGACAAATAACAAGGACTACTGACAGCCTTCAACAACAAACTGAATTTTTTTTTAAAACAGAGGTACATGAGACAAGTTAACAATCATATAAAGAAATTATGTAAGATACTAAAAATCTTTTAACATTATCCATTAAATGATCGTCGAAACTAGAAATTCTGTCATGACACTTAACAAGAAGAAGAGTCAAAATGAAAGGCAACGATGTTCAAATAAGTCGTGACATAAGTTAAAATTTATGGAATGAAAATTTTTAAAGAAAGTTACAATTCAAGCATAGCACTATAAAAATTAATAACAAATACATCAAAGCTGCGAAATAATAGTGACTGTCTGAAATTTGAAGTAGGTAATAATCAATATAAAAGAAGAATCAGTAAAATTACAGTAATTGCAAAAGGAGAAAAAATGTGAATGAATTTGATTCACAAACAAACAAATTATGTGTTATCAAAATTAATAACTCTAAAAATTAAGAAATAGATAGTTTTTTAAAAGTTGTAAGGGGGTACTACCCCATCATTTACTTACTTTTGATTTCCGTTAGTCCGTTTTCGGTTCTATCCATTGCCCCTTTTTCCTATTACGACCCTTCAAACACTGTACTTCTTGCTTCAGACGGATTCTGTCGTAGGACGATGTTCATATTATCTTAATTGTACATTAATATAATTTTAATGACTTCCCTTAATGTTGTCTCATTTTACTTCTTTTTGACGTTTGAATGATATGTAAATTTTCCTAACAATTTTCAGAATGAAATTCCCATATATACCTACTGACACATCTTGGATTCAGCTGGATGTCACAAGCATATGATAGCTTTCCTTTCACCATACTTTTCATGTGAATTATATATACATTTAAGGTAATTCGATATATTTAATATTTCTGAACTTTCTCTATCTTGATAACTTTTACATGCCTGATGATGGCTCAGTGAGCCGAAACTCGTTGACCCTTCAACTTGTAATAATATATGTGTAGTACGGATTTTGCGTTTTTTCACTTACTGCGATTAACCTACAGACAACATTTGAGATGACTAGTCTTTTTCATTTAAGCAGCCTATTTTTTTGGATTAAAGGAATAAAATCAATGGTCCCAGTTTGTCAAGCACTGTTTCTAGCTGCTTTTGAAATAACAAAAAATAAAATAATTCCGATTTTAAAAGTTGCTTGAGAGGGAAATACATCTAAAGATAAAATAGGTGGTGATAGATATGGCTAACGATCTGATCCCGTCAATGGAAAGATCAGGCATTGTCTAAATGATTTGACAGCATCTGAAAGCCACTTTAATAGGAAAAAGTTATGAAGGGTTCACCTCTCAAGTTACCTAAATATTACTGTTTTCAATGAAATTTACTGTTTCTGAATAATTCCACAATATATTGAAAGAATGTTAAAAATTCTAAGAAATTTGACAATGGTGGATATTAAATATCATCGTCAGAATGACAGAAGTTACATTTCATTTGATGCCTACCTGATGTTTAATAACTACTTTTGGCTAGACCAAGAAGTTACCTAACTAGTGATTGACTTAATATATTTTAATAGAAAAAAGAAGATGTGATGTTACAAATATTAAAGCTTAGATATTATTAGCCTTATGGAGATATCCTGGATATTTATCTTTTATCTGATGAAGGCTCTATTATATTGGCATTATTGGCAGTTTGAATTTCTTCCAAAGATACTGAACAGAAAAATGGTGGTCTTTAAATACATGACGATTAACGGTCCAGATACCAGAAGTTTTGAAAGCATTTTCAGCTATGCCAATCGTCGCTGCTCTACCATAGGCTTCTGCAAGTAAAGCGAAAACATCATAGGGAGTAATTGATTTTCCCATATTTTCTCGTAAATAAGTTTCTTGTGCCTGGACATAGTATATTCCGAGAGGTCGAAAAAAGGCAACATCTAATGGCTGCATGCGATGAGTTGTGTGACTTGGCAACTGTAGCATTATGATTCCATTATCTCGTACAAACAAAAGTGCTTCTAAATTTTGACTATAAGTAGAATGTCCATCTAAGAGTAACCACACCGGTTCTTCTTTTGATAAAAAAATACTGTTTTTTAAGTGATGGAGTCACGTAACAAACAATTCACTAGTTATGTTACCTGAGTCGGTAATTGTAACTCTACTCCATTAAATGCGTGCAAATGCGTTTTATTTCCTTTTAAAAGAAAATCCTGCGAACAGCTACTCGTTATTTTTCCTCCCATCCTATCTAATATGCGAGGAAAGTATTGGTTTACCCCAAAAAAAGTTGGTTTTTTTTGAGTTATTTTTACGTTTTCCATCAACAACATCCCAAAAAAAACGGTTTTTAGAAAATAATCCTGTGTGTATGTCGTCGTCGTCGTTGTAGTCGGCCACTTCTCGTTACATGTCTTGTTAGCACGCTACAGCCTCCGGAGTGCAACAAGTCACCAATTTTATGATTGAATGTTGTTAAGGACATGTCACAAATACAACCTATTGATTTTCAGCTTACCAAAGCCAGCACAACGAGTGCTATAATAATAGAAGTACGACATTTTAGTCATTTTTTGAGAAATTTCAGTTTGTTAGCACGATACAGCCTTCGGAGTTCATCAAGTCACCAATTTTATGATTGATTATTATTTAGGATACTTTACAGATGAACCCTATTGATTTTCAGCTCACCAGAGCCAGTACAACAGGTGCTATAGTACTTTAAGTACAATATTTTCGTCATTTTTGGAGAAATTTAAGTTTGTTAGCACGATACAGGCGTATATAAAAGTAACCAATTTTATGATTGGATATTATTTAAAGCGACTCAAAGATGAGTCCTATCGATATTCAGCTCACGAAAGCCAGTACACCGAGTTCTATGGTACTTGAGGTACCAAATTTTTGTCATTTTTGGAGAATTTTCAGTTTGTTAGCAAGATACAGCCTCCAGAGTGTATACAAGTGACCAGTTTTATGATTAAATATTGTTCAAGGTGTCTCACAGAGGTACCCTATTGATTTTCAGTTGACTAGAGCAAGTGCAGCGGGTCCTATAAATTCAGATATATTACATTTTTGGTTATTTTTCGACAAATTTCGGTTTGTTAGCACGATACATCCCCCGAAGTGTATACAAGTGACAATTTTATTATAGAAACGGTTTATTTTGTTTTGATTTGCAACAGATACATCCCTCACCAAAGACACCAATTGAAGACGCTTTCCACCTGAGGTAGATTAGTGTCTATGCTTTCAGTCGTGTGTACGTATAATCTAAAAATTCTGTTTCTTATGGCGGGCATACACATTTGGTGGAGTCTGGCAAACGTCGGTCAACGCGAATATGTGGTTGATCTATTTGTCGCGGTTGGTAGCAGCTAGGCCAAGTTTGCCGGAGTTCGCTTGGTTGTCGGTAAATCAAGACGAATCAAAGAGATTTGAACGTGTTGGGAAACGTTTCTGTTGGCAATATTTGTGCCGGTCACACATTGGTTCTTGTTTGTTGCATTACTCATCCCTAGATTTAGTCTAGCCAGTGCCGTTGTGCTGTTAGTAGATAAATACATGTCAACTTATTGGAACAACGAATCCACTTTTCGGTTTATGGAATTGTATCAGGGAGAATCAATTTTTGATGATGAAATGGGACATGTAGGGTTAGAGAAATCCGGCGGTAATAGGAAAAAATATTGCGTGTTAAATGAATGAAAATAGCAGATATACAAGGAATAAACTCATAATTTACCACAATAAATACTATAGTATGATACCTAATCTGTTCTGTTTCGATGCATTGTTGTCATCCGACATCTTCTTTTTCATGTAATCTTTTTCTTTTTGATCGAAACATTTACTAGCGTTGAATAATTAAGAACAGAAAAAGAAGCCACTGCTGTTGTAACTACAATAAGCTCCATGTCCGCCATCGTTCTGTAGTAGACAAAAATTAATTATATTGTTAATACGGCCATTGTGTGGGTAGCATAATTGTACACAAATGTTTGGACAAATGTTTGAACAAATGTTTCGGCAATTATATTGGCCAATGTGTATGCCAGGCTTTACACGTGGACGAAGTATCAGGCAAGTTGTGGCTCCACGGAAATTGGTTCAGCCCTACTGCTACACCTCAGATAATTAGTTTTGTAAAATACAAGAACTCTTAAGTTATTCTGCGATGCATGTGGGGACCAAAAGAAGAACGCCATTATTGTCTACTGCTTAGCACCTTGGCTTAGAATCGAAGTTCCCTCTTCGCTTAAGCACTTGGTTCTTTATTTTTAAGTGAGGGACCAGCTGACCGCGTTTTCAGCCAAACCGAAAAAATTCTGAAAAAACCTTCCATCATTCATAACCCTACCCAGTAAACACACTTACGTCTTATGTACGTTTTAAAAATGTATCAACTCGACGTAAAGCATGTCATATGTACGTACAGTTTTGTCAGATATACGTCTTGTGTATGTACATAGGTGGTCATATGGGCACACTAAAGTATGTACAAAAGACATACGGTTTAGGTCATTTAATAACCAAATAGAGACGTAACTTTAAGTTTTGAATATGTATTAATTACGTATATTTTACATTTCGTGTTGGTTATATGTACGTACATAATCGTACGTCTTAATGACCTACTTAAAAAATAATTTGTGACTATTTTTGTATGTCTAATATAACAGTTAGATGAATCTCTGAGAAGCTATCTATAAACATTATTTTTTCAAAATTCATCAAATTGTTGAATATCATAATATGTGTCATAATAATTTACCTTTACTTATGTTCTGATATTCAACATTTTGATGGATTTAGAAAAGTGTGAATATTTTATCTACCAAAGATCCATCAAACTTTTATATTGGAAATCTTAAATAGCTAAATTATCTTTTTTAAAGTTATAATGTTGATGGTATTTAAAAAGGTTGATTTGTAGAAATTATGAATAAAAAATGCATGTAATCCAAAAATAAAAATTTATTCTTTTAAAAAAAAATAAAACAATATTCTTTAAAATATGCTTTAGAAGTAAAACATTTCAACAAAAATGATATAATGATAATATTTATAGATAAAACAGTTAAATAAATAAAATGAAAATAAAAATACTTAAGTATAGTAAAGGTTAACTAATTCTGTACTTCTAACTGGCCAGTTTTTCAAAATTTGATTATCTTTCTCTACTTTTTGTAAAATCACATTTTGTTTTGTTGATATAATATTAATAATTACAATAAATTTAAAAACAAAACCAATAACTATATTTTTAACGTTTTGATCCATTTAATAGTGATCATTATCATAATTGTACATATATTATGACGAAGGCATAAATTAAAAACACTAAGTACAAAAAATATAAAATTCAAAATTGACAAGCCTAGAATAAAACTCCTTGAAATAACAAAATCTAATGTTCTCTAAGTAATTTCAAGCATTTAAAGAAGGTTTTAACCGATAGATGTATAAAGCTTCCTTAATATTAAGTATGAATGAAGAACAGGCTCTATCAATAATCACATTTGGAAAAATGTTGTTGCTTTTGTTTCAAACTAATCAGTTTAACATCTCTTATCGCTGACGCTACTGTATCCGACTTGTCTGAAGTGATCAGTTTGAAACAAAAGCAATAATATTTTATTTTTCTCTTACAATAGACCCTTATTACCGTTAACCACTACAAAGTATTTTTTTAGAAACCAAAGACTGGAAAAAAGTTTAAAAATAAAAAATGTTTACATATTCTGATCAGTTCCTTTTTTTTTAATAAATTTTGCACGGTCTGTGGATCTTCGTAACCATGAAGAAATACTCTCTTCTATAGCTTTTTGATCTACCTTTTCAAGTCGAAGTGCTGCTTCTAAAATTTATTAAATAAATTAATATCAAAGAAATCTGAGCCAATAAATGTAAAAATCACTTTGAAAAAGTGTAATTTCAAATGCTACAGAGATACCATCTTAAGAAAGAGACATAAGAATCATTTTTATAGAACAGCTGCTGAATTTTGTATTGATAAATGGCATAAAATTTGAATAAGTTAAAAATACTCACCAATAACTAGTTTTGCTACTTTCAAAGTATAAAAACTTAATTTTTCACGTCTCCCCAACCAGCTATATTGTGCAGCTAATCCGTTGGTAAGAAGTTTGCACATTACCCTTCTAATTAAATCATATGTGTCTTTCCCTCCTATTTGGGAAATTTCAGTGACCTACAAACATAAAGTGTTAGACTATTGAAACTCTAAACCAGATTACTAAATATAAAATTAATACTGTGTAGCACTTACAGCATTTTTTAAATTTTCCTCATTTTCCAAATATTGGTTTAGTTTTTCTAACCCAGCGGGGCTATCACAAGGTAGTTCTAGTTTTCTAAATAAGCTGTCTTCTGGACTAATATTTTGCTGTGAAACTGGTTTTTTCAAACCTCTTACTTCTAATGATAAATCATATTTTTAATTATATACTGCTGCCGGAGCATCTCTTTAATATATTCACCTAAAAATAATTTCAAGACGTTAGTTAAATACCCCAATATAAAAATAGGACTATTAAAATATTTAGGTAGACACTATTTTTATCACATTGGCTACAATTTGTTTTTCCTGCCATTGGAGTAGATACTGGTGTGCTAGTATTTAATTCCGAGGTACCTACTAACTGACCCAAAGTCACTGAGGGTGATTGAGATATGTCTAGAGGGGGAAATCATCTATTTGTCCTGTAAAATAAATAAAAGCATAGATCAATTCTCTCTGGAAAATGGTTGTTGAACTATAGGTTATCTTCATTTATTATAAAAATAAAAATAATAAGTAACAACAATAAGAAAATTACCTCTTTTATTACTTGAAAACCTTTTATTCTTCTTAAGATTTGGGGGTGTTTTTAATAGAGTACAGCCATTATCTTCATCTGATGAAGATAATACGGGCCTTGTTTTTCTCACAGGTCTGTGTTGTTCTTCTCCATCGGTCGTACCAACATCACTCGTTCCTTCAGCTTTTATGCACTTTTGACGTGCTAATGCATAATCACCTGTAAAAATTATTTGAATAAATATATTTTCAAAATTAAAACTGACTACAGTACCATATGTAGCATTTCTAAAGATTCTTATTTTAAAAGTGGGCCAGCAGGTGTTTAGTGGGTGATGGTTCTTTAAAGCAGCCGCAACTTTATCTGCAGTAAATGGAGGCCAAACAGACTCATCAGTTCCTATGATCCATGTAGTTGGAACAGCTGCAAGAGTATTATCTATTTGGAAGGAAACAACAGTCCACGTCTTTGTCTCCATTATCCTCAAAATCAAAAAATAAATACAAAGCAGAAAATAAAACTATTAGTAGGTATACACTTCAATAAAAACTAGATATACTGTTTCTAATTTGAAATGAACAGTAAAATAAATCCTTAAGAAGTTGACTTAGTTTGTAAGTGAGAGGACAGGCAACAGAAAAAAGAATATAGTTAAATTATGGCCAACGGCCACGTTTAGTCATAATATTTTGAAATGAAATTGACTGTCTCGACCCTTACTTCGTGCAATATGCTCATATTAGTGTTTTTAAATGAAACTCAAGGTCTCTAGTTAATTCCACAATATTGTGGAATTAACTAGAGACCTTGAGTTTCATTTAAAAACACTAATATTTTGAAATCTCCACTGCTACTAAAATGAACAAGTAATAACTTTTTACTCATAATTAGGCCGGAAAATGTCACTTGTTCAATTTTGTATACTCGAAAATGTCAAAATATATTGATGAAATGTTGGGCAAAATTGAATTAGTTGTTTCTGTTGAGTGTCGTCTCACTAGCAAGCTAAGTCAAACAAAAATAAAATGAATTATGCAGGTGATACTATAAGTGTTTTAAAACAATTATTGCTAACTAAAAAATAAGAAATGATATTTAGAAAATTAATATGTATGTAACAAAGGAAACACCACAAACTTGTTATTAAGACTAATTTTAACACACTTAAATGCAATTTGATTAATATTCCAAAACTTCAGTTCACTCATTTTTCATCAAGTAGATAAATATCAATATCTGAAGAATTGCACGGCTCTATAAAAAAATTTTGTTTAGTTAAATACTCATTCCCTATGATCAAAATTTGATTATCAGATGTTATTACAAAGTTTTTAATGTCTACGATAGTGCCATTAGATAAGTAGCAACAATTATCTGAAGGAATTAAACATAAAGTAAAATTTTTAAATAATAATTGCTCGTATTGAAAAACTAACTGTAAATTTGAAATAAGAGGTCCATTCTCATGTTCTTTTACAGTATAAGGAAAAGATTGTGAAGTTTGTAAATTTTTGTTCAGATTTTTTAATTCCTGTTGTCTATTAATAACTTGTTGTAATGGTTTGGCTGCTTTACGCATCATCCTTTTTAGAGTTTGCATGTAGTTTTCAAATTCAAATGCACTGAAGTTATCTAATATTCCAAACTCTTTAACATCCTCAGTAATATGTATTAAGTTGTGAATATTATGAGATACATTTTCTGCTCCATATAAAATACTAAATGTACTGACAAAATATTTCAATAACTCTTGGGCATATTCAATCATCACAAAATATTTTTCATTCGATAAAATCCGCACTGCTACATGTAAACACATAAAGTTACGATACATATCAGGAGTTAGAATATTTTGAAGCACCACAGGACCAGTGTAGAATAAAAATTGGCGAAATTCTGAAGCCTTCCATCTTTTACTTTCACTTATACTCCGAGGTTTACGACAAAAGTCTTTTGGAATATTTTTCACCTGTTCTAGTAATAATAGATTTAAATTACTTATCTCATAAAATGATAACTTGTGTGGTGGCTTTCCTCCTAACCATAATACAATTAGTTTTTTTACCACTCCTAAACATATCAGGTGCATGTAATCCAAAGGAAAACATTTAATCATATCAATATTAGGTATTTTTTCAATGATAGATGTTCCTGTATGATGATTTTCTTGTAATTTGTTGCGAAAGTCTAAATCTGTTCGTAGTTTAAAATTAGATAACTTAGGAAAACAAACATTATGAGAAATATAGCTGCCCTCTGTGTGGCATTTAGTACATGACATATATCCAGAATGTCCCTTGGTATATTTTATGTATGCTTTGGCAGGAGCATCACACACAAATCCTTTAACTTTTATTGAATATAAATTATTATTAATTACTATACCATCAGATAACAACTTTATACAATCATTTACAAACATACTTAAAAACAAGTTAGCATCTTTTGGTTTCTCGTGGCCATGATAAAGCCCCACTAGTTGAACAGTAGATTTTTTGTTAAAAAGACTGCACAAAATGGGATAAAATTGACTACCAGAACTTTTAGAGATTGGCAAACCATCAATATTAACTAAAATTTTAATTTCTTTACAAATTGCCAATTCGGGTTGAAAATTAACAAGGAGTTCTTCAACACAAGCTTCAAGGCTAAAATGATAATAATGTCCTGGAGCAATTACTTTTACTTCTGTATGTCTAGGAGTGTTTGAAAGAGTTCCAGCGTTAAGTGGTAAATCTGGATGATATGGCTTCAGTGCTTTTAGAAGTTCATCAATAGCATTGTGCTTAATATTATGATTAAGAGCCCACCGCGAAATAATTTCAGAAATAGTTTCTTCATTAATTTTTTCATCAAAATAAGGAACTTCAATACCTGAACTCAAAGCATCTGAATCTTCAAAAATTGTGATATCTGAATTATTATGAAGTTCAGAACTACGAATCGAATCAAATAAATTATCAGAATCATTAAAAGTTGTTACCAGAGTGTTGTTTAAACTAGATGTACTAGAAGTAGAGGCTTCAGAATTTTTACTATATCCTTTGGCTGCAGTGTCCAGCAGAACGGCTTCAAAGTTAAGCATATCTCTTCTTGCTCTTTTATAAGGCTTTCTAATTTGTTTACTCATTATAACATAAATCTAGGGTACTTACCGTGTAACCGATCAAAGATCAAAAAAAAGGAAATATCACAAGTCCCTAATTTTCAGTGTCTACACTGTCTACTCGTTCACTCTTAATGAGGGAGGGAAAACGTGAAGAAATGTGGGAAAATCAAAACCCGCCCGAATCATATTTACTCACTTCCATAGACATACTATCTCACTTCACTATTATATTTGTCGCAAAAACAATAAAGAGAGTGGTTAGTAGAAATTGGCGGCATCGGAAAACAAAAAAGTTTGGTTATGTGGTTCTTCTTTTTTATTTCTTATTCATCTGATTCTTCTTTTTTTCAGCAAAACTAATGTCTGGACTTATTCTTATATGATTCACAATTTACAAACGTTTTGTTTAATAATTAAATATTTCTATTTGGAATCGCAAATGTTAGTTTGCTAGTATAAAATTTTCGTCTTTTCACTTTAAACACTTAAAAGTGGCAGTGCATTCTTTCACATACCGAAGAGGGCATAAAATGTACGTACCTAATATGTATTTCTAAAACGTACATAATACGTTCATAAATTTACATCTTTAAGACGTACATTTTAGAGCCATGGATGTAACTCAGCCTAAATGACGTAAAAAGTACATACATAAAACGTATGGTGTTTACTGGGTATGGAATATAAAAAATATAACGGAAATGTTGGGCGGGTCGTATACTAGGAAAAGACTGGCAGATGCGTCACATCAAAAATCTATCTAGAACCTATAATAAAATAACTGTAATTAAATATTTCAAAAAAATGTACTTAAAGAAAATGGTACAAAGAAAGTGCTTTCTTTAATTTTGAAGAAATTAATCCATATGATTCTATGATTGTAAAACGTCGTTCTGAGGCAAATTGCAAATTTAACCTTCTGCCTATTGGGAATGCTATCTCCCAGGAAAAAGAAGAATGTATAGTCCCATTTAGAGAAGCATTCAGCAACGAGAACAATGTTTAATCCCATTTAGAGAAGCAATTCAACAACGAGACCAATGTTTAATCCCATTTAGAGAAGCAATTCAACAAGTAGAACTGTCAGAGGCAAGAATTACCAAATTTGAATTTCTACAAAAATTTTTCGTCTGATAACTTTTCCCAAGACCAAGAGGAAGAGATACCAGAAGAACCTAACGAATGTGACTGCATGGAAGATGATCATGCTTTACATATACTAAATTTTTAGTCTGCTGAATTTGAAAGATTTCCATATTTTCATTTCTGCAAGACAAATATTTTTAGAGAGTTGCTCGGTTTCTATTGTATTTTTTTGTGTAATACAATTTATTGTGGTATATTTTCACGCAAAACCAAACATATCCAACTTGCGTTCAGACAAAAGCAGACATATCCATTTTTTTTTAGATATGAGTATGTGTAACATCATTATCATCCGATGCCCTATTATATTTCGCAATTTGTCAAATTCCAGTTTTAAGGCTTGTGACGCAGCTTACCTACTACTCTATGTGGTTAGACTACACTCCAAAAAGATATCAGAATTCAAAAACTTCTATCAGGTGGAGATATGTAAATATATTTATATGAATTATCACTTTAAATTACTAATACACAATAATATAGAAATATCACAAACTCACTGGGCCCATTTAGTCCAAAATATAATAAGATAATACTGTAAAAAACAAATGTACAAACCACATAAACAATTTACCTGCACTAACACTTAATATCTGAAACCGACCAAAAAGAGTATATACCCCACATATTGTCCTTATGACATGAATATTTGATCATACATATACTGAAGTCCTGTGGCCCTTTGCAAACGTTCACGCCAACATCCAGTACCCTATACACGCTGAGAGCAACAAAACAATATGGTACTTAGAGGTATATATTCCCTTTTAACACTAATATATCACGAAAACTATGTAGTATTTTAGTACCGCATGGGACTATTTAAAGTTTGACTACAAATACTAGCTATATAAATATATATTTCTATAAATGAAAAAGTCTATCCATCTCGAATGTAGTCTGTAGGTCAATAGCAGTAAGTAAAACTCAAAATCAGTACTACAGCATATATAAGTAAAAAGAGAAGAAGGGCAACTAGATTCGGCTCACTGAGTCATCATCGGGCCTGTAAAAGGTATCAAGATAGAAAAATAGGAATTCACAACATGTCGAATTATTAGTGTTTTAAATTAAACTCACGGTTTCTAGTTTATTCCACAATATAATAAAAGTTATTGAAAATTCTAAAATATTGACAATTGTTTCGATAAATCAATATCATCGTCAGAATGACAGAAGTTACATTTTATTTGATGCCTACCTGATGTTAAGTAGTTATTTTTGGCTAGACCAATTCCAATCACCCTATGTCAGACATACTGGCGGCATATAGTTCAATGATACATAGAGTTTTTTCAGTTCCTATGAACAAATGCAATTTTGATAGAGAGATTAATACAATTAGACAAATAGCAAGATACAACGGTTATCCAATGAATATGATAAATAACCTAATTAGTAAAAAAGGGGAAAAAGTGGCATTACAACTAATATTTCCTAAACAAGCTGATGAAATAAAAACTTATAAAACCATAACATATGCAGGAAGAATTTCTAATAATATTTCAAAGATAATATCTTCAGCAACGAATACAACAATTTCTTTTAAAACAGAAAGTAACGTACAAAATTGTTAAATGTAAAAACAAAAATACCACTATTAAAGAAGTCAGGTATATATAAACTCAAATGTCCAGAATGTAATGCTGTCTATTTGGGTCAGACCATTAGGAATTTTGAAATCCGATACAGTGAACACTTACGGGCATACAGGTTAAAACAACCAGATAAATCCCACTACGCAAAACATCTACTTGACACCAATCGACACCTAACACAAAACTAGAAGTGCTGCATATTTGTGAAAAAAAACAAGAACTGGATTTCCTTGAAGAATTGGAAATTAGAAGACATTTAAGAAACCCACAATAAGAAATTGTCAATGTACAGTTAAATCTAGGGAGTTCTCCACTAATAAAATGTCTTCTTAAGTGATAATTGTAGAGATCAGCAGATATAGTTTTCCTGGTTTTCTATATCATTGCACAGTTATACTGATCTTAATTGGAAAAATGATATCCAGGATATCACCATAGGGCTAATAATATCTAAGCTTCAATATTTGTAATATCACATCTTCTTCTTTTTTCTATAAACATATATTAAGTCAATCACAAGTTAGGTCACTTCTTGGTCTAGCCAAAAATAACTACTAAACATCAGGTAGGCATCAAATAAAATGTAACTTCTGTCATTCTGACGATGATATTGATTTATCGAAACAATTGTCAATTTTTTAGAATTTTCAATAACTTTTATTATTTTGTGGAATTAACTAGAAACCGTGAGTTTCATTTAAAACACTAATATGAGCAGATTCCTCGAAGTAAGGGTCGAGACAGTTAATTTCATGTCGAATTATCTTAATGTATATCAATCCATATGTAAATAATAGTAAGTAATGTTTATTTATTTTGAAAGAAAGAAAAAAAATTACAATCACAGTTACGAATCAAATATACATGAATAAACTTTAATAATCACAGAAGCTCTAATAGGAAAGAACCTGAGCTTATGTGTGATGCATTTATGTGTGCAGGTATATTCAATCTACACATAAGTTCTAAAATCTAATATTTAGAATAAACGTAAAGTTTAATATTTATAATCCAAACCAAAATCTAGAGTAGAGAAAATAACCGTAATATAGAGGTAAGTATCTTTCAGAGATAATTTACTATATTTCTAAATATGTGTCGCTCTTTACTAAGAATACATTTCTTAATTTTTATTCTGAATAAATGTAATTTTTTTATTTGTTTCAAAGAATGTGGAATTAAGTTGTATAGTTTTGCCCCTATGTAATCAAAGAATCGCCGTTTAATATTTTTTTCGCATTTGGGTATTTTTACAATACTTTGGTCTCTAGTCCGCGTATTTTATTATTGTTTAATTTCTTCTAATTCTATTCTCCTGTTAAAAGTAGCTAGAAGTATTCGTTGACAGTAAAGCAGTCTTATATCAAGATTTATGCTGATATCAAAAAGACGATCGCTAGAGAAGGTGCGCTTTTTACCATGGATTATTTTCAGTATCCTCTTTTGTAAAATAATTATTTTTTCGAGATGGTTATCATACACACCCCCCCCCTCCCCCCAACCCAGGATGTCATAGGATAACTGTGACTGAACGAGTGCAAAATACACTGTTTTTAGATGAGGCATGCTTAGGAATCCTTTTAGAAATTTGAACCTACTAATGAGACCTCTTAATTTCTTTTCAATATTATTTATTTGCAGATCCCAACGAAGATTCTTATCGATAATCATCCCAAGATATTTAGCATATTTCCGTCATATCGTCTATTTTGAGATTTCCCATGTCAGGCAGGGTACTCGAGTAGGATGCAAATGGCATATGGTAGGTTTTTTCGATGTTGAGGGTAAGTTTATTACACGCAAACCATTTATTAATCAAAGAGAAATCGGTTTCAGCAATTCGTTTTAGATTTGCCCAAGAGTCTGATTTGTATAATATCACAGAGTCATCGACGAAACTCGTTATTGTACCCTTCAAGTCCATATTCAATAAACTATTCATATAAATTGTAAACAAAAGCGGTCCGAGAACAGAACCTTGTGGTACCCCATAGGTTACTGTCCTCGGCTCGGCTAATTGAAATATAAAGCTGTCACATGTCCGTGGCATCCAATAAACTCCGAACTATGTCAGTAGACAATATGGCGATTTACTGTAGGGGAAATCATCAATAAAAATAGTAATGAAAAAATCTTCATTGCTATGGAAAACGTCGAGCACAATAAAATAAAATTAAACAAAACAAAACAGGACAATATTAAGAAAAGTCATAAAAAATTTGGTCAAAGTATAAAAGAAAAGATAACAAAACTGGACATCGTCGTATGACAGAATATGTCCGCAGCTAAAAGTCCAGTATTGTAGCGTGTATGAGCACTAAGTACAGTGACTCAGTAAATCCCAAATAGACAAGATGGTCGGAGTACTGACAAATAACAAGGGCCAATGACGGCCCTCAATAACAAAATGAACAATCTTTTAAAACAGAGATGAATGGGACATAGTAACTATCATGTAAAGAAA
This sequence comes from Galeruca laticollis, assembly GCA_963921935.1. NCBI lineage: Eukaryota > Metazoa > Arthropoda > Insecta > Coleoptera > Chrysomelidae > Galeruca > Galeruca laticollis. The sequence continues at coordinate 59,843,281 of OY998175.1, read as the reverse complement.
TTATCTAGAACACAGTATAATGTAAAAGCACAAAGTCTTATAACAATATCATAAAGTAATCGTAAAAACTATATTAAGCCACGATAATTAAGAAAAAGAAGAATGAACATAAAAGGCCAAAAATATTCTAATAAGTCGTGACACATAAGTTGAAATTTATGAAATGAACCTCGAAATAAAATAACAATTCAAGCATAGCATTAAAAATCAATATAAAAAATACATCAAAAGTGTAAAATAATTGTGAATGTCTGAAATCTATAGTAGGTATTTATCAGTATAAAAGAAGAATCAGTAAAATGACAGTACTTGTCAAAGAAGAAAAAACGTAGCTGAAGTTGACTGATAAACAAACAAATTATGTGTTATCAAACTAAGAGCTTTAAAAGTTAAGGAATAAATAGTTTCCTAAAGGTTGTAATCGTTCGTTCAGACATAAGATCGAAGGATCGTTATATATGCGACGTATTTCAGACATCTCTAAAAGGTTAAGTCGAACACCCTTCACACACTGATGTAAAAGTCTGATATCCTGAAAATTAAAATCACGTAGTTCCTATAAAATATGGTTTGCAAATGATGAAGGAGTATTATATATGTCTGTGTTCGTATATCTTTAGATATTGATGTTCCTTCAACCGAGACTCTAACCTACGTCCAGACTGGCCCACATAAGTATACGGCATTGCAAGAACCACAAGGTAGCTGATGAAACCCCTGACTTATGGAATAAAGGTACCTCATCCTTAGTGTTGATAAAAAATTGACCCAAGTTATAATTGGTTTTAAAGGCGACTTCAACACTATGTTTTCTAAAAATGCTGGAAATTTTATAGGATAATGGACCCACGAAATTCAAGGTACCTGAAAATGAATGGTCCTGAGATGGTGATATAGAAGTGTTAAAACTCAGTCTAAACTTAGTGGAAAGTTTGTTACGACATTCGCCGAATATGCCGTTGATTACCAAGTTCTCCATATTATTCAAACACACTCTATAACATATTACTATGAAACAATATAAGAAGCAATATTGAAATGAGAAATGGTGTGAAGTTGAAAATTCTCATCGAATACGTACCTGATTCAGCGATGGACCTGCATACATTTACAAGTGATATAGAAAACGTGGGTTTGAGAGTCTTGAGGCTACAATATTCAAATTAAACGTTGCATGAAATTAAAATTATTATTTTAAAAGTGTTGTCGTGGTACTGTTAACTTCTTCGTGTTGGTAGTAGGAGTAGATATGTGTGAATCATTGAATATTAACAAGTGGCTTAAATGTTGAGAATAAGTAACGTAACTATATACACTTAGCAGCAAAAGTATCGCATATAGTTGTTGTAATTCGTCTAAAAACAGATATTATCAGATAATTATGATAATACTCTGTATAATGACAAACAAAACCAATGGAAGCACATATTTTTTAATGATTATTTTTGTCCAATGTTGTACAAAATAAACGTCAACGTCAACGATTTCTGTATTATTTAATCAGTTTAGTAAAATACTACCAAAACTGCCATCTATGGATGTCAGTAAAATTTTGCGCCATGTACATGTCTCAAGTTACTCTAGAAAGAATAAAATTTCCCTTTAATAGACAATTAAAGTAACTAATCAAGTATAAATCAAAAAAAGTTTTCAATGAAATCACTTAAAATACCATGTCGTATATTAAATGTATGCACCTTTTTCTATTTTCAATTGATACTTACAAAGAAACATTCTTCCAAATAATTCTCAATTTATTGGCTGAAATTTATTCAGATAAAATTTATAGTTATTTTCCAACTAATTTTAAGCTGATCTAAAAAATCATTTGGCAAGAAAAAAAATTATAAGACGGCCCAATTTTTGCAGCCTTGTATCAAAAATTGGGCCAAGTCTTATGAATTTTTCGAGTAATAACTTATAAACATTATAAATACTGAGGCGTCCAAATAACTGTTCCATATTTCAGTTGAGATCTGACCAACTCAACATAAACAGACCTCACAGCTTCCAGAGAGAGAGAGAGATCATTACAATTTCTCAAAGTAAATCCCAACATCATTTGAGACTCAACGACCAATTGATTGATATGCTCACCAAAATTTAAGTGAGAGTCAAAAAGTATTCCCAAATCCTTAGCCAATTCTTTATTTATCAGCAACTGACCATCTATTGAATACGAAGATGGGATCATAGTTTTCTTTTCACTAAAATAGATCTTGAAGCATTTTTCAATATTGAAATCCAACAAGTTTACCCTACACCATTCAGACAGATTATCTAGCTCCCTTTGAAGTAAACCAATATCGATGTCATCGACCCCCCCCCTAAAGGCGTGCTGCTCATCAATTATAATCTCTTTACAGTGCCAATTCGAACAGTTATACATCAAACTATCAAAAACTTTTTGGGATTGAAGGCTGTATAGATACACTGCGATAATTTTTAATATCACTTCTTGAACCTGATTTAAATATTACATTTTTCTGATAAGAAACAAGAACTGGATTTCCTTGAAGAGTTGGAAATTAGAAGACACTCAAGAAACCCACAATATGAAGTCGTCAATGAACAGATTAATCTAGGGAGTTATCCACTATTCAACTGTCTTCTTAACTGATAATTGTAAAGAACAGCAGATATAGATTTCCTGGTTTTCTATATCATTGCACAGTTATACTGATCTTATTTGGAAAAGTGATATCCAGAATATCACCATAGGGCTAATAATATCTAAGCTTCAATATTTGTAATATCACATCTTCTTCTTTTTTCTATTAACATATATTAAGTCAATCAGAAGGTAGGTCATTTCTTGGTCTAGCCAAAAATAACTACTAAACATCAGGCAGGCATCAAATGAAATGTAACTGCTGCTATTCTGACGGTGATATTCACTTATCGGAGCAATTGTCAATTTTTTAAAATTTTCAACATTTACATTTATGTTTGACATAACAAAATGACATTTGTATTGTAACGTCAACTGACGCTCTTGTGAGGACGATAGAATTCGATGATTTTCGGAACGATGCTCGAGAATATAATTTTTAGGAACTATTCGCAAATAGAGCATTCACAGGCTTGCGTATACATCACGTTGTGAACGATGTCTAGAATAGAGCCCCGGTTCGAGATTCAGGGCGGATGGAATTTAATCACTGACCACCACACCTGGAAGAAATGAATCATCGGTGGCGACAGTGATTTTCCTAACGAAGTATCGAGACTACACATGACCAACGTTCAACTCTCGAAATATTTTTACAAAAGTTACAACTTTTATTTTTAAGAACTGAATATATTTTTAATAAATACATTGAAAATTATCTTTGATGCTGCAAATAGAAGATCATATATGAATTATATGGCAAATGTATGCATTATTTGCCCGTAGATGATATGCTTTTTAATTATTTAAATAATATAGAATAGCGGGGAGAGAAAAAGACGAAATTTTCGGTATAAGAGTGTCTGTCGTCTAGGGCAAAAATATATAAAAGAGGGCGGAGTCGAGACGTGACATGACGCGAGTCACGAGCAGTCACTCTTGATATAAATTAGTTGCCTATTTCTCAACTGATTGGTCATACCTGGACTGTAGACCTTTATTGACATGGACCAAATATTTATTAACACTAGAAGGAGTAAATTGTTTTACGATTTACCAAACATTTTGGCAAGTATAAATGAATGAAAAATGAAATGATTGTTTCTAATTCTAATCAAATTTGAGAATCGTTATTAACCCTTGGGCTAGCCGCGTGGCGTATACACTACGCCAGGTTAGATATGTACGAAATAACAAAACAATTTCACCTAAATCAGTATTATATTATTTATTTAAGCTTATAAAACAAGTTTCAAATTAAATAAACGATTTCACAAAACAATAATTTCAAAAAAATAAGAGAGAAAGAAGTATTAATCAGAGCCGCTACGATGTTCATAATTTTGACAGGTATTCTTCTTCTTCTTTCTCAGCCACTTCTTATCCATTCCTGGACGTAAGCCTCTTTCATATTTCTCCATGCTGTCCTGTCCTGTGCTTGTTGAAACCATCTGTTTCCGGCCTGTCTTTTGATATCATCAAGCCATCTTCTCTGTGGTCTTCCTGTGCTTCGCCTTGTTTGTCTTGGTCGCCAGTGCGTTAGTTTGGTTGCCCATTAGCTTGATCCTGCCGGGCCACATGCCCTACCCATTGCCATTTCAGCTCCGCAGTACGCTTTATTATATCCATGACTTTAGTTCTTTGTCGGATATCTTCATTCCTTTTTCTGTCTCTGAGAGTAATTCCGAGCATCGCTCGTTCCATCGCTCTTTGCATCACTCTTAATTGATTTTCTGTCCTCCCTGTCATTGCCATTGTTTCTAGTCCATAGGTCGCTATCGGTAGTATACAGGTATCGAAAACTTTTCGTTTAAGGTTGATCGGTATGCTGCTATTTCTGAATATATAGTTCATTTTTCCGAACCCCGCCCAGGCTAATTTTATGCTTCGTTTAATCTCAGCCGTTTGATTTTCGTTTCCTATTTTCATTACATGTCCCAAATAGATATACTCTTCCACGTTTTCTAGTTTTGTACCATCTATATATATTTGTTCGTTGGTGTTACTTATTATTTTAGTCTTTGCGATGTTCATTTTTAAGCCGATCTTTTTTGAAGCATTATTAAGTTGTTCTAACATGTTGCTCAGTTCGTGCACGTCACTGCTTATCAGGACAATGTCGTCAGCAAACCGAAGATGGTGTAGATAGGAGCCGTCGATATTTATTCCTTTCGTTTCCCATTGTAATGTTTTAAAGACGTTCTCAAGCGCCAGAGTAGATAATTTTGGTGATATTGTATCACCCTGACGTATTCCCCTATTTACCTTATTTACCTTGACAGGTATTACATTCAATTAAGGTTTTACTACGCTTTTACCATGAAAAATTGCTGCACTTTGTACATTTCACAATTGTATAATTATTATTCTTTGAACGTCCTCAAAGATAACACCTTCTTCCATGACTCTCTCCTGGATTAGCCTTAGGTCGGAAAGGTGGCTTTCCGAACACATTTTCTAGAATTATCTGATGTGTAGCGGGAGTGATTTCATTTTGTATCTCTATCAGCTACGTTAAGAAGTGCCCTAAATGTATCGAACAGCCATTGTTTTTTCTTCGGGAAACTGTATACGCGTTAAATTTTTGATCAACGGTATCCACACCGCTCTTGTCGATCTAAGATAATTTCGGGTTTTCCCGTTTCTGCATTCGTTGAATCGTTATCATGCATCGTAGAGATTAGTAAAATTGCTTTACTTTGTCTGCAACATAAGAAACTAGTGTAAGATTTTCTTGAAAACGAAAAAGTGATGTTCCGATAACTCTTGTTCTATTCGGTAATAATTCTACTGGAACTTCTTTTTTATTTTTTTATTGTTCCAATAATCGTAATCCCTTTATCTAAAAGGACTATAGCCAAATCACAACTAGAATACCACTTGTCACATGTAAAATTTCTATTGGGGTGCTCTAACCCATCTACTAATCAAAGTACTACTTCAGACGGCGAATTACTAACTTAAAAGGGGGCAGTCTGGGTGCTTAACACAACACATTTGTAACTTATAAGAGTAAAAGCTTTTAGAGTCCACCAAGACATATATTCTAATGCCATATCGTAATCTGAATATTAAAAAGTTCTATATCCACTTTTGGCCAAAATAGAGTTATATACATACAAAAATTTGTAAAAATTAGCTTGTTCTATATCCGGAAAAATTGTCAATGTAATACCATTAATAAGAAAGTTTTCACTCTAGTTTTGTACTATATTCCTATGAGAGGAAAGTTGTTCTAAAACTATATTTTTCTACGAAATTTCTGGGAACCTACCTCGATAAGGATATGAGTTGGAATATCTACATTTGTAGAAAATTAAATAGCATGAAATTAACTTAGAATCTTAAACATTTTTTCAATCTGTTGCGGAGTTAACTAGAAACAGAAAGTTTAATTTAAAACACTGATATTACAGCTAAAAAATATATTTACAACTAGTCATTTGATCTATGTTTCCTATACAATAGTATACTCCCATATTTCCTATAATCTCATTATGTGGGGGGTGCGGTAAATGCCTCGAGGATTTTTATTACTCAAAAAAGGATTGTCCGTCTAATTTGTAATCTAGATCATAGAGAAACATGCAGAAATCATTTGAAAGATTTCGGTGTACTAACTTATTCTATCTACATCTACAAGTGCATATTATATGCAAAAAGTAATTTCAGTGAATTTAGTCTCAGTTCTGATTTCCATAATTACCCAACCAGGAAACCACATTGTTTGAAAAATGTCCTGTCTATAGAGGAATTCAATTCCTGAATCATTTGCCCAGCTGTATAACATGTAAGAGCGATTACGATGTACTCAAACCAAAACTTAAAACATTTTTAATTGTCGAATGTTTCTATGATGTGTCAGTGTTTTTAAACAAACGACTTAATTGAAGTGTTTAATAAGTAAATCGTGTTTAATGTAATATCCTCTTCTCTGTTTGACATGTCCTATATCATGTACTATGATTGAAAAGGATGAATAAAGTATTAATATTATTATTATTATTTTCCGTTTCCTCCCTTGCGGGGTTGCTCCACAACGTGGGATTCATGATCATTCACGTTGCTTGAAACTTGCGATTCTTCTAGCAGGATTTCGCAGTCACATATTTTCAGGTAAGTTAAGATTTTTCCTGACAATTCTACACGTTTCCAGTACGACAAAATTCACCATTTCGGGGAACACTTCTTTATGATTTATTTCCAACGTTTCGATGTATTTTTTTAAGTTCTTTGTTACTAATCCGGTTGCAGATATGACTATCGGTAGAACTTCGACTTTTTTTAAGTTATTAATAACTTTGAATTCTTCGGCCAGTTCAAAATAATTAATAACCTTTTCTCTTTCTGTTTTATTCAGGTTGTAATCGTTCGAATGGGCAATATCTACGAAGTATGCAATCTTGTCCTGTTTATTAATAAGCACGATATCTGGTCGATTGCTCCCCACAGTTTTGTCCGTTTGTTTTGTTGTGTCCCAGTATAGACGGAAAGTATTATTTTCAAGGACGGGAAAAGGGACATATTTGTAATAACGTTCTTTTTGTTCTTTCAGTTTGCAGAGTATTGCCAGTTCTTGATGGATTATATTCGCCGTCAAATTATGGCGTTGGAGATATTCCGTTGGAGCAAGGTAACTGCATCCTGAGATAATGTGCTCTATTGTTTCCGCATGTCTATTACACAGTCTGCACAGATCGTTATCCAGCTGTACTCCATGTACAAATTTCACATGATTTTTGGTCGCAGTTACGTTGTCTTGTATTGCTACCATGAATCCTTCTGTTTCTCCGAATAATTGTCCCCTCCGAAGCCACTCCGTTGAAGAATTAAGATCAGCTTCATTTCATTTATTGGGAAATCTACCGTATAATGGTTTTGACAGCCAAGCAGTTTTTCGTTCAGCCAAAGTTGGTACAGGGACGTCTTCTCCGGCGGACAGATAAGGCGGTGAGTAGTGATCCAGCACACAGATCATCTTATGCATCTCTGACATCTCTGTTTTGGCCTTAAAGTACTTTTTTAGTTCATTTATTTGTCTGTGATATAAAGTTTTGAGATCTAGTAGACCTCGACCACCCATGCTTCGTGGCATGTACAGCCTCTCAATGCATGCTCTTGAATGGTGTATGCTGAAATTGGTCAGTTGTACTTGGATGGATCTATTTGCAGCTTCAAGTTCCGTTTGTGACCACCCAATTACCCCAAATGAGTAGGTTATCGCAGGCACTGCCCATGAATTAACGGCCTTTATTATATTTTTTGCAGTGAGTTCCGTACGTAGAATGCTGGACACTCTGGTCACTAAGGTTTTATTTAATTTTTCTTTTGCAGATTTTCGGTCTATTATTAGCTCCTGTTCATAGCCCAGATACTTATAACTGCCTTTGTTTAGATAGCGAATATTTTCATTTTCTAAGTTGTCAATTTCCTGAGGTTTTCCCTTGCGAGCTACCAACTTGGCACATTTGTCCAATTCAAATTTCATTTTTATATCTTTGCTAAATATTTCCGTAAGGCTAGTTAATCGATTTAGATCGTTCTCTGTTGAGGCATAGAGCTTGTGATCATCTACATAGAAAAGATGGGATACGTTATAAGAATGATCGCCATTCTTAAGTTTGTATCCCAGAGCCGATTGACAAAGAGCTTTCGATAGTGGATTAAGACTGAGTATAAACCACAGCGGGCTAAGCAAATCTCTATATTATTATTATCATTATTATTATTATTATTATTATTATTATTTTAGGAATTCACAGGGTTTTTGTTCCCTGGATTTCTTCTTTATACGGGCGGGCCAAGTATAAACGAAGTCTATTGTGTTCTAAGAAACGAGCGGACTATATTGCACGTGTGTAAAATGACGCTTTTTTGTATTCGATTGTGTATATTTTCAGGTATGTCGAGTTCTGTCAGATGTTCTGTGAATTTTTTGTGGGTGATACCAGTAGCAGACATAATCAACGGAATAATGGTGACCGCCTTTTGTTTCCAAATTCTCTCCAGTTCTATTGCGAGGGGGGTGTATTTTTGTATTTTTTCCGAGTATTTGTTTGTTAGATTTTGATCGGTAGGGATGGAAACGTCTATTAGGTAGGTGTGTTTGTTTCTCTTGTCAGTAAATGTGATGTCGGGTCTGTTGCATGCTAATGTTTTGTCTGATTGTATCGTCTTGTCCCAGTATATTTTGTATTCCTGGTTTTCCAGTATTTCGGATGGTGTGTACTGGTAGTGAGGTACGGTTTTGTTTATTAGTGAAAGTTTATATGCCATTTCCTGGTGGATGATTTTTGCGACTGTGTTGTGTCGTTCCAGGTATTTGGTTGGTGCAAGACTCTTGCAGCCGTTGGTTATATGCTCTATTGTTTCTCTGTCTGAATGGCATCTTCTGCATTTGTCATTTGTAACTGAGGGGTCTTTTAATATGTACTTGCTATATGTTTTCGTTTTTATTACTTTATCTTGTATAGCATGCATGAATCCTTCCGTTTCAGGGAAGAGGTCACCCTTCTGGAGCCATTTATGTGTTAGTCCTTTATCGATGTCTTCACCTTGTGTCTGATTGAAGTATCGTCCGTGTAGTTCTTTGCTTGCCCATCTTTGTATTTTCTCTTTGTATGTGGTTTTCTTGTCCTTCAGTGAAAGGTCGGTGTTGTGTAAGTCTAGTGGAGTGTAGTTAATGTCGGCGTGTACTATTGCTAGGTGAAGTTTGCTTTTGGACTTTTTGTCATGAAAGTAATTTCTTAGGTTTGAGATTTGCGTGTCGTGTAGTTGGTGGATGTCAAGAACTCCTCTCCCACCATCTGCTCGAGGTAAAGTGATCCTTTCTATACAGGCGTTAGTGTGGTGCATATGGTGTTTTGTCAGTAGTGTTCTGGTCTGTCTGTTGATATTTTCGAGATCTGTCGGTGTCCATTTGAGAATTGCAAATGAGTAAGTGAGCGTTGGTATGGCGTAAGAGTTTATGGCTTTAGTAAGGTTTCTGGATGTGAGTTTACTTTTTAGTAATTGTGTGAGTCTCTTCGTATATTTTTGTATGAAATTGTTTTTGAGATCTGTATGGTTGAGTTTGATTGTTTGTTCGATGCCAAGATATTTGTATGTGTCGTCTTCATCCATGTGCTCTATTATGCCTCCTGTAGTCCTGATGCCCTCGGTGTTTGTCCACTTGCCACGCTCTATGCTATTGATTTTACATTTATTTAACCCGAATTCCATTTTTATGTCGTTGGACATGGTTTCTGTTATTTTAATAAGGGAGTTCATTTGTGTTCTTGTCGAGCTGAATAGTTTGATGTCGTCCATGTAGAAAAGGTGATTGATTTTATAATTGTTGTTCTTGTTGAATTTGATGGTGAATCCTTGTTTTGTTTTAGAGAGGGCCTGAGATATAACATTGAGACACATGCAGAACCACAGGGCACTTAGTGTATCCCCTTGAAATATTCCTCGTTTAATGGGTATCTTGTCAGTTGTGAATTGAGTATTTTCTGTTTGCACATGTATGTTGGTGCACCATCTTTTCATTATGGTTTGGAGGAAATTTATGATGATAGGGTTGATATTGTAGATTCTGAGTACGTGTATTAGCCAGCTATGTGGTACGTTATCGTACGCTTTTTTGTAATCAATGTATGTGACGAAAAGATTGCGGAATTTTTTAAGTGCTTGTTGATGGATTACTGCATCTATTGTCAGCTGTTCTTTGCAACCTTGACTGTTCTTTTTGCATCCTTTCTGTTCTTCTGTGAGTATGTTGTATTTGTCTAGGTGGTTCTGCATATGTTGTGTGATGGTGGATGTGACGATCTTGTATAATGTCGGTAGGCATGTGATTGGTCTGTAGTTGGCTGGGTTCAGAGTGTTATTGTTTTTAGGTTTGATGTATGTGATGCCTTGTGTTAAGAGAATTGGGAGTTCTGAGGGATTGTGGACGATGTGTGTTATAAGTTTTGCAAGTCTGTCATGCGTCGCAGTGAATTTTTTAAGCCAGAAATTTTGTATTCCGTCAGGGCCGGGTGCCTTCCAATTGTGTGTTTTATTAATTATGTCTTTTAGTTGTCCGATGGAGATGGTGATATTGTTTTGTGTGTCCAGATGTTCATATTCTTGTTGGATTTCTGTGATCCAGCTGGCATCTGAGTTGTGTTCAACAGGGTTTGACCATATTGATTTCCAAAAATTGGTGATATCTTCTTCTGATGGTGTTGGGTAGTTTTTATTATCGTTTTCATTATTGAGTTGTGCATAAAACTTCTTTTCATTTTGTCTGAATGTATTGTTTTGTGACTTTCGGAGGTTACTTGTTTTGTAACGTTTTAGTCGCCCTGCGTAGACTGCTAGACGTTGTTTGTGGTTGTCGAGGAGTGATAAAAGTTGTTGTTGGCTGAGTTGTGCTAAATTTATGTTCGACTTTTGAAGTTTGTCAACTGTTTTAGCGGATCTGTTGCCAATTAAGTATTGGGTAAGTAGTCCTAATGTTTTTCTGATAGTGGTTACTTTTTGTTCTATTCTACGTTGCCAGTTCGGTATTTTTGGTTTTGTCTTGTTTTTTGTGTTGTTAGTTGGTATTTTTTGTTCATTTAGAGTCAATGTTACTATTGCTGCACAGTAGATTAAGGTGTGCAGTTCAGTTATGTTGGTTTTTTCGGTGATTAAGCTGTTGAGGGCTGTATTTACTTGGGCTATTATTTTGTTGGTTTTCTGGCTGTCTTTGAGTCGGGGTATTTTTGGTCTGCTGTTAGGACAGGTTCCTGTCCATTTCATATATGTTATGTGTAACTGTTCGATTATATTATCGTGGTTTCGCTGCCAGTCTTCTGTATGTGTGGTGTTTAAAGTCTGCTTTCTTGGAGTTGTTGGTGGTGCAGGGGGTGGTATTTGTGAAAGTGTTTCAGCGATGGTGGTTTTGGTACGTGGTGTGTGTGGTTCAGTCGGTATGGCAGGTAGGGTTGCCGTTTCATTAATTTCTGATGCGATTTCTTGTTTGATTAGATCTATTTCAAATTCAGTGATTCGATTGTTCCTGATTATTACTCTGTACTGGTCACTTATTCTTTGTTCGGAAAGGTGTTGTAATTCAGGGTACTTGCTAACGAATTGTTGGTGCATGCGTGTTCTGTAGTCTGTTAGGTCTTGGTGAAAATTGGTAGCTATGAGATAACAACGGATGACATGCTTGTTCATTTCATCCGTCCAAGTCATCCGTTGTCGTGGTTTCCCGGCTTTGGTGGTCGTTGGATTTTCCAACGAAACAGTATTGGCCAGGGTTCGTGATCCTTTTCGTTCTGAGTCTGTATCCGTTTGGGCGGGCTGAGTATTCCCGCGACGTCCCCGTCCTTGACGTCGCTCGTCCGAGGCTTCATTCTTGCCGTTCTCCATGAATGGGTATACAATTTATAGCTATTGCCAGCTTGCAGGGTGGAATATCAGCCTATTTCAGCAGAGCCCTGCCGTACCATTACTAGCTGTTGCGTTCGTGGTATACTGAGAATAGGGGAGGTTTATTCCAAATAACTTCCGTTAGTGACACCTGATAACCCCCAGGTGCCATTCAGCCCTAACCACGGGACACAGTATTGGCTTAGGGGAGCTAGGGTACGCGTATTCGCCAAAGACGTAGGTTGCTTGATACAACCTCCCCTGCGGTGGTTGTTCTCCCTCTCGCGTTAGCCCATCTGCTGTAGATCCGCCACCGGGGTTGGTTACCCGATCTTGAATCTCCAGAGATGGTTACCGGGGCTACCGACGTGGAGGTGCGAGCAGGAATTGGTAGGAGAGGCTATAGGAGACGCATCACTACCCTTTTAACCCCTTATTATTATTATTATTATTATTATTATTATTATTATTATTATTATTATTATTATTATTATTATTATTATTATCTTCTTCCTTTCTCAGATATTCTCTGGTTAGTTTAGGAATATATGCGGACGTCAGGTCAAGCATAGTTTCCATTCTGTTTTTATTATTCCCTGTAGTTCTCATTTAAAAATTTTCTAGTTATAGAGCAAGTATCTATTATGACGGACTTCTGTAGTGGTATGTATGTTGTTGGATGGAGTTGTAATTTCTGAATGCTGTCGTGTAGATTTCTTGGTATAACTCCTGTGTTAGATAATATTATGGGTATTATAATCACTCTGTCCTGGTGCCACATGTCTTTAATTTCTTCTGAGAGACGGATGTATTTTTCAATTTTCTCTCCAATTTTGTTTTGTAGATTGTGCGTGTTAGGTATGGAGATTTCTATTAAGTAAGTGGTTTTGTTGTTTTTTGTTATTAGTGTGATGTCCGGTTTGTTCTGCGGTATTGTCTTGTCTGTGATGATTGATCTGTTCCAGTATAGTTTAGCATTGTCGTTTTCTAGTATGTTTTGTGGTGTATATTTGTACGTAGGGGTGATTTCTTCTATAAGGTTGTATTGCTTCGCAAGCTGTTGATGTATGTGTTTCGCTACATTATCATGTCTTCTGGTGTATTCTGTATTTGCTAGTATGTTGCAGCCTCCCGTTATATGGTCAATTGTTTCTATGTGCTGTTTGCATAGCCTACATTTGTCTGTTTGTGTATTTGGGTCCTTTATTATATGTTTGCTGTAGTATCTGGTGTTTATCGTTTGGTCTTGGATTGCGATCATAAACCCCTCTGTCTCACCGAAGATATTCCCCTTTGTGAGCCACATGTTGGATGCCTCTAAGTCTATATGTTGTTGTGCTAGATGTTGTGGATGTTTTCCATGTAGTGTTTTTCCTTTCCAGTTTTCTTTCTTTGTTGCTGGTGTTATTATTCTATCTGTCGGGTTGTATGTATGGCTGGAAAATTTTAGGGGTGTGCCTGATGTTTCAGAGTGTATGATGGCTTTATGGATTTTGCTTGTTTCCCCTCTTTCTACAAAGTATTTTCTCATGTTGTCTACCTGAGTGTAGTTCATATTTTTAATGTCTATGAAACCTCTTCCCCCTTCTCTTCTGTTAAGTGTAAATCGTTCCACAGCTGAGTGTATATGATGTATTCTGTGTTTGTGACATTGCGATCGGGTTAAGGTGTTTAGGCTTTCGAGATCTGTATCACTCCATTTAATTACTCCCATTGAGTATGTTAGTATTGGTATTACGTACGTGTTAATTGCTTTGGTTTTATTTCGTGCTGATAGTTCTGTTTTAAGTATGGCTGTTAGTCTGTGTTTGTATTTTTGTTTTAACTCTTCCTTCAGTGTTGTATGCTCTAATCCAATTTGTTGGTTGAATCCTAAATATTTGTAGTAATCAGTACTTTCCATACTTTGTATTATCTGATTGTTGCTGTTCAGAGAGTAGTCTTCTTGCGTGGTTTGTTTTCCCTTGACAATGCTATTTATTTTGCATTTGTCTGTTCCAAACGTCATTTTGATGTCTGAGCTAAATGTTTGAGTAAGATTGAGTAGGTGGTTGAGTTGATGACCTGATGCTGCTAGTAGTTTGAGGTCGTCCATATAAAATAAGTGAGAAATTTTACATGCATGAAGACTTTTGATGACGTAGGCGTAGTTGGTATCATTTAAGATGTTGGACAGTGGATTTAAGGCGAGGCAAAACCATAATGCACTCAGGGAGTCTCCCTGAAAGATGCCTCGGTTAATTTGTATAGGTTTGGATTCCAGGTTAACTTGTCCTGTCTTGATTGAGAGGGTGGTTTCCCAGTTCTTCATTATTAATTCTAGAAATTTTATTATAATTGGATGTACTTTGTAGATTTTTAATATTTCGATTAGCCAGGAGTGGGGTACACTATCAAAAGCTTTTTGGTAGTCAATGTAGGCAAAGTAGAGAGATCTTTGTTTTATTTTTGCTTGATGGGTTATTTCTGCATCTATAATTAGTTGTTCTTTGCATCCTCTAGATCCTTGACGACAGCCTTTCTGTTCCTCGCTTAATATTTTATTTTTTGTTATATGTTCAGTTAATTTTTGTGTGATGATTGATGTTAGTATCTTATATATAGTAGGTAAACAGGTTATAGGTCGGTATTTACTTGGATCGTTTGTAGCATTGCCTTTTGGTTTCAGATACGTTATACCCTGTGTTAATGTTCGGGGGATTTTATTCGGGTCTGATATATATGTGTTAAATAATTTTGCGAGTTGTGAGTGAGTGGAAGGAAATTTTTTTAACCAGTAATTTGCAATTTTGTCTACCCCTGGGGCTTTCCAGTTGTGTGTTCGAGCTACTGCTCTTGATATATCTTCTGGTGTAATTATTATTCCGGACATTGGTTCAATTGTGTTGAACCTATCTTTTTCTACATGTATCCAATGTGCGTTCTCATTGTGTTTAGCGGGGTGTGACCAGATATTACTCCAGAAATCTTCAATGATATCCACATCGATTTGATCATTTGTTATGTTTTCTTCTTTATTTTCTAGCGTCTGATAGAATTTCTTTTGATTAGTATTGAAGATGTAGTTTTGTTTCCTTCTGTTTGCGCTTTTTTTGTACCTTCTTAATCTTTTCGCTAGTGCTTGTAGTTTTTGCTTCTTTGTGTCAAGTTCGTTCCTTATTTCTTCATTTGATTTCATTTCTATGGCTTTTTTCTTTCTTTGCGACAATTTTCCTTGCGTATATTGCGTTAGTTGTCCAATATGTTTCCTTAGGAATTCTATTTTAGTTTGAAGTCTCCGTTGCCAGGCTGGTGTTTTTGGTTGATAGGGCATATTTGTTTCTTTCTGTTTTGTGTGTAGTTGAGTGGTGGTTATTGCCCCTGTGTATATGAGCAATTATTATTATTATTATTATTTCATGTATTAGTCTCAGAGTTGGTAAACATCTGGTTCAAGAAGTAAGGGGCCCAAGCAAACCTTACTCAAATTCCTGATTAGGCATGTTCAGGACTGTTCGTACGATGCGACACGTTTCGAGGATAACATTCTTCTGCATTTTTGGGATCAGTGTGTTTGGGTCGAGCTGCATTTTCAGTATTAATTGTGACAGATTTTTGTTGACCAAGCCAGTTGCCGTTATTACAATGGGAACGATTTGTACTGATTTCAATCTATGAATTTCTTTATATTCTATTGATAACGGAATATATTTTTTTATTTTTTCCTCTTCTGCCTTATTGATGTTGTGGTCATTAGGGTGGGTTATATCTACGAAAATTGCTGTTTTGTCTTTCATATTGTGCAGTACAAGGTCTGGTTTATTCGCTGTTATTGTTTTGTCTGTATGTATCGAGAGGTCATAATACAGTTTATAAGAATCGTTTTCTAATACCGGTCTTGCTTTATAATCGTAGTATGGTACCATGTCTTTTTCTGAAAGGAGGTTATACTTTACGGCTAGTGCTTGATGCAGAATGTTCGCTGTAAGGTTGTGCCTATGGATGTATTCTGTATTCGCGAGACTTGGGCAGCTTGATATTAGGTGATCTATTGTCTCAGACTCTCTATGACACCTCCTGCATCGGTCAACCACATCTAGTTTTTCTATATATTTCTTATAGTTGTTGGTCGCTATAACTTGATCTTGGATGGCCTGTATGAAGCCCTCAGTTTCTCCAAAAAGAAACCCATCCCTTAGCCAGCGAACTGACGCTTCCTTATCGGCATTGTCTAGGGATTGGGGAAATCTTCCATGGAGTGCTTTCGATCTCCAGGCTACAACTCGGTCTTTAGTTGTTATGATTGTCGGTAAGACTTCAGCTTTAGAGAGGTTAAGAGGAGTGTACGATATATCGCTTTTAAGAATGGCGTCGTGTAGCGGAGAATGTCGTGCTTTTACGGTGAAGAATTTCTTCATTGCAACCACCTGTCTGTTGCATAGATTCTTTATGTCTAATAATCCTCTGCCACCTTCTTTTCGGGATAAGTACAGTCGTTCCATAGCTGCTTTGGGATGATGAATCCTGTATTTGGTCAAAGTTGTTCTGACAAGTCTGTTTATGGCGTCTAATTCTGTTTGTGACCAGCTTAGTATTCCAAAGGAATAAGTCAAAGCTGGAATGGACCAGGTGTTGATTGCTTTTATTTTATTCTTGGCTATGAGTTCTGTTCTAAGAATCTTATGCAACCGGTTCTTAAATTTTGCCTGCACTTGCTGTTTCAATTCTTTATTATTTTTTGTCAGCAATTGACCGTAACCAAGGTATTTGTAAGTATTTTCAGGGTCAATCGCAGGAAAATTCATTTCGTTGAGCATTATGGTTATGGTCTCTGGTTCCGATACTTCTCCACGGATGATGTTCAGACAGGCACATTTGTCCAGACCAAAATTCATTTGTATATCAGTGCTGAATTGTGTTGTGATATTGAGTAGTGTTGTTAGCTCAGTTTTGTTACTGGCATACAGCTTGAGGTCATCCATATACAATAAATGATTTATTTCATATAGTAATTCCCTCTTTGCTGTGATCTTATAGCCTGCATTAGTGTGATTCAGCATACTGGACAAGGGATTCAGGGCCATGCAAAACCACAGTGGGCTGAATGTATCCCCCTGGAATATTCCACGTTGGATAGAGATATGGTCCGTTTTGATTGCACATTTGTCCGTTCTTAAAACTACTTCTGTCCGCCAGGATAACATTAGGGTCTTTAATAAAGATATTATTTTTGGGTGTATTTTATAAATTTCAAGCACCCTTTGGAGCCATTTATGTGGTACCGAATCATATGCTTTTTGATAGTCGATCCAGGCAAGTGATAGATTTCTTTTACTTTTTTTGGCTTGGCCTGTAATGACTGCGTCGATGGTCAGTTGTTCTTTACAACCTCTGGAGTTTCTACGACAACCTTTTTGTTCTTCCGCGATTATATTATGTTCTACTATATGATCATTTATTTTTTTATTTATTAAAGATGATATTATTATTATTATTATTATTATTATTATTATTATTATTATTATTATTATTATTATTATTATTATTATTATTATTATTATTATTATTATTATTATTATTATTAGATCCGCAAAAAGGATTTCGTATTCTGAGGCTATTTTGACGTCAGATAATCAGAATAAAATGATCTGGAACATAGTAAACCAGGAGAGAGAGAACAATAAATGTAATACAGTTTCTGCGTTAACATCTTCTGAATTTATCAGCTTTTTTGCTAACATTGCAGAAAGAATTTCTAGCTCTTTGCCGGCAGCAGTTTCTGATCCCCTTAACTTTGTCGGTGTTTTACCTAGCCCTTCTGCCTCTTTCTTCTTACCTCCAGTCGTTGAAGGTGAGGTTCAAGCTGCTATATTACAGCTGAAAAACTCAACATGCACTGATTGTTATGGTCTGAATAGCCGTTTAATAAAGGCTGCTCTTGAACACGTTACTGGTCCTTTAACAGTTTTATTTAATGCTTGCTTGACCGAGGGTAACTGGCCTGGTGAGTTAAAGATTGCTAAGGTTAGGTTGGCTTGAACTGTGCCAATAATTTTAGACCGATTTCCATCGTTCCCATTATATCCAAAAATTTTGAAATCATCATCAACCACCGGCTTCTAGAATTTCTTGAGCTTCATTCTGTCATTTCTACTCATCAATTTGGTTTTAGAAAAAAATGTCTCAACAATCGATGCTCTTGCAAAGGTGATTGGGACCGTGGTCGATGGCCTTGACGAGCGTCATGGTACTTCTGCTGTTGTGTGCGATCTCGCCAAGCCGTTTAACTGCGTGGACCATTCTCTTTTGCTTGCCAAATTGGAACATTACGGCATTCGTGGTTTACCATTGGTGCTCATTGGCTCTTACCTTGCCGATAGGACCCAGTATGTCAGCTTTGATGGGCGTGAATCAGTTAATATGCCAATCCGATTTGGAGTTCCACAGGGTTCAGTCTTGGGACCCTTACTGTTTCTAATATTTATTAATGACTTGCCGTCAGCCGTTAACGGATGGACTTGTATTTTATATGCTGACGACACGACACTACTTCATGATGAAGATGAGTCTGATGAATCTGAACATCTTTCATTAGCAAAAAATTGGTTTGTTGCTAATAGACTTCAATTGAATGAAAGCAAGACCGTCAAAATCACTTTCACCTCGGACAAGCTGGCTCATAAGTCACAACCAGTTAAGCTTCTTGGGTTAACACTTGACTCGAGTCTTACCTGGTCTGCTCAAATTGAAGCCTTGTGCTCTGCGGTGTCTTCGCAAATTTATACACTGCAGCAGCTTCGGCATTGCTTGCAAACCAAAGCCCTTCGTACTGTGTATTTTGGCACCATTCACTCACTTCTCACTTACGGCATTAGATTTTGGGGAAACTCGAGTGGGGCTTATAAAGTTTTCGCTCTTCAGAAATCCGCCGTGAGGATTGTCGGGAATGCTCCTTATGGTTCGCACTGCCTTGCACTGTTTAGGGAGTGCAGGATTTTACCGGTTCCTTGTCTGTACATTTATGAAACATTAGTATTGGTTCACAAAAATAGATCCAATTATAATTCGCACTATAATATCCATACCTACGGCACGAGGAATGCGGTGGATCTTGTGGCTCCTTTCTCTAGGCTTAGGACTACCCAGGCGAATAAACTAAATGTTGAGTTTTACAATGTTTTCAATAGTTTTTATAGAGGTCTCGATCTCCAAAATAAGAGTCTTCGTAAATTTTGTAAATTCGCTAAGATGTTTTTATTGGAACATTGTTTTTATTCTATCGAAGATTTTTTAAAATTTGCGCCCAGACACCGTCGTTGTTAATTTTATTTTTTAGTTGATGTTTTATTACCTTTAACCCAGTTTTAAATTATTGTTACTTTTCTTTTATTAATTGTTTCAAATATTGTTTTATTCCTTTCATGATGACTGACTTCAAACATAATATATATGTACATGTTGTCAATAAACGTATATCTATCTATATATCTATCTATCTATCTATCTATCTATCTATCTATCTATCTATCTATCTATCTATCTATCTATCTATCTATCTATCTATCTATCTATCTATCTATCTATCTATTATTATTGTTATTATTATTATTATTATTATTATTATTATTATTATCAGAGCCAGTTAAATTACTGGGCATTCATTTGGATACAAACTTAAGTTGGTCACCTCATGTTGACTACCTTTGTTCAAAATTAGCGAGCCAAATTTTTGTAATTCGTCAATTAAAATCATGTATACCAACTCATTTGTTAAAGTCTGTATATTATTCACTTTTTCATAGCAATTTAACATATGGTATTATGCTATGGGGCAGCAGCACATCAGTGCACAAAGTATTTGTGCTACAGAAAACTGTAGTTAGAATAATTTACAACGCACCAAGAAACACCAATTGTAAAAAAATATTCAAAAAACTTGAAATATTGCCGCTTCCGTGCTTGTATATTTTCGAAGTGTTAATTGAAACACATAAAAATCGATATGTTCTGACTAAACATGCAGATGTTCATAATTATGATAGGTACTAGAAATAGTAAAGACATTGTCATTCTCAAATCTAGACTGAAAACAACAAAAAACAAAAAGTTGGATGTTACATTGTACAATTCATTTGTAAAATATTTTGAACATATAAATATAAGTGATATGACGAGAGTTCAATTTAAACATTTTGCTAAGTCTTTTCTTTTAAATCATTGTTTTTATACAGTTGATGAGTTTTTGGAGGAATTGAATACTTGGGCTTAATGCTTATATGTTTGTTTGTTTTGTTTAATTTAATTTTTACTTTCTATTATTTTTTAACTTATTTTATATTTTAAAATTGTCATATTCTCATCAATATTTTTACTTTATGAAATGTATATCTGTATTTATGTAAAAATTTTACTTTCTATTATTTTTATTATATTTTAAATTTGTCATATACAACACTATACAATCTTTAATATTTTTAGTTGGTAAAATGTATTGATATGTACTACTTTCACTGACTTCTAATGTACTATGTATGTGAATGGGGTCAATAAACCATCTATCTATCTATCTATTATTATTATTATTATTATTATTATTATTATTATTATTATTATTATTATTATTATTATTATTATTATTATTATTATTATTATTATTATCCTTTTTGTGTCACCGGATTTACACCCGGCGTGTTTCAACGACAGTCGGCCTCAACAGCAAGACTTTCGTTGGGTGTCACTATTCTAGAAATGACCTAACAATGTTTGTCGCATCCAGGATTACAGATTTTTGCATTAATCGGTAGGTTGACTCAGGAATATCAATGTCTTTGAAGGAAGTACTTAGTTTCTTGGGAATTAGCCCCATACAGGATAAAACAACTGGAATGATCTTGACTTCTTTAAGATTCCACAATTCTTTTATTTCGGTCCTTAGCTCGGCGTATTTGCTTAGTTTTTCATTGTATTTGCTTTCTGTGTTAGAATTATTTGGGATCGATATGTCAATAAGCAGAGCTTGCTTGGATTGTTTATTAATGACTGTGATGTCCGGCCTGTTGTGTCGTACTGTTACGTCCGTCATGATAGTTTTATCCCAGTAGATCTTAACATACTGATTTTCGATAACTGGAGGGGGCTTATATTTGTAATATGGCTCGTTGTTTTGTGGATGAAGGTTAAGTTTTTTCAGTACTCCTAGGTATACTACTGTGGCAACTTTGTTGTGTCGTTCTAGATATTTAGTTTCAGCTATGCTTTGGCAACTAGAAAGAATGTGTTCAATCGTTTCTTGACTTCTGTTGCACTTTCTGCACCTATCTGTTGGTATTTCTTCCTTCAAGATATACTTTTGGTAATTCCTCGTTTTTATAACCTGATCTTGTATACAAACCATAAAACCTTCAGTTTCTGGGAACAGCGTTCCAGTTTTAAGCCATTCAACCGATTTAGCTTGATCTATCGTGTCTTTCTGTAAATCATTAATGAATCTTCCGTGCAATTCTTTTGAACGCCAATTTCTAATTTTATCTTCCTCATTTCGTGTATTAAAGGGCGTAAAGTTTTCCATGCTTAGGTTTAAAGGTGTATAACCCGTATCTGTTTTCACTATGGCTTTATGAAGTTGACTATTTTGGTGGCGGAAAAAACTCCTCAAGCCTGCAATTTGCTGAGTGCAAGCTTCCACAACATCTTTTATTCCTCTACCTCCTTTTTCTCTAGGTAAATTTACCCTTTCGACGGACGCTTTTGGATGGTGTTTTCTATGTTTTGTTAGCTCGGTTCTAATTTTTCTGTTTACTGCTTCCAGGTCCGTTTGAGTCCATTTAATTACTCCGAAGGAGTACTGAAGAGCGGATATGGCGTAGCTATTTATGGCCGTGGTAAGGTTTCTTGAATTTAGCTTACTTTTTAAGAGGTTGTAAAGGCGTTTTTCGAATTCGGTGGTTAATATGGCTTTTATTTCTTTATGTTCTATCTTGTGTGTCTGAAGGATTCCCAAGTACTTGTAGGGTTTGTCTGTCATGGCTTCAATATATTTGCCTGGCTCTAGTTCTATAGGTTCTCCTTCTTTCAGCTTTCCCTTTTCAACCGATACAGTTTGGCATTTTTCCATACCAAACGACATTCCGACATCTGTGCTCCACTGGTGCATGAGTTTTAAGTTGGATTCTAGGTGTTTTTTGCACGCGGCATATAGTTTCAGATCATCCATAAAGAATAGATGACTTATGGTTGTTGAGTTTCGATCCGCTCTAATAGTTGCTCCATATCCTGTGTGGTTTAGGCCACGTGATAATGGGTTTAAACACAAGCAGAACCATAGAGCGGAAAGTGTATCTCCTTGAAAGATTCCTCTTTTAATACTGATAGATTCAGTTTCTAGTTCTGTGTGATTTAGGTTAATTTTGAGTTTTGTTTTCCAATTACTCATAGTACTTTTTAGAAACTTAACCACCACAGGTTGTATATTGTAAATTTCCAAAGTTTTTATTAACCAACTGTGGGGCACTGAGTCGAAAGCTTTCCGATAGTCTATATAAGCCATGTATATATTTCTGTTCTTCTTTCTGATTTGTTCCAATATCACATTATCGATTGTTATTTGTTCCTTGCAGCCCATATATTTTCTTTTGCACCCTTTCTGCTCCTCAGTTAGAATATCATTAGTTTCTAGGTATGCGTAGAGTTTATCACATAGTGCTGCAGTGAAGATTTTGTATATTGTAGGAAGGCACGTGATGGGTCTATATTGAGAAGGATCTTGGGTTTGATCAGATTTTGGAAGAAGATAAGTTACACCATTTGTAAGGAAGTCTGGTAGTTGGTCAGGGTTTCTTAGAGCGATATTAAATTGGTTGGTCAGGTGATGATGGGTAGCCGTAAGTTTTTTGTACCAGAAATTTCGGATACCGTCGTTCCCTGGTGCTTTCCAGTTGGCCAAGTTTTTTATTACCTTTTTTAGATCTTGTAATGTAAATATTATTTCTTCCATATGTAGATGGTTGTTGTTCTGAATTTCTGATTTGATCCAAGGTGTATTTTCCTGGTGTTCGATTTCCTTCGACCACATTCCTTCCCAAAATGTCTGTAAATCCTCCTTCTTTGGCGGTTGTCCTTTAGAACCAGGTTGTTCGTTAAACGATCTATAGAAGCCCTTCTGATTTTTTGAAAAGAAGTTGTTTTGGATTTTGCGTTGGTAGCTCTCCTGATACCTCTTTAATCTTTTAGAAGCAACTGCAAGTTTTTGTTTCCAGGTATCTAAGGTATCATCTATAATTGTTTTTATTTCATTTGTTGTTTTTCCTTCCAGCTGTTGTTTAATCTGGACCGGGATTTTATTTAGCAACTTTTTGGATTTTTGCCCATTTGCTATTTGTTGAATTCTACCAATTTCTTTTCTCAAATTCTCGATTTTGGTACTAAGTCTTTGTTCTCATCTCGGTTTTTGAGGCGTACGTGTCTTAGGTGCTTTTAGTATTTTTTGTTTGTTGGCTTTGATTGTTGCTAGAGCTGCGCAATACACGTGAAGATGTATTTCCTCGAGGTTCATATCTGCATCCAATTGACTTTCCAGAATTTCATTAGCAATTCCTAAGAGAGAGTGCGTGTTTGGAGTATAAATGAGTTTTGGTAGCGCCGGCCTGCTGGCAGGGTCGGATCCTCTGAATTCAGTAAGATGTTGTTGGTAGTTTTCTTCCCATAATGTTTGACGGTTGATTACTGAGGGTCGAAGACTTAATAGTGGTAGGTCAGCTTCAGGTCCTCTACTTTCTTGTTCCTGAGTCTCTGGGGTCTCATTTATAGGCTGTTGATTAATCTCCCTCTCCACCTCTGCCCTTATTTGTTCGATTGCAGGTAGAGGTATTAGGTTATTTCTTATGATAGCTCTACGTTGATCTGCTATTCGTTGTTCTGAGAGGTGATTTAGGTGTGGCATTTTCTCAATGAAGTGATTATGCAGTCGCATGCGGTACATCGTCATATCAGTCTCCAGTGCCGTAACTGTGAAAAACGAACGTATTACTTGTTTGTTGGTTTCATTGTCCCATTTCATACGTCGTCTTTCTGATTGTGCCTGATTTGGTTCAGTGGGTGCGACAGGCTGTCGCACAACACGTCTCCGAGGCGCCGTAGGTTCAAGCGGTTGATGGGGTACGTTTCGATGAGCGGTGCCCCCACCATTCTCATCTACATGCTGGACATCCTGACGGTTCCGATTGGAAGGACCAGCATCTAATCCTTCCCCGCCCGAGTAACGATTTCTTCGTGTGTTGAAAGCACTTTTTTTTTCACACCATACGGGATGCTACCCCGCGTGGTGGTGGTTCTCCCTCTCGCGTTAGCCCACCTGCTGCAGATCCGCCACCGGGGATGGTTACCCGATCCCGAATCTCCAGAGATAGTTACCGGGGCTACCAACGTGGAGGTGCGAGCAGGAATTGGTAGGAGAGGCTATAAGAGACGCTTCACTACCATTTTAACCACTTATTATTATTATTATTATTATTATTATTATTATTATTATTATTATTATTATTATTATTATTATTATTATTATTATTATTATTATTATTATTATTATTATTATTATGTGGGCTGTCTCCAGGAGCGCAGTTTTTTGTAGTGTCCTAATTGTGGTTTTATTGTTGTTGCCAGGTATTTTGTTCAACAATTCTCCAAAGTTATTATGAATAGTTCCCGTTGCTCCTATTATGATGGGGATGGTAGATGTTTTAAGTCCCCATATTCTCTGCACTTCTATTTGTAAGTCTCGGTATTTGATGATCTTTTCGGCCTCCTTCTTCTTTACTGTAGCATCTGATGGGATGGCAACGTCGATTAATAGACACGTCTTATTTTTGAGGTCCTTGATTATTAGATCCGGTTTGTTCGCCATCACTGTCCTATCTGTTTGTACTTTCATGTCCCATATTATTGTGATATCGTCTTTTGTTTCAACGCTTTTTGGTTTGTGTTTATACCATGCGTCCTCAGTTTCTATGTCGTAGAATTTGCAAATATTATAATGTAATGTTGAACATACTTTGTTATGTCGTTCTAGGTATTCTTTTTTTGCAATGACCGGGCATCGAGTGGTAATGTGTTTAATTGTCTCATCGTACTGTTTACAGAGTCTGCACCTGGAATCTATGTTTTCTTTGAAAATCTTCTTTCTTATGTAGTTGGTTGAAATGGCCTGGTATTGTGCCGCTATTATCAATGATTCAGTCTCACCTTTCATAATTCCTGTTGTCAGCCAGCTAAATGTCTGTTTTCTGTCTACGTCATCCTTGTCGATTTATCTTGCATGTTGTCCATGCATTTCCTTACTCTTCTATTTTCGCTCTCTTTCCTCGTTCATTTTTTTTCTACATCGCTGTTTGAGGTTTTTAACTTTTTCTGTTACGGTGATTCCATTCATTTCATTTACCGATTTATTTTCATATTTTTTTGTTAACTTTTTGCCTTTGTTCGTAATTGTATTATTTTCTTCTCTTCCCATTTCGTTTAGTTTTATCAACTCAACAAGTTTGTCTTTCTTTTTTTCCATTATGTAGTTCGTAATACCTATGATTGTCAAGTTGTATGTCTGCTCATTGCTAATGAGTCCTCTTCCTACGCTTGATCTGACAGTGTAGAGTCGGTCAACGTCCGCCTTGGGATGATGCAGATTATAAATGGTAAGTAACTTCCGAGTTTTTCGATCTATATATTTTAGTTCTACCTCTTTCCATTCTAGGATGCCATAGCTGTAAGTTAGTACTGGCTGTGCAAGCGCTGTAATGGCCGTAACTTTGTTTTTCCCTGTCAACTGACTTTGCAGGATTTTTCTGACTCTGCTATAGTACTCCTTTCATACTTTATCTTCCATTTCTGCATCTTCTATTTCATAGTTTCCGAGTATTTCCAGGTACTTATATATTTGCGTCTCTTCCAGGTCCATAATCTCGATTTTGTTATCAATGACTATATTTTGAGTTTTTATAGTTTTTCCTCGTTAAACTGTTACTTTAGCGCATTTTTCTAGTCCAAACTGCATTTTTATATCATCACTAAATGTTTTGATATTGATAAAAAGATCTTCTAATTCTTTGTCGTTCTTTGGTTGTTGTGTTGGTGCTGTTCAACTCATTTGAGAGCGGGCAAAGTACCATGCAAAAAATGAGAGGTAATAGTGAGTCTCCCTGGAATATACCGCTTCTAATTTTTATGGTCCCTGTATCTATGGTTGTACCATTTGCGTTAATGGTTAAGTGCGTTTTCCATGTTTTCATTGTAATTTGCAGCATATTTATTACAATCGGATTTGTTTTGTATATTTGAAGAGCTTTCAGTAGCCATGAATGTGGTACGTTCTCAAAGGCTTTCTGGTAGTCTATCCAACCCATGCTCAAATTTATCCTCTTTCGCTTGGCATCCTCTGTTATAATTTTGTTCAGTATTAGATGGTCTCTGCACTCGTAACTGTCTTTCACACATCCTTTCTGTTCATTTGGGAAGATTTCATTTGTTTCTAGGGGCTGGTAGAATCTGCTGCTAATTATAGCGGTTAGGTTTTTATACATGGTTGTGAGACATGTGATTGGGCGATAGTTTTTGGCTTCTTCTGTTTTATCATTCTTGGGGAGCAATAGTGTATTTCCTTCTGTTATCCATTCTGGCATATTTTCCGGTTGTTTCATTACTCTGTTATATTGATGGGCAAGCGGTTGATGTGTTGCCGTGAGGGTTTTCAGCCAGTAATTCTGTATTCCATCTTACCCAGGTGCTTACCAGTTGGATGCTTTTTTAAGTGATTGTTCCTCTCTCTTTATCCACTGTGCTTCGTCGTTGTCCTGTTTTTCTTCCTGCCAAATGCCTTTCCAAAATGTCTGTATTTGCTCTTCCGTCGGTGTTCTTTCAATGTTTATGGTATTCTGCTTTAATGTCCTATAGGAACTTTTGGGATTTTCAACGAATTTCTTGTTTTTAATATAAAACTTGTATCTTTCGTCGTATCTTTGTATTCTTTGAGCTTGAGCTTGAATCTTCTGTTTTATTTCTTCCATAACTTTGTCTTCATCTTGATTGTACTTTATTTTATGTTTTTGGAATAATATTTGCTTTATTATCTGCATTCGCCCGGTATTGTTCCCCCCGCTTATTTCGTTCATTTGAGAAAGCTATTTCAACATCTGTGCTATTCGCTGTTCTATCCTCATTTTCCATTTTGGTTTCCTGCATTTTCCCCTAATTTTGTCCTGCTTTATGTTGAGATAATTGCATATTACCAATCCTGTGGCGTATACAAGTTTATTTATGTCTGTAATACTGTGTTGGCTCTCTGCCCAACCGCCTATTATTTGTTTGATGCCTTGTTAGCATGAGCTATGATGTTTGTTGCTTTTTGTGTTTCATTGATTTTTGGTAGTTTATCTTCCGCCATAGAATCGGCATCAATGAGTTTATTCTTGATTTCTCTCACCATATTCTCCATGCTCTCCTCACAGTTGCTTTGTGCTGATTGATTAGTTTGCGTCTCTACCTTATCTGCTCCGTTTTCAATATCTGGTACTCTCTGTTTCTGGGCGTTTGCTTGCAGGTTTTGAACCTCTTCATTTCCAGCTTCGTTGTGTGTGTTTTCTTCTGGGTTCTGCGCATTATCTTTTATGTATTTCTGGACTAGCGTCTTGATTTGGTCTATCTCGATTTCACTTAGCTTATTGTGACTCATGATATATAATCTTTGTGTAGCCAGTGTGTTTGCGGAGATGTTGTGGCGACTATTTGGATTTCTGCTCCTCCACAAGTCATAATTATCTTTAAGATTTTTCGTTCCTGTCGTCTCCTGTAGGTAGTAATAGCACCACAATATTTCCTTGTATTCGTTTTGCTCCATTTTTGTCGTTTAATTTCATCCGTTTCTCTTTGAAAATCTTGATTTTGTATCCCTGAAGGACCTGGTTGAGTATCCTCTGCTAGGTTCTCTTCAGGGTAGCTTGTCGGACGTTAAGTCAAGCATAGTTTCCATTCTGTTTTTATGATTAGCTGTAGTTCTCATTTAAAAATTATCTAGTTATAGAGCAAGTATCTAGTACGACGGACTTCTGTAGTGGTATGTATGTTGTTGGATGAAGTTGTAATTTCTGAATGCTATCGTGTAGGTTTCTTGGTATGACTCCTGTGTTAAATAATATTATCGGTATTATAATCACTCTGTCCTGATGCCCCATGTCTATAATTTCTTATGAAAGATGTATGTATTTTTCAATTTTCTCTCCAATTTTTTTTGTAGATTGTGTGTGTTAGGTATAGAAATTTCTATTAAGTAGGTAGTTTTGTTGTTTTTGGTTATTAGTGTAATGTCCGGTTTGTTCTGTGGTATTGTCTTGTCTGTGATGATTGATCTGTTCCAGTATAGTTTAGCACTGTCATTTTCTAGTACGTTTTGTGGTGCATATTTGTATGTAGGAGCGATTTCTTCTATATGGTTGTATTGCGTCGCAAGTTGTTGATGTATGTGTTCCGCTACATTATGTTTTCTGGTGTATTCTGTATTTGCTAGTATATTGCAATCTCCCGTTATATGATCAATTGTTTCTATGTGCTCTTTGCATAGTCTAAATTCGTCTGTTGGTGTATTTGGATCCTTTATTATATGTTTGCTGTAGTATCTGGTGTTTATCGTTTGGTCTTGGATTGCGATCATAAATCCCTCTATTTCATCAAAGATATTTCCCTTTGTGAACCACATGTTGGATGCCTCCAAGTCTATATGTTGTTGTGGATGTTTTCCGTGTATTGTTTTTCCTTTCCAGTTCTCTTTCTTTATTGCTGGTGTTATTATTCTATCTGTCGGATTGTATGTATGGCTAGAAAATTTTAGGGGTGTGCCTGATGTCGCAGAGTATATGATTGCTTTATGTATGTTGCTTGTTTCCCCTCTTTCCACAAAACATCTTCTCAAGTTGTCTACCTGAGTGTAGTTCTTATTTTTAATGTCCATGAAACTCTTTCCCCCTCTCTTCTGTTAAGTGTAAATCGTTCCACTGCTGAGTGTATATGATGTATTCTATGTTTGTGACATTGTGACCGTGTTAAGGTGTTTAGGCCTTCGAGATCTGTATACCTCCATTCAATTACTACTATTGAATAAGTTAGTATTGGTATTGCAAACGTGTTAATTGCTCTAATCCAATTTGTTGGTTGAATTCTAAATATTTGTAGTACTTTCCACACTTTGTATTATCTGATTGTTGTTGTTTAAGGAGTAGTCTTCTTGCGTAGTATGCTTTCCCTTGACGATGCTATCTATTTTGCATTTGTCTGTTCCAAATGTCATTTTGATGTCTGAGCTAAATGTTTTAGTAAGATTAAGTAAGTGGTTGAGTTGATGACCAGATGCTGCTAGTAGTTTGAGGTCATCCATATAAAATAAGTGAGAAATTTTACATGTATGAGGACTTTTGATGACGTAGCCGTAGTTTGGTATCGTTTAAGATATTGGACAGTGGATTCAAGGCGAGGCAAACCCATAATGCACTCAGGGAATCTCCCTGAAAGATGCCTCGGTCAATTTGTATTGGTTTGGATTTCAGGTTTCCTTGTCCTGTATTGATTGAGAGGGGGGTTTCACAATTCTTCATTATTAATTCTAGAAATTTTATTATAATTGGATGTACTTTGTAGATTTTTAATATTTGGATTAGCCAGGAGTGGGGTAAACTATCAAAAACCTTTTGGTAGTCAATGTAGGCAGAGTAGAGAGATCGTTGTTTTATTTCTGTATCTATTATATTATTATTATTATTATTATTATTATTACAGGGGTTCTGTGATCTCAGTAAATTGGTACTGGTTCTTCTCTGATTCCACTGGAGAGGCAATTCAGCCTAACCCAATGGGGTAAAAAACTTTCTGACAATATGTGTTGTTTGTAGTATGACCGTTCTTGAAATACCGGTGATAACGTTTGAGGGGATTTCAAGTTTCTGGAGATATTTTACAAAGCTTCTTGATACCATTCCTTCGGCAGAGATAACAACTGGGACTATGTCAATCTTTTCAGTCTTCCAAATATGTTTTATTTCCAGCGCTAGATTCTCATATTTACTCCTCTTTTCATTTTCTGTTTTCAAAACATTGTGAGACAATGGGATTGCTAAGTCTATTATTGTGGCCTCTCTTTCTCTTTCATGAATGATTACTGCGTCTGGTCTATTGTAGTCTACTGTCCTGTCTGTTATCATAGGCGTATCCCAGTAGAGGAGTACATTTTCATCTTCGAGTATACTACTCGGATTGTATTTATAGTGGGGTATTCTTTTCTTTAGTCTCTAATCCTATTTCCTGATGGATTATTTTTGCAACATGATTGTGTCTGTTTAAGTAGGCTGTTTGTGCAAGGTGGGAACATCCTGCGATTATATGTTCGATCGATTCACCTGGTTGATTACATTTGCGACACTTGTCTTCTATATTTTGCTTCAGGATATGTTTTTCGTAATTTTTAGTTTTGATGACCTTATCTTGTATGGCGAAGATGAAACCTTGTGTTTCTGGATATAAGGCGCCATTCTGTAGCCAGTTGAGGGACTTATTTATATCAATCTCAGGTTTCGTAAGTTGGTTCGGGTATTTTCCATGTAGTGTTTTTGTTTTTCACTGGGTTTCTAAGTCTGCTTTAGGTCTTGGTTGGTAATCCTGGTCCTTAAGCCGGAATGGGGTGTAATTATCATCTGCTTTTGTGATAGCTTTTAGTATCTCATTATTTGATTTATTAAAGTAATATCTCATGTTCTTCTCTTAGTTCTTACAGAGGTTAAAGATATTGATCAACCCTCTGCCCCCTTTCTTCCTGGCCATGTACAGCCGCTCTACTGCCGAGTTAGGGTGTAAGCATCTGAACTTGTTTAGAAGTGTTCGTGTCATTCTGTCCAGATTTTCTAGGTCGGTGTTGGACCATTGAATTACACCAAAAGAGTACGTTAATATTGGAATGGCCCACATGTTTATTGCTGTTATAAGATTTTTTCCGGACAATTTGGTATTAAGCAGTTTGGTGACTCTTTTTCTATAAGCTTCGTTCAAATCTTTCTTGATTGGTGTGTGATTGATTTTGTTGTTTTCCATGACACCGAGGTACTTGAATAGTTCTTCTGGCTTGAGTACCTTAATCTCTTGTGGGTCTTCCGTGCTGATTTTGTTGATCACTCTTCCTTTTTCTATGCAGATCTTCGCACATTTGTCGAGGCCAAACTGCATATGGACACTACTGCTGAACTGGGCCGTGACGTCGACCAAATGCGTTAACTGATTTGGTGTTTCCGTGAAAAGTTTGAGGTCATCCATGTATAAGAGGTGTGAGATGCGAGTGTTGGAGTCTTGGATGCTGAGTCTACATCCGCAGTCAAATCCTTTTAAGAGGCGAGATAGAGGATTAATGGCGAGACAGAACCATAATGGAGATAGGGCGTCCCCTTGATATATGCCTCTGTTGATTGTAATTTCGACAAGGTTAATGGATTTCATCCAAAGAGTAGTTCTCCATCGATTCATACAGTGTTTCATAGCAATTTGGATTCGAGGGTCGATCTTATAGATGTTCAGGACTTCTAATAACCAATCGTCCGGTACAGAATCATATGCTTTACTATAGTCTATGTAGTAAATGTTTAGGTTACGTTGCTTTGCTGCTACTTGTTTGAGGATGATGGCATCAATAGTAAGCTGTTCTTTACAACCAAGTCTTTTACGAGTACAACCTTTCTGCTCCGGCGCTATTATGTTATTTGAGTCGCAATACTCATACATCTTGTCGGCGATAATGGCCGTCAATAGTTTATAAAAGACCGATAAGCACGTAATGGGGCGATAGTTTTGTGGTTCCTTGGGATTGCCATTCTTGTAGATTAGGATTGTTTATCCCATCATCATCCAATTTGGTATAGTATTGGGGTCCAAAAGAGCTCTGGTGAAGGCTCGGGCTAATGGTGCATGTGAAGATGTTAGTTTCTTTATCCAGGAGTTTTGGACGTTGTCTGTGCCGGTGCTTTCCAATTTGAGGCTTTTGAGATGAGTTTCTGAACTTCTTCTTGAGAAACTAAACAGTCATCCATAGAAGTAAGGTTTTCTGCCTCTGCTTCTACTCTTCTTAGCCATGGAGCCCCTTCATCAAATTCCTTTTTGTCCGACCAGATGTTTCCCCAAAATTTCATCACTTCCTTCGAGATGTACTCCAGTAATATCGTTCATTCGATCTATAATTTTAGTTGTGTCTCTCTGAAAATTCAACTTTGGCAGGCGGGGTCTCTGTGTTGGATCTACTTCTACGAATAATGCCAGGATACTGTGGTATTTAATACTCAAGGATCCATCTTCTGTCAGGTTCCCTGTTTGCAGTGAGTAGGTTTGCGGAGAGTTGTCGGTACTTTGTTGAGTAGTCTCGTTGGAATCAAGTGAACTTCTCCTTTGTTCAGTATCGTATACTATAGGTTCATCATAATTTTGATCCAGATCTTGTGACTCACGTGTCTGTTGTGTTCTCAATTCATCCTGTGATTCAAGGGATCGGAGTCTAATTTCCTCAAGTTCGATCGGGTTTAGGTATTAATTTTTCACTATGGTATTCTTTCGATCTACAGCATTTTGTTCCGTCAGCATTAACTCTGGAAATACATTAGAGTTGATATCTTGGTGAACCTTCTCCATCCTGGGAGGGGGCGGTCTTCTCCTCTGTTGACACGATAAAAGGACTCCATTATTTTAATGTTCATATCTTTGTCGACTAGACACTCTGACGGCACGACTTTCTGTCTGCGTGTTCATAAGTGCTGTTTGGTTCGAGGATTCAGCGTGCTGTTCTACTAGGTTGTCGTTTTTGTTCGAAAGTTCTGAGGCGTTACCGGATTGGTCGGGCTGTCTTACTGTACGCCGTCCCCGACAGTGACGACGTCCAGGTATAGTTTCCGAGGCAGGGCTATAGGACTCCAATTTTAGTAATAAAAGAGGGTGTGTGGATAAGCTCCACGAGCATGTCTCCGATAACCATTAAACAGCCGCCCATTCTGGGTCAGATGCTGACCAAGGAGCCGACCATTATGGCACAGACGCTCTTGGATTTGGTACTTGCTCAGCTGCCACTCTGGGGTGATGACGCTGAGAATGGAAGAAAATCGTCAACCATGACAGTGCTCCATACCACAGCAAGACTAACTACTTACGAGGGACGTCAAGTACTCGCAGCCACCGTTTGTGACTCATTTCGTAGAGCCACGCACCCATCGGCACGGTTCGGGTGACACCTTGAGTTTTGGATTTTTTTTTTCGTTGGTTTACTCCATCCATTATTATTATTATTATTATTATTATTATTATTATTATTATTATTATTATTATTATTATTATTATTATTATTATTATTATCATTATTATCATTATTATCATTATTATTATTATTATTATTATTATTATTATTGCCCCGGGAGGATATGTGGTGTAGTCAGAACTTGACCCAGCCCCATTCTATCACATAGGTTTCCGAGGATGGGTTGTCCCACCCGACACGGCGCGTCCCAATGGCTCATAGGTAGAGTGTTTTGTCGTGGGACTCGTGCTCTTATGAGTTGTAAGGGCCTCACGATCGACCAACTGCCGGGATAGGTGATGAATAGGGACGGTCCCGTCCTGAATAATCGCCCGCGGATCAAAGGGAACAGAGGAGTAAACCGCGATCAAAAATCACCGCCGCTATCCTTCCAGTTTCCGCTCTACATCAATCAGTCGAGTGGAGGACACACCCAATTGTCTAAATAAATCTCAGTTCAATTACATCTCGATATCTCTTCCTTCTTTTTCTTGCTTAATCTTCTCTCCCCTTGCCCAAATTTAACGGGCAACTCTTAAGTCTTCTCTAACCCAGGTCTACAATACCCCCTCCTGTCATGGAACTTTCTAATCATCTCCTCTTCTTATCGTCTATCTGTGCTCCCAACCTTGCCTGTTTCAGTCCTTTTTCTTCTCAAGATCTTCTTTTCTCTTAGCTCTCGGTACACTATCCCCAGCTTTTGGCCATCACCTGGTCAACTACATTTTTTTCAACCATAGCATAAGGAAGGCAGCTATGCTGGGGTGTCTCTTCCCGTTGGCCAAAACTGCGTCCGGAGGCAACCTTGATAAAAAGCCTAAAGGAGTAAACCTTGAAAAAAGAATCCCAAATACTATGGCGTAAGGCATCGTGCCAATGGTATGGAAGGTGTGAGGGTTAGAGACCTCCCGAAGTATTGAAATCACCTTAACGGGGCATGGGAGCACTGCGCCGCTAGATTGTGAAGCTACCCAACTCGTGGGACTTAAAATGGAGGCAGCAAATAAAACAAACTTGAATCAACCGAGCGTGAGCTCAGAACAGGAGGAAAAAGTATAGCAAGAGTAAAACCAGATGGCTCAACAAATGGAGAAGCGCATCCAGAACATGGAAACGGCAGTAAAGAAAATTCTCGAGGCAACAAAAAAGCAGTCAGACAGTGAAGAATGGACTGAAAGGGGTGGAAGAGGAGATTGACTTCATTAGGTCACAAGCCAAGAAGCAGATCACCCTTCAGGAGAGGATCAAGCAAATTTGTGGAAAATGGTCTCCGTCCTAAGAAGGAAAAGGAGGAACTCGCAAGAGGCTGAGGGGTAGGCAGGAAAACACCACTTCCGATACAAACGACGAGGATGAGGGTATGACCTCAGTCAAGACACTCGCGTCCAGTGCAGATTATCTCAGCTCGTTGAAGCAGAGGAAAAAAAGAGTGAATGGCTTCTTTCACAAGAAGTCAGGAGACAAGAGGCTGTGAAAGCCAAGCAGGAAGAGCGAGAGACACAGAAGAAAGAAAGAGTCAAGAGAAGAGAAGAGAGAGCCAAGAGACGAACAGAAGAAGCTAGAAAGCGACCGAATGAGCGCGAAATGAGGAATAATGAAGTTGATGAAAAGAAAAAGAAGCTTCAAGATAAGGACAGGACGAAGAATCAGAGGCCTCTAGGGAACAGGAGACGAAGGCAGCAGCCAGAGGCCTCAGTTATTGAGGTTTCGCAAAATCTCTCTCACTCAGTCGTGCTCAATAAAATGAAGGAAGGCGTGGACCCCTCAATCACTAACACTGAGATCCGGGCAATAAAAAAAACTGCAAAAGGGGATGTTATGATTGAGGTGACTGGTACCGAAAAAATACCGAAGGAACTCAGGAGAGCTGTGGAAGAGGCTGTGGGAGCAGACAATATAAGAGACCTTACTCCTAGGGAGTCCATAGAAGTGAGGGATCTGGACTGCCTGACCACAACGGACCAAGTCAGGAATGCGATAGAGAAGAAGCTAGGTAAACCAACGGGTGATGTCAAGGTGAACTTGATCAAACCGAACAGCCGGTCTCCAATGCTGACCATCGTTGAGCTCTCCAGCAGGGATGCTAACACTCTTATGATAGAGCAAAAACTAAGAGTTAGCTTAGTTAATTGCAGACTCAGGAGACGTGTAGAAGTATCCAGATGCTATAGGTGTTTAGGATATGGGCACATTGCAAGGCGATGTACAGGTCAGGGCCGTACAAAGACGTGTTTCAAATGCCAGGAACCTATGGGGGAGGGGCACTCTGGAGCAAATGTACAGCAGAGCCTAAATGCCCGTTGTGCACCGAGCTTGGTGTAGCATCAACCCATGTGGCAGGACGAAAAGGATGTGAAGCCTATCGGAGAGCATTGGACCAGGAGAGAGCCTTTAAAAAGTTAAATCAACTTTCATGAAGGTCCGTCAAATAAACCTTAATAGAGGATAAAGTCCGCAGTTTAAGGAGAGAAGTGCTGGTTGCTGGTGATTTTAATGCCAAGGTTGTCGAATGGGGTGAGCCCGCACCTAACGGTAGGGGGCGAAGTGTCACGGAGATGGTTGCAAGACTTTGGTGGGTGATTTTCAACAGGTGAGAGGTGCCAACTTTCCGAAGAGCTGGATGCTCAGGCACAATACCGGATATCACTATAGGACCGGAGAGGATCGCTGGCCAGATAAGTGGATGGCAGATGCTGGAGGACTACTCTGCCAGTGACCACCAGTATAAAGAGTATCAGATTGGGGACCCGTATCCAAAACAAGTGTCGACCCCTCCCTCACGGTGGAACGTAGAAAAGTTGGATAGAAGTATATTTGACACTACTATCCAGATCGGTAAAGGAACTCTAGAAGAGTAAAAAGAGGAGAAATGGGGGAACAGTTTTCAACACTGCTGGTAAAAGCGACCATGAGCCTGCTCACCAGGGCATGTGAGAGCTCCGAAGGAGTTAACTAGGAAATATCTACTCCTAGCATACTGGTGGAACCCAGAGATAGCCGACCTGAGGAAGAATTGTTTCCGACTCAGGAGGCTAGCACAAAGGGCCAAGAGGAATAACCCTGACTTTGATCTGAAAACTGATCAGTACAAAATAGCTAGGCGAGCTCTAAGTATGGAGCCAAGAGCAAAGCCAGGAAGTGGAAAGAACTCTGTGACGACGTGGAAAGTGACTCTTGGGACTGGGGTACAAACTTGTGCTTCAGAAACTCAGGGGTACTGAAACTACCTCTGAGATGACGACTGAGGTCAAAGAGCGTATAGTGGACGAGCTCTTCCCGATGCATGTCGTGGAGGAAGGAGTACCGGTCCATGTACTAACAGGCGAGATACCCCTTTTTACTGAAGAGGAATTGCAGACAGCGGCAACATCAATGAGACAGAAAAACGCTCCAGGACCGGATAGGATCCCAGTAGAGATTTCGAAGATCGTGGCGCAAACTGACCCGGAGCTGCTTCTCGACACGTACAACTCATGCCAGATGGAAGGAGTTTTTCCGCGACAGTGGAAGGTGGCTAACCTTGTACTTATTGGGAAAGGCAAAGGAGACCCAAACACGGTATCAGCCCACAGGCCTTTATGTATTCTTGATACAGCTGGTAAACTCTACGAGAAGCTTCTTAAGCGAAGAACCCTGGATGCTGTTGCAGGAGCAGGAGGACTGGCACCAAGAGAGTATGGCTTCACTACGGGAGGTCGACTGTGGATGCGATAAACGAAGTAGTGGAATCAACAAAGGCAGTGAGGACTGGGAATCACTGGTCACAGGACCTCTGCATGACAGTCTCTCTCGACGTCAAGAATGCGTTTAACTTAGCCAAATGGAGGGATAATCGGAATGATGATTTTCAGGTACCGGCGTATCTTTATCGAGTCCTGCAGGACTATCTGTCCAAACGGTGGGTTACGTTCGACACCTGAGAAGGAAAACGCAAAAACGGATAACCTCAGGAGCGGCTCAAGGTTCGGTTCTGGGGGCGGACTTGTGGAACATAAACTACGACGGGATCCTACGCATAGAAATGTCAGACGGGGTGCTTTTGGTGGGATACGCAGATGGCGTGGTAGTTGTGATCACTGCACGCACCGTAGAGTTACTTCAGCTCAAGCTGAACCAAGTAATGAGGATGATAATGGAGTGGATGGAGACCAAATCCCTGTGTCTGGCTGTCTAGAAAACAGAAATCGTACTCCTCATCACAAAGCACATACAAAGAGGCATAACCATGTACGTTGGAGACCAGCCAATTGAAGCGACAGAGGCAACGAGGTACCTGGGAGTTATGCTTGATAGCAAACTGACTTTCTGGAACCACATCTGCGGAGCAGCAGATAAAGCAGCGAAAGTGGTGGCAAACTTGAGCAGACTTATAGCTAATATCAGGGGCCCAAGCGCGGCAAAAAGGAGACTTCTCATGCGAACAGTAGATGCTATTATGCTGTATGGAGCCGAGATTTGGGCAAAATCACTACGATTCCAAAAATACAGGGCAAGGATGGACGCGGTACAAAGGCGAGGGTGTCTAAGGATTCGCAGTGCGTATAGGACAGTGTCGGATGCGGCTGCTCAGGTGATTGAAGGAGTCATCCCGATCGATATATTGGCAGACGAGCGTCAACGAATATACCTTCGCAGGAGGGAGAATTCACCGCACACCTTCAAAAGAGAAGAACGGGATCGAACTCCACAGGACTGGCAGAGAAGATGGACTCAGGAAACCAGAGGAAGATGGACTGCCACCCTGATTGCTACCGTGAGACAATGGATGGAGAGGAAACACGGCGAGGTTGGCTATTACCTGACGCAATTTCTGACAGGACACGGCTACTACCGTTCATACTTGAAGAGGATAGGGAAGGTAAATGAGGCTACATGCATTTATTGCCACACGGAGGAAGAGGACGCAAGGCACACCTTCTTTGCATTTTCAAAATGGGAGAACCTCAGACAAGAGGTCACGAAGAAGACCAGAGAGCTGAGCCCGGAGACAGCCGTTGCCAAGATGCTTCAAACAGGGGAGAACTGGAGTACCGACACCACGTACATCACTCAAGTTCTCAAACAAAAGATGATAAACCGAGAATGGGAAAATTAATGGACCAAATTAGGCGATAAACAGGTGCACAATGAGGAAGAAGGCCTTAAAAGGTTAGAAAAGGTCTGTTCCGAGGTAATACCAAAAGGAAGTTCAGGGACAGAACCAAAACAAGAAGAGAGGAAGGGTGTTTTAGTCGGTAAGAGTCCGACACGAAGGGCAGTTACTGACTCGCTGTCAGTCCATGAAGGATTTCACCTACCTATAAATTTTTTTTATTATTATCATTATTATTATCTTCTAGTAAGCGACCTCTGTAGTGTATTGATGTTGATCCCCACATGAACTTGTGGGCGTTGAAGTCGCCAAATATTATCCTAGATTGGCGAATTTGTTCTAATAACTCAGTCAGCTCTTCAGCATCTACTTGGGTTGCTGGAGGAATACATATGTTGCAAATATGTATATTTGGGTAAGTGTGGAGTTTAATAGCTACGGCTTCTAGGTTTGGGGATGTGACAATTCCATATAGTTACAATCACCCCATGTCACATGAACCAGCGGCATATAATCCAATAATACAAAGAGCATTTTCAGATCCTATGAACAAATGTAATTTTGATAGAGAGGTTAATACAATTAGACAAATAGTAACATCCAACGGTTATCCATTGCATATGATAAATGAGCTAATTAATAAAAAAACGGACAAAGTGGTATTACAACTAATATTTCCTAAACAAACTGAAGAAATAGAAACTAATAAAACCATGACATATGCAGGAAATATTTCTAATGATATCTTTAGCAAAGAATACAACAATTTCTTTTAAAACAGAAAGTATCGTACAAAATTGTTAAATGTTACAACAAAAATACCAACATTAAAGAAATCAGGTATATATAAACTCAAATGTCCAGAATGTAATGTTGTCTATTTGGGTCAGACCCTTAGAAATTTTGAAATCCGATACAGTGTAGACTTACGAACATACAGATTAAAACAACCAGAATAATCCCATTCCACGAAACATCTACTTAACACAGACCATTCATTGTCACCTAACACAGAACTAGAAGGACTACATATTTGTGATAGGAAGCAAGAACTGGATTTCCTTGAAGAGTTGGAAACTAGAAGACTCTTAAAAAACCCACAATATGAAGTCGTCAATGAACAGATGAATCTAGGCAGTTCTCCACTATTGAACTGTCTTCGTAAGTGATAATTGTAAGGATCAGCAGATATAGTTTTCCTGGTTTTCTATATCATTGCACAGTTATACTGATCTTAATTGAAAAAATGATATCCAGAATATCACCATGGGGCTAATAATATAAAAGCTTCAATATTTGTAATATCACATCTTTTCCTTCATTCCATTACCATATATTAAGTCAATCACAAGGTAGGTCACTTCTTGGTCTAGCCAAAAATAACTACGAAACATCAGGTAGGCATCAAATGAAATGTAACTTCTGTCATTCTGACGATGATATTCAGTTATCGAAACAATTGTCAATTTTTTAGGATTTTCAACATTTTTCATTATATTGTGGAATTAGCTAGAAACATTGAGTTCTATTTTAATCACTAATATGAGTAGATTCCACGAAGTAAGGGTCGGGACAGTTAGTTTCTTTTTAAGTTAAGTCCACTTACTTTTGATTAATCTGTGTTCAAAAAATGGGTAATTTGTTGTTAACATGTCTATTAATGCCACAAAATTACTTGTGTAATTTTCAATTATGCTGATTGGGTCAGCTGAACCATAGACTTTCTCGAACAGATCAGATATCTGATTGTAGTCCAAGACTAACGGAGGATCTTAATCAGAAATAACTTTTCTAACTGTTTCCATGAGAGTTTCTGTAGGGATATCCTGTTTGTTTTTTCGCTTTTTGTTCAGTCTGTTTGGTTTGGCAAAAGGAGATTAATTTGGGTTCGCCAGTTCGTTTTCATCAATTTGAGGAAAGGGTGTAATCATTTCTTCATAACTACGTTTGATGTTGTTTTGTTGAATTTCTTATATGTTAATGGAGGACATATTCTTGGAATGAGATATTTTAGTGGACTCTGATGGGACCTTAACGTGTGCTTGGAAAGTATTGACTTGGGTGTTCGTCAGTTGGTAGGAAAGTTGGGTAGAAATTTGATACTGTTCATTTTATTGAGATTGAGAGGTTTTACAGATTGTTGTTGTGTGCTTCTTGCAAGAAAAACATAGTAGAGAGTGTTGAGATAGGTAGATTCTATAAGTAGTGTTGTTATGTGTTCAGGAGACATTCATTTATTTTGACTGTAGGTGGTGAAATAAAAATTTGTCGTCTGAAGCTGTAGACATGTTTGTATTCGGGAGGGTAGAGGTAATTTTTAGGAAGGTCATCGGTGAGACTGGATTTAGATCGTTCTATTAGGCTCTTTATTTAATAGTGAATGTGGAAAAGTGGGACATACGTTTGAGAGAACTAATCTTTGGGATGGCGTTACGAGTTTACGTCCTTGAATCAATGTTTTAAATTAAACTCACGGTTTCTAGTTAATACCACAATATAATAAAAATTGTTGACAATTCTAAAAAATTGACAATTGTTTCGAAAAATCAATATCATCGTCAGAATGACAGAAGTTACATTTCATTTGATGCCTAGCTGATGTTTAGTAGTTATTTTTGGCTAGACCAAGAAGTGACCTAACTTGTGATTGACTCAATATATGTTAATAGAAAAAAGAAGAAGATGTGATATTACAAATATTGAAGCTTAGATATTATTAGCCCTATGGTGATATCCTGGATACTATCTTTCCAATTGAGATCAGTATAACTGTGCAATGATATAGAAAACCAGGGAATCTATATCTGCTGATCTTTACAACTATCACTTAGGAAGACAGTTTATTAGTGGATAACTCCCTAGATTCAACTGTTCATTGACAACTTCATATTGTGGGTTTCTTAAATGTCTTCTAATTCCCAATTCTTCAAGGAAAT
Source organism: Galeruca laticollis (assembly GCA_963921935.1). NCBI lineage: Eukaryota > Metazoa > Arthropoda > Insecta > Coleoptera > Chrysomelidae > Galeruca > Galeruca laticollis. Next base: position 59,801,933 of record OY998175.1, on the reverse strand, counting down.
CCGGTTCTTGTTTCTTTTCACAAATATGCAGCACTCCTAGTTTTGTGTTAGGTGTCAATGAATGATTGGTGTCAAGTAGATATTTTGCGTAGTGGGATTTATCTGGTTGTTTTAATCAGTATGCTCGTAAGTGTTCACTGTATCGGATTTCAAAATTCCTAAGTGTCTGACCCAAATAGACAGCATTACATTCTGGACATTTGAGTTTATATATACCTGACTTCTTTAATGATGGTATTTTTGTTTTCACAGTCAACAATTTTGTACTAACGCTACTTCCTGCTTTAAAAGAAATTGTTGTATTCGTTACTGAAGATTTTATCTTTGAAATATTATTAGAAATATTTCCTGCATATGTGATGATTTTATAAGTTTTTATTTCATCAGTTTGTTTAGGAAATATTAGTTGTAATGCCACTTTTTCCACTTTTTTATTAATTACCTTATTTATCATATCTCATGTATAACCGTTGGATGTTGCTATTTGTCTAATTGTATTAATCTCTCTATCAAAATTACATTTTTTCATAGGAACTGGAAAAGCTCTATGTATCATTGCATTATATGCCGCTAGTTTATGGGACATGGGATGATTGGAATTGAATGGAATTGTCACATCAGTCTGTGTTGTTTTTCGGTAAATTGAATAATCAAGTACATTATTAACTCTTTGAATTTTTAGGTCAAGAAAATTGATTGAGCTATTTTCTTCAATTTCGAATGTAAATTTAATTTTTGGGTGTAAATTATTGATGTGGTTGAAAAATACATCTAATTGTCGTTCACTACCCATAAAACAAGCTAATATGTCATCTACATATCTATACCAAAATAAGACATTTTTCGAAATATTACTTTCAAAGATCTTTCTTTCTAAATTGTCCATGAAAATGTTCGCCAAAATAGTTGATATAGGGATTCCCATTGGTAAACCTTCATTTTGAATATATATCTTATTGTCAAAAGTGAAATAATTTTGATTAATGCATACATCAAATAAGTTAAGTATATCTGATATTATTCCTGGATTAATATTTTTATCTTCTAGTAGTTTTCTTACAAGTATTAGACATTCTTTTGGAGGAATTTTAGTGAACATATTAGTCACATCGAACGAAATAAGTTTATAGTTATCTTGCAAGTTGATTGCTTTCAACTTTTTGATTAGTTCTATTGAATTTCTAATTGAGTACTGAGATTCATATCCATAACTATTAAGTATATTGTTGAGCCTCTTTGCCAATATATTAGGGGCATTAACATAAGAAACTACAGGTCTAATTGGTTTCGGTATTTTATGTAATTTAACGGTTCCATATAATTGTGGACAATGAGGATTCTTATGGATAAAAGACCTTCTTTCGTAATCACTTAAAAGATAATTTGAATTATTAACAATATCCCTTACATTATCAGAAAACATTTTTGTTGGGTCTGCTTCAAGAACTTTCACATCGCTAGATTCTATAAAGTTATATATTTTTGAATTGTAATTTTCAGTTGTCAAAATGACAGTTGTGTTCCCCTTATCAGATTTTGTAACTGTTAGGTTATTATCTTCTACTTTCTTTTTGATTGCATTTAAAACTGTTATGTCATTTTGTGTATGACGTTTAACTTTTGAAGGTTCAATATTTTTGATTAAATTGGCAATTTTTAATTTCTCATAATGAAAATTATTTGAATTAGATTTCAAAGCTATTTCTGACTCTGTGGCTATAATTTGTTTATTATTCGTAAATTTTGGTGGTATGCTGTACTTTAAGCCTTTATTTATAAATTCTATTTCTCTATCTGTAAAATTAGTGTCTGAAAGGTTTTCAAATCGTGGTGCAAAGTGTGTTGGTATGTAGGTACTTACAGTTTCATGATGTTTTGAGTATTGAATTTTATGTTGTGTGTGTTCAAGATTCTGTAGCTTTTTCTTGTTTCTTAAATTCCTTATGCTTCATAGTGCTGACACTTTCTCTAATTTTGTCATCCAAACAGTCAAATTCTACTGGATGTAATTGGAATGTGAGTTCTGAATGTACATCTTTTATGTAGTTGTCTAAGGAGTCTCTAACTTTGAACCATTTCTTACATTCTCCTTTTATCCAAACTCGTTGAGCACATTTTATAGCTTATTGTGCTTGTGGTGTTTTAGTGTGACATTTTATATTCACATAATTTGATATTACCTTTTTCCTAAGGCATTCTTGAATTAAGCTCCTATTGATATTTATTACTCCTATATGATGGGTCATGAACTGATCCACAATATTTTTATTTGAAAGGAACATGCAGATTCTGTTGTTTGACAGCCTTGATGTGAATAGAATACTTTTTGGATGAATTAGGTCTCCTAGTGATATTAGATACTCTTGAATTTTTATATTATCAATGGCTGGAAAAACAATTGCTTGATCTGTTGTGGCTGGGTAAGCGTAGAGGAGTATGTTTTGGTGGAGTTTGCATTCTGTAGTCAGAAGTCCCAACATTTGTGCTAGACATAATTAATTTTAAATTTCAAGCCACCTCATATCAGTGCGATAAAAGCAGATTTTTGTAAGTTGTTTCTTTAAACAGGTGAGAAATTGATAGTAATATGAATAATAAAAATCAAGATTTTGATACAAAGCTATGAAATTTTACTTGCAGTACTTTCTCTATGATGTGAGAACACTTCTGCAGTTACTATGAAATGTTTTATAAACTTTTTGACATACGATGACTATCGAAAAAAATCTGTTTTCACAAGAACTGACGGTTTTACTGTTGCCAGGACCGAATCCTAGTTGCAGGATTCTAAACACGAAAAATCGCCCCACATATTGAGGCTTCTATTTTAATAAAATATTTCGCTAGTCGAAAAACTGCTGATACAAAAATTTTCGCATAATCCTGATGTTTTTTTTGGCAGATCTGACTTTTTTCCGTAACAAGAGAATATGCATTTGAGACAATGCACTTTTCGATACTCAAATGCATTTTCAATTGGGCACAAAGTTTTTAAATGAGTTAACGAAGATAATGCAAGAAAACGCATCCTAATCCGTCTTATTGCGCTAGTTTTCTGGATTTTGTACCAAATTTTCTCGCCTTTTAATTTGGATTTTGGATATATTCATTTTCGTACACAATATTCCTCAAATATTCCCCAAATAAAGGGACAGTAAACTGAAAGGATTGAAAAATTGGAAGAACTTATATTGGCATGGTTCAAATAAACCTTTCTATCATTGAACTTGTATATGGGAAAAACTAAGCAAGATCTTATGAATAATTGTGTGAATTTAATTAAGGAAATCATGATTATATTTACATATTTCAGCATTCCTCTTTCAAAAATACATAAATTATTTTACTAATAGTGAATAGTAATATAACTCTGCTTGAAGAATTGAGAAGATTAAACGAGAGTTTCAAAAAGTTTCAAGTCTCGTAAAAAATGTCCAACCCTTTGACATCATTAATATAACAACATTCTCACAGAAAAGTTTATCGAAGCTTGTATCAATACCAACGAACTGTATCTCGATTCTTGAGAGATACATAATCAAATTAATTTCTGCCATCGTTTCAATAATAAAATTTTAAGGATCCCGCCGGAAACTTTTTCATTAAAATTATTCGAAAAATAACATATCTGGAGGAAAGATAAAAGGATTCTCTTTGGGTATTTCTAATTACGCAATGCTACGTAATTGCATTACGTTTCTCCCAAATATATTGATTTCCAGTTTTATCAAACGTCAGTGGCGTATCAGAACTATTATATAATATTTCTTCATGACCAATAGTGATTGTAATAATTCCGAAGTTAATTACAATAAAAATTCACAGGGAATTTATTTTGATAATGAAGACGAAATAGAACCAAAGCTAATAAAATACGGGGGAAACAAATAGAAATGTGGGGAGACAATGCCAGAAGCGTGGGAAACAGCAATAGCGGTACCAATATACAAGGGAGGTAAAAAGGACGAATGCGGGAGCTACAGAGGGAGCGCGCTACTGTATAAAATATTGGCCAAGATCATAGAGAAAAGGTTAACGGAATATGGAGAAAACCTATTCGGAGTTTATTAGGGCGGGATCAGATTTTTAAGATGCATCATGTTAAATTTTTTCACAATTAAGAATGCGATCTCCCAATTTATAACATTTTTATAGAGTTCCTAAGAGCGTACGACACAGCTATCAGTAATTATGGATATCCCCCCTGAAGGAGCTGTGGAACCATGACGTTGGTGCGGGGCTCAGTACCCGCAATAATCTGGAGAGCGATGCCGACGGGAGTATTAAACTCCTGGTCGAGCCACCCATGTCGGTAAGGTCGAGAGTGAGCGGAGAAGCTAAGGACAGCTCAATAGAGCAGTGAACCTCGAAAAAAATCTCCAATCTCAAGCTTGGAAACGTGGCGAAGAGATGAATTACTGGGGGATATTCAGCCGTGAACGTATTGAACCTCAGGGAAATGGCACACCTTGTTGTATATAGGCCTTGCCGCGATAAGGGCGCACTATTGCGGACGACTTAGCCCCTTCCTAATAGAAAAAGTACTAGATAGAGCAATAGGAGAAGTAGAAAGTGTGAAGAAAATCCGGAATGTTCTAATAGTTGAAACTGGATCAACCATTCAAACAAAAAAGTTACTCGAATTAACAAAATTCCATGATTATGACATAACTGCCGTAACGCTCAATCAATCAAAAGGAGTTGTAACATGTCGTGATCTATTGAACTGTTCGATAACAGGAATTACAGAAAATCTTGAAAAGCAAGGTGTGATTGAAGTTAAAAGAATTACAGTAAAGAAAGAAGATGAGATAGAGGAAACAGCATCACTAATATTGACATTCAACAGAGAAACTATTGCAAAGAAAATAATAGCAGGTTTTCATTCTCTTCCAGTTATAAATTATATACCTGCACCACTCAGGTGTTTTATATGCCAGAAATTTGGCTATACCTCTACAAGATGCGATGAAGAAGACATGTGCGTATTTGGCAAACCCCCACATCAAGGCTCTCCTTGCACAGAACCTATAGTTTGCATCAACTGCGACGGACAACACTCTGCTAGATCGAGAAACTGTCCCGTATATAAACAGGAAACTGCAATACAAATTAAATTGGAAGATCGTATTCCATACGCAAAAGCAAGAAGACGAGTAACAGAGAACTTACCCAAACAAATCAATCATACATCATATGCGCAAGCTGCCAGAGCAGCACAACAACCCATAGAAGAAATTATTCGACAACTTGTACCAAAAATAACTAGAATCTGTACCGAGATGGTTGGAGATACATTCCAACAAATGAGGAACCTAATGCCTCCACCCATTCAGGGTTATATCCCGCCCAAGGCTACAAAAGTAACTACCCATTCAGTACCAGATTTGTATATGTGACACTGGCTGAAAAAAGAAGACGTACTCCAAATAAATCTGCCGGAGCGGTGAAAAAATCAGACTTTGACGTAAGCATTCACTGGAAACTCGATAATGCAAATTGGGCATTATTCAAGGAGAACTTGGAAAATTTTGAATTGGCATCTACAGGTGTCAATGAAGCCACAAGAATAGTCACCGATAAGATCATATCAGCCGCCCTGACAGCAGTGCCTCAAACAAAGGGCGTTAATGGAAAAAAAATGCTTCCATTGTGGAATGAAGCTTTTTTAATAAAAGAAAAAAATAAAGCATGCAACAAATTCAAAAGATCACCCACACAAGAGAATATGATCGTCTTCAAACAGACACGAGCCAAGACCAGGGGAAAAATTCGCGATAGTAAAAGACAATCGTGGGAAAATTATGTCTCTACTATCACATCTCAGACACCGGTGTCACAGATGTGGAAGAAAATTCGTGCCATTAAAGGAAAAAAGTATCAGATGTCACCTCAGTTCTCATAGTAAATAATAATAATAATAATAATAATAATAATAATAATAATAATAATAATAATAATACGATACGATACGATACGATACGATTCATTGACCAGTTTTAAATACAAAAGCATTTGTGTAGTCCTAATACTAAATTACTAAGTAGTTATCAAAATTCCTAAATCAGATAATAGAATAGAAATAAAGTTACACCAATATTTTCATAAAATTAGATTTCTGAAGTAACATATATGTAAGGATGAATTAGTAAGACTAATAATTGAACGACATGTAGTCCCGAACTGCGTAAAAACAATTTTGTAGTAAAAATTGTTTTGAAAATCTATAGAACTGATTCTGGCTCATATTTTTCACATTCCTATCAGCATGCAAATCTAGAAACTTATTATACAATCTAACATCTAGTTTGTTGTATTGTGTTTGATGCAGCCTAGAAAAAGGCACAATGAGTCGCTCTGCACATCTGGTGGTATAACAGTGAACACCAGAATGAGTTGCCATATGTAGTACACCCCTATGAATACACAGAAGTGTCTCAAACATGTACATGCAAGGCAATGGCAGGATCCCATATTCCGCGAAAAGTCCACTGCAATGTACACGACTTTTTGCATTATGAATAATGCGCAAAGTAGTCTTCTGAAGAGTAAAGACTCTTTGTACTATGCTAGAGTTACCCCTTAGAGAGATACCATAAGCCAGATGACTGTGGATCAACGCAAAGTAAATCGTACGCATAACAAGATTACTACCAATAGTTGAGCGTAATTGTCTTATTGCAAAAATCTGTGATGAAATCTTTGAGCATAGTGAGTCTATGTGGTCCCCCCAATTGATACCAGGATCTAATGTGATACCCAACAATTTCACAGATTCCCCTTTGGTACCTCGTTTTACAGAGCTAAATGTTATTTTTTTAGTTTTCCCATCGTTTAATTTCAAATTGTTTGAATCAAACCAAGATTTAGCTAACTTTAGATTCTCGATTCTGACATTTTCCTCTCCTTTCGTTAAGAATGTAGCATCGTCTGCAAATAAAACCGATCGACACTCAAGAGACGCCGGTATATCGTTTATGTATAGTAAAAATAATAATGGTCCTAACACTGAACCCTGCGGGACTCCATCGTTTACCGACATCCGACTAGATTCACAGCCATTGTAGCTTACGTATTGCTGACGATTTTCCAAATAAGATTTAAACAATTCCAACTCTCTACCACGGAATCCGTAATGTTCCATCTTTCGCAATAAAATGTCCGAGCTCACACAGTCGAAGGCCTTAGTTAGGTCACACATAATGGCGTACGTGTTTTTACCCGCATCCAGACCCTCAACTATGCTCTCAATCACATTCAAGATTGCCAGAATGGTTGACTTATGTTTCTGAAACCCAAATTGACATTCAGATATTAAGTTCTTATGTTCTAAATAGGAGCTTAGTTTATTTTTTATCAGTATTTCAAATATTTTGGAGATTACAGGTATAATAGCTATAGGCCTATAGTTGTTAACGAGATCGATGTCGCCACTTTTGGATACCGAAATAATTTTTGATATTTTCAGTACGTGGGGCCAGTTCCCCTCATTTATACATTTGTTGTATAAGGTTGTCAATGGTCCAACTAGCGAAGTCAAAGTGACTTTAATCATCTTTGCGTTTAAATTATAAAAATCCAGACTTGGCTTACATTTTAGAGATAATACAGCCTCGTGAACATCAGTCTCCAAAATTGACGACATGAAAAAGGATGATGATGGTCTAGGTAGGGCATTCAAAAAATGTAGTGGGTCAGTTTGGGGACCGTCAATACTTTTCAGAATAGTTTCCGATATGCCTGCGAAAAATTTGTTGAATTCACTAGATTCTAATGTGTGCGACACTCTGTTCTGATGTTTAGTGTTTCTTTCCTGATTTACAATACTCCAGATAGCTTTACTCTTGTTATCTGACTCATTGATGTTTTTTTCATATGCATTATTTTTCGCAATTTTAAGCGATTTACGGTAGTCTTTCCGCAATTGACAGTATTTATACCAATCTAAGAGTGATATTTCAGACCTAAATTTCTCTCTCAAATGGTAGACTTCATTACGCTTTGCCTTAAGTTCGCTTGTAAACCAGTTTGAAGCTGTCTTTCTATGAGCAATTGATTTTAAAGGAAAACATGTATCAGCACATGTAGACAGTATATCGGTAATGAGATTTGCATACTGATCCGAATTTAGTCGTCCAGAATCAGGCCATTGAACTTCCTGAATTTGGTTTACAAAACTAATTGAATTATTATTATTTACAATTCTTCTCATACACTTCCTAACGGATGTATTATTACAATGATCAATTCTAAAAAACAAATAATTACCACTATGATCCGACACTAATGGTTCATATACCCCTGTATGGAGTTTATCATCATCTAAGTTTGTGACTATATTATCAATACATGAGCTAGTTGTGTTAGTTATTCTAGTCGGCATATGAACCAAGTGCCTCAGACCATACGCACAAAAAATATTTATCAAAATCTTTGAGTACTCACTATCACCATTCAAGTCTAGATTAAAATCCCCCATGATAATAATAGATTTGTACTTTGTGTATAACTTATTAATAATAACACTCTGTAGCTGATCCACAAATATTTCTAATTTGCCTTTACTGGATGATCTGTATATGGCTAACAAAACACAATTTCTTTGTTTTATTTCAGCAGCACAGAACTCCGCATGGAAAGGTATACAAAAGTCACTGATATCAATATAACTTAAATAATAATAATAATAATATTAATAAAAATAATAATAATAATAATAAAAAATTGTTTATTGTTCACCATATAACAAAATACAACTCAGTTATACAATTAATGAGAGAGAAAAAGATGGTAAACAAAAGGTTAGGTGATAGGTCTATTGACCAATTCTTCCTCACCAACCTCAAGAAAGAAAACTAAAAAACCAAACCAAAAGTTACCTAAGATTAATAACTGATAGTTAGGTTCTGAACAATGTAAAAATTCAATAACTTGACAATAACATAACATAGTTATATTAAAATCAATTGATGTGCTGATACAAGCTCCTTGACTAAAATGAAATTTAACTAACTGATGTTGAAACAATTCCTTACGTAGTTTATTCCTAAATGCTGCCAGTAACAGCGAGAACCTACGCACATTCAGAGGAGCGCCATCTGAGGCAATTTGATAAGAGAAGGCTTAAATAGTTTTTTTATGACGAGGGATAGTAATTTTATTCTTTGATCTTAGATTTAAATTGTGAACATCTGTCCTAAATTTTACTTTCTTACATAAATATGACGGGCTTTTGGATTTCAAAATTTTGTAAAAGAGGCAGTAGGCATGCAACTTCCGTCGATTAAATATACTAAGCCAGCCAATTTTTTTCAGCTTGTAGCTTATTCTGTTTCTTCATCTGATGCCATATATTAAACAATTACAAATAAAGAAGAAATCGCAGAAAAAATTTCTCAGGAATTCGAAACTGCCGGTATCACACTTATTTTGGACCACGAGTTTCAACAACATAGGGAATATTCAGAGAGAGAAATCCATTTTCATGAAGAAATTACCTCAGATTACAATATACCATTCACTACTTTGGAGTTTGATTACGCACTTTCTGAAATGACTAACTCAACACCAGGTGGAGACAGAATTACATACGACTTCATAAAACAAGCACCAGAATCAACAAGGTACATTATACTGGAACTATATAATGAAATCTGGTAGAACGGAACATACCCAGAAATGTGGAAGGAAGCTATCATCATCCCCTTACTCAAACTGGGAAAAGACCCAACATCTCCAGCAAGTTATCGACCCATATCACTAACGAGTTGCCTCATCAAATTATTGCAAAGCCTAAAGCTACGATGGTGTCTGGAAAAAAAAAACCTACTATCAACTTCTCAAGCAGTGTTCAGAAATTATAGATCCACAACTGATCAGTTAATTATGTTGGAAAGGGCAATTCAAAACTGCTTTGCTAACAGAAGCCATATGGTGGTTATATTTTACGACGAAAAGGCCTATGATACAACCTGGTGATTCAACATACTCGATCAACTGAACAAATGGGGAATAAAAGGCAATATGCCAAGATTTATGCAGAGTTTTCTTCTCCATAGAAAATTCAAAGTACGCAGTGGGTTAACACAATCAAACTTACACCAACTAGAAAATGGAGTACCCCAAGGATCCACCCTGAGTGTACTGCTGTTTGCGGTAGCAGTCAATGGACTCCTTGATAATATTGACCAAGCTATAGGAAGATGCTTATATATCGATGACCTATTCTACGCGGCCGAGACGATGGCAGAAATAGAAACAATCCTGCAGGCTGCAATAAACACACTTTCTAGCTGAACAAAATATCTGGGATTTAAATTCCTCAGTACAAAAACGCATTGCGTGCACTTCTGTCGGATAAGATCAATTCACCAAGATCCAAAACTGAAACTATATGACGACCATCTTGAGTGTAGAGACAACGTAAAATTCTTGGGGCTTATATTCGATTAAAAACTCAACTGGAGTACTCATATCAACAAACTTGCTCTGAACTGTAAACAGGCACTGAATCCTCTACGAGTGCTAGCAAACATCAACTGGGGCTCTGATAAAGACGTCCTTCTGAAGATGTACAAGGCACTTATAGCCTCCAAAATGGAATATGGTTGTATGATTTATAGATCAGCCCGAAAAACAAGGCTCCATGTGCTAGAGTCAATACAATGCAACGCTCTAAGACTAGCTCTAGGAGCATTTCGAACAAGCCATTTTGCATCCTTGTGTGCTGAAGCAAGTATCCCACTTCTAAGAATCAGAAGAGAACAACTGCTAGCCAACTACTGTATGGGAATATGGGCTCAACCAAACTATTCACCATACCATGATGAGGAACACGACTTGTTTCAACGACGACCGATAATAACACGCCCAGCAGGTATCCGTCTGAAAAAGGATCTTGACTACATGCAATATTCCTTTCCAAATGTTCTCAATTTCGGTCCACCAGAAATACCTCCCCTGCATTTATGGAAATTGGGATACATAGAAAAGGAGACGTCAATCGAACAATTGTTAGAGCAGAATTCAACAGGATTGTTGACAGATACCCAGGAGACCAATTTATATTCACAGATGGATCAAAAACTCTGGGAAGCTGTGGCTCGGCATTCACTAGGCTGAGAATATCCCATTTATGGGCATTGCCTAGGAAAACCAGCGTGTATACTGTGGATCTATACGCTATTATGCAAGCCATACGATATGTTGAATTTGTAAATAAGTTGCACTACATAATCTGTACTGACTCCATGAGTTCGATTTAAGCCCTGAGTAATCCATTCAGCAAAGATCCGCTGGTCCAAATTATTTTGGTGATACTGACTCTGCTTCAAACTAACGGTAAACTCACAACGTCCATTTGGATCCCAAGTCACCACGGAATTGAAGGGAATGAACAAGCAGATCGAGCAGCTAGAGCAACTGCGCGAGCAGATATAATAGAAAATATACCTGTGAGACCAGACGACATAAAACTACATTTGAAACATAAGTTCTTGGAGGTATGGCAAAATGAGTGGAATAGAACAGATGCCAAACTTCGAGACATCAAAACAAAGGTCACCCCTTGGACGCTAATACCTTACCAATGTAGACGAGGTCAGGCTGTGATAACCAGACTACGAATCGGGCATACCCGCCTCACAAACGTATTCATGCTAGCGGGAGACAGACAACCTAGAGATGCGACTACTGTCAATCCAGGTTGACAGTAAAACATATTATCATAGACTGCCCTCAATATGATGTAATGAGACAAAAACTTTCCCTACCGAATTATATTCAAACGTGCCTGAATACATTAATAAATGTTTTTAAGCTCTTAATAGAAACATGAATATACTCCAAACTGTAACATGCATTCTTACATGTGGTTACATATGCGTATGAGGCTAATGACCTCAGAAGTCGATGCCCGGAAAAAATTATGGATATCGAATTATAAACATCTCTAGAAAATTATGATTCTCGCCAAAATGAAACTCGAATACATATTAATGAAGAACAAGGCAAACCAAAAAATATCAGAAACCTTCGAGACCAATTCAGGCCTAAAACGAGAAGATCAGTTACTACAAAAACGTTACAAAGCATCACAAAACATTTGGTTCAACCAAGAATGCCTTATATATTCAATGGCTTTCCCAAAATGACAACGCTTACGGAAAAGTACGACAGGCCGTACTGAGCATAAGTTAACGTTTCCCGACAGCAATATAATGTACACTCTCAAATTAACAATATTATGCAAAAGAAATACAATAAACTATTCACTTACATTAAAATTATGCCAGGACACGACCTCTCCTCCTCTTCTTCAATCACGTTATACACTTCTCAGGTAGGCCATTCTCGATTCACTTGACTATTCGATCTGCTGGTTCCAAGAACCCCTCGTTCGCTTCACTGGTCTGAAGACCAACTCCCCGAAAAATTATATTTTTTCGAACCAAGAAAGTGTTCTCTCGCAAAAAAAGCTGAGTTTGCTGTTTTTTTGTTGTCTCTTATATTAGAAAACATTATGCTCTACTTTGAAGTAATTAGCAAAACATATTTTAAGACCTAAACCTTGACCTACCATATACTGAGTGTTATTTCTAAACGTGACAATATGGAGAATATTCCTCCCCGTTGCCTTTAGCTCCCGTACCAGGCCATCTCATCTCACTAATGCCTATAATCTGCACTTTAAGTTGTTTCATCTCTTGAATTGTGTTTCGCAGCTTTCCAGGCTGTGCTAGTGTTCGCACATTCCATGTACCAAATATCAGGGTCTCCAACTTCAACTTTCTGTACCATCCTTTCTGTTCGAATTTGATCTAATTACCAAATTCTCCTGTGATTTTATTTCCAACTTCCCCTGTATTATACAATTCGAATATTCTGCTCAAAACATATAACTAAATATATCCTCCTTCTCAACATTTAATACTTCCTTACATCAACAAAAAATTCATTTTAACTTTACTACCACATAAGAAATACAGATAAATATAGTTTTCTGAAATTCCAATGAATATTTCAAAGTACCCGACACCTTATCGCTTCATGAAAACTCTGTCTGTATCTACGAAACCTTTTCAGGCCACAAAAAAATCACCCCAACTTGCAAATTTTCACTCGCTGTATCTGACCGTTACGTTTCAAATTCTTTTATCCTATCGGCCAGATCCTAATATTTTGCTCCTACCTCTCAACCACGTTAGCCTATGTATAAATACGAATACAACCTCAATTTTAGTTACTTCCCAGTCGCCAGTCGTCACTCACAAACTTCCCAGTCGTCACTCATACTTCCCAGTCGTCACTCGTACTTCCCAGTCGTCATTCGTCATTCATACATTTCCCAGTCAGCCGTCATACAAACTTCCTAGCCGGCATTCATACACTTCTCATTTATCTCCCGTACATTTCATCATACATCCTACAACATATTAAATACAATCATTAGGTCCTTCGAGAGCATCAGCTAGCAACAAAGAACTTTTCATTCCATCTATTAGCCCACGTAAAAAAGGGTTAATTAGAACACTTTCTTACTATTAATGAAAACATTGCCTCCCGGAGATCCGAATGAGGGACTATATCCGGACATTTTAAATTTGGTCTTGACCATAGCCATCGTGATAATACTAGGGAAAACTCTAATGAGACTTTAATGTGTTGGGTTCCCATTTGCCTACCACATCCTTATGTCGTCGATCATTTTCTGATTCCTCTGCCTTCAGAGCCGATTTCTAATCTCCGGGATAAAATAGTGCCCTGCCACTTACTAGCTTCTCCACCCGAAGCTGTTGGCCAGTAAGTGTGGGATTGCTTAGCCCGTCAATCGATCGGTCATCAGAGCCTCGTTGGTTATCTAGCAGGGTGTACCACGCGCAGGTGTGGTTGACATTTTGGCTGGTATTATTAACTTTACCTTTACCCCTTCCACCCCAAAACTTCACTTACCGATATTATTTGATGGATCCGTACTAAAAGTCGTACTAAAAAAATCAGCAAACATCTTGTACCTGTACATTTTCCACTGATTTATTATTTTATTGAAAATTCCACACCTGTAATTTTGAACCAATCAAAATAAGTTATTTTGACAGATTTTATAATCACTTATATTTTTGCAGAAAGTCGCCGAATATTGTGTACAACAATAATCTATGTTTGCCTACTCCAAAAAGTGCTTGCTAAATGCTGTAGAACAAGAAATGTACCGAAATATCGAAAAATGGCCCATTTTTCGATACATTTGTGTCTAATACTTTGAAACAAAGCCTTAAATAAAAAAATGTACTCTTCCTTTTTTGTTTATTTGACGATTTCCTATAAGGTTATGAGAATTTCGGATCGAAAAATTTTAATTTTCCATGAATAATATGCGAAAATTAGTAAAAAATAATACGTAAACTTTGAGAAATTTCTTCGATAAGTAAAAATTAATAAATATTTATCAAATTTTCAGAAAAGGTAGTTGAACATATGAAAATCACGCACAAAAATTTTTGTAACGATCGACCGCGTAGTTTTTCACTGCCACAATTATTAATTAACAAATTATGAAAAAGTTGATCGTGCGTACCTTGTTTAAACAACGTACAATTGTTCATATTTGAAGTTTCGGTTGTCCCAGATGTCAACTGATGTGACTCCGGTTCACTCAAGTGGAGACGGGAGTGGGTAAACGTCTCGAATCTGGGATGTTAAATTTAAAAAAAAATATTGTTAGGCGCCAGTCAAATTTATCTGAGCCGTAAAGAAATTTTTCCCAACTTAAACTTGACAAATATGAGGGGGAAACTGAAAGAGCAACCTAACTTACATTCCCTTTATTATGAGTTTACAAAATACTCAATACTCAAAACATTTGTATTATATTGTAACAATTTAAACCACAATAATATATGTATTTACATTAAAATCCACAAATTACTTGAAAATATTCCCCTGTCCCCTGAAAACTTTACATATTCAGAATATTTTTATTATAGTGTAACAATATAGACCACAGTAATAAAATGTATTGACAGTAAAAGTCACAAATATAGCTGAAATTTTATTACATAAATTTGAGAACCTTGTGTTACATGTTTGTACCTTGCGTTTTATCCAAAGTCAATGACATACAAATATATAATTTCACAGTATACTGATAATGTAGTTCTATTAGTAAAATCCTGAAAACCTTAGTTAAATAATGCCCCCCCTTGAAACTATAACGCAACTTCTACTGAATTTATAAGAAAAGGTAATTAATGACACTTATCAATATGTACATCCTCTCCATATAAGCCTACTGCTCCCTGTATTGGATTCCCAGAGAGAATGAAGTACGCCACCAATCCAGGTGCGAATATAAGTAAAACTTCTGGCAGCCTCTTACTACAGCCTCCCAGAACCAGAGTAAAGTCCCATATGGTGTATCTTAATCAAGGTAAGACAATCTCCCCAAGCTGACAAGCAGAAGAAGAACCCTAAAAAGACCAAGGTGCATCAGATATGAGGCACGACTGCATAACCCCCCAAGATGACATAAATCTATTAACAATCCAATATCTAATATTCGGAAGTACCGCTTATAGCTCAAAAAAATCAATATTTACAATTTTCGTTAAAAAAATACTTTCCCCCAGTGTTCTACTAACTGACTTACAACTTTTTCTAAAAAACCATGAATAATTAGTATGTGAATAGAAGTTATATCCAATCTTACCAAAATAAAAAAAATTACCTTCATATATATAGAAAATAACGATTACACGCAGTACGTAAACATATAAAACACAGTGATACTTCTCAACTATTCAACTAAGAATATCGCAAGTACATGCGTCAATATCTTATATGAGACATGCCTTATACTGCTAACTACTCAATTACATCATTTAGACTACTATTTGAAACCCGTTATCTGAAGAAGAACACAATTAGGTGACAGTCATAAAAAGAATTGATGTTTTTATGTATAAAGTGACTGATTTTAATATGAAACCAAAAAAATGACCCTGAACTGTACAAAAAGATTATACTAATTCACAACAGATTGAAAACATACTAATAGTTACCAATTTAAACCCACCCATAGTCCCTTTTCTGTAATAGAAAATGAGTGAAAATGTTCCCGATAACCTATATAAAATTAATATAAAACTTCATTTACCTCTAATCGAGGGTTCCAATTTTTCTACAGATTCCAACAAACTTCTCTTCCATACATAATTGAAATATCCACAAAATCTCGTGAAATCTCTCAAAAATACTATCACCAATAGCTTCACGAATAAATTAAGACGGTATTAATAATCTCCCATAACTGGGATGGTTTCGAATACCATATATAAAATTAGATACCGTTTCACTCACTGGCAATCCTCTAGACATCTTCAAAAACCAAATTGAAATGTGTCGTTAACATTCTTCCTGTCCCTAAAGTTCATTTTACAACGCAGACTCGAGTAAGTTTCTAACCAATAAAAATCCAGCAGACATGAATTCGTCTTAACCTCAGATCATAGAACAACAATCCACATAAGAAATCGAACAAGAGTCGAATAAACCCAAAAATGTTACTAGTAAATGTCCACATATCATCTACGAGCACATCAGAGAGGAAAACTGTGTGTAAATATAATTGTCTATGACTCATTTCAATTTAGTTACTAAAAAATAAACAAACCTTAATTAGGTATTCAAAATTAATTTAAATTTTTTGCTTTACATATACAAAAAATTTCTTTTTCAGAGTGATTTACACAAACAAAATGCTCACATTTTACACAACGTTGACTTGATTTTCTATCTTTGGTTTTTTCACAGAGAAAACATCTACCTTGAGTTCCTACAGGTCTTGTTGAAGGGATATTTTGCTCCAATTCTGGAACAACGTTAAGAATATTTTCTTTTATGTTTCGTTGCAAACCATTAGTATTTCTAAATCTATAAATCATATTTTCCTTGGCCAGTTCCTTTCCCAACTGAAGAAGATATTTCCTTCTTGCATCTAAGTGCCCAAACCCGTAATTTGGATTTTCAATTTTCCATATTTTATAGGCATTTATAGCTCCAATATCGATAATATGGTAAAAAAGTACCATGGGCTATCTAAGAGTTTTTCTTTGAGTGGTATATTTTGCTGCCATTTGGTCTGTTGCATCTACAGCTCCTTTAGTACTATTATAATGCAAGACAATATCTGGTTTATAGTCTGACTCCTTATTACTTACTTTGTCATCGTCATGCTCGGTTGATAACAAAATAACGGCATTGTTCATTTTCGGCACATAAGACACTAATGTACAAGGCTTTGTAAAAGCAAACATTGAAGAATATTCTTTTTTTGAAGATGATGGAAAGTTCCTTTGGTATAAACGTCTTATTTTCGTGAAGAGTGCCACATAATGTAAGCTTCTTAACCAACAATTTTTGAGACAGCTGAAGACTAGTAAAGGAGTTATCAGTTGTGATACCATATCCTTGACTTAGATAATCAGAAAGTTCAAGAACAACCCGTTCACCCTGTCCTTTTTCAGGCTTGTTGCCTACTTTGCCTAACAAAAAAAAATTGGTAGATAACATACCATAAATGAAAACAAATGACTTACCTAAATACACTTGCATGTTCAAAGTATAATTGTATTCACAATCTGCCAATGCCCATATCTTTATTCCATACTTTGCTGGCTTACTTTTCATAAAGACCCTAAATGGAGCCTTTCCTCGAAATGGGACGAGTTGCTCGTCAATGCACACGTGCGTACTCGGATAAAGTGCTTTTGTACAGCTTGATACAAATTTATCAAATACTTCCCTTATTGGTGCAAGCTTGTCTTCTAACTTTCTGTCAGCCCTGGTCTCAAAATTATCGAATCTCAAAAATTTGGTCAGAAAATGGAATCGATTTCTAGACAAAGTTGCTGTTATTATAGGCCGACAATATGCAGGATCACTAGTAAAAAGCATTTCAATGGGTTCGGCACTAGCTTGCAATGCTCCTAATGTAATAAGTAGACCTTTATAGGCCTCGATTTATCTTCTGTTAGTTGGCACATATTTATTTGTACTCTCGGGATGAGTTTCATTATAATTATCAAAATAAAATTTAGCTTTCCGGTTGGTTTCAACGACAATAGTTAATGTTAAATATATCGTCTGGAAAAAACAGCATAAACGATTCTTTGATCGTACCTATTTCTGCACTGGTAGGTGTAAGTCCTGGAACATGAACAATCTTGTTTGCCTGCGAACGTCGAATTTGATTATTGATTGGCATTCTATACCACTGGGTACCATTTTTAGCTGTATAAACAGGAATATCAGCTACAGGTACCTCTAAGTTAGTGTTTTCTTCATCAGAAGAAGCATAGATTTCTTCATCGAATTCTTCTTGGTCGGATATATGGTCCTCACTTTCGATGTCGCTTGCATCATCTTGCGGCAATAATTCCTCATATTCTGGATCATCATTTTGCAACAGCATTAAGAATCCCTCCTCCGTTAGAGCTTTCTCATTTCGAATTCGGAAATTACTCATTTTCGACCGAATAAACAACCACGTGGCGCACTATAAATCGACTCGTTTATCTCACACAGACGCTTGCATAAACGACACTAAATAGTAATAACTATTACTCATGTACCAGTAGGCGGCCGAGCAATGCAAGCGCCGCGCCGAATAAGAGAAGTGGGGATACGAACAGTACAACATGTAAGGATTTTACCCTGCCGTTAGCTCATAATAACATAGAAATATTGGTATACGTATAATGCCAAGCGGTGTGCAAATGCACCGCACACTCTAAAAACGTAAATAATTACTGAGACGGAAAAAATCCATGCAAAATTTTAGGTAAATTACATTTGGAACCTAAAAAATGCAGCTACTAAAAAGAGGAAATAAAACAAAATATAATTGGCTTAGATATATACAAAAAAGTACATGTGGGGTGCATTTGCACCCCGCTTGGTATTATAAGGGTTAAACAAACATCTACTTCAAAAATACCAAATAAAAACAATAAAAGATCCCTACTATAAATACAAACCTGATCCAGTGAATGAAAACCAAAATTTCAAAGTTTACTGGGACCGAACAATTGTAACAGATAAAACAATAGCAAATAATAGACCAGATATAATAATTATGTATAAAATAAATAGAATCACAACACTAATAAACATCGCTCATCCCCTGGACTACAACGTACAGAAAACGTATACAGAAAAAATTAGGAAATACACCGAACTAGCGGAAGAAATAAAGGCAATGTGGAAGATGGAGAAAGTTCATATAACCCCAGTTGGCATTTCAGTAACGGGCTCCATACCACCAGAGTTACGTAATGAATTCAAAAAATACAACTTATCAAAATATACAATACTAGAAATGCAAAAATCAACTATATTAGAAACGTGTAGGATAGTAAGGAAAATTATTAAATAAGTCAACAAGGTGTGAGTTTTGCGTGAGCCCTCATACTTTTAATCCGTCTAAATGTGGAAAGAAGGAGAATAATAATAATAATATTTATTTGCATATTCAAACTGGTTTTACATAACAATAATATGATAATTGACCTAATGCAAAAAGGAGCCAGAAAACAATTTTAAAAAGCTGTAGTCTGACCCCTGTATTAGTTACAAAACTTAATTTTAAATAAAGTAAAGCCTTACAATAATTAATGTGTACATATAGTAGAACATGAAAGATCGAAAGAAATCTATAGTGGTAATGCGAGTATGAGTAAGAAAAAACTAATTTTCATCTATCAAACTTCTTTTTATATTGATCTTAAAACTGTTCATATTCAGTACTTTCAGAGAAGCAGGAACCATATTGTATAGGTGGTAAATATTGTATGTGAAGCTTCGATTGAACATTTGTGTCCTATGAGGTGGTGGTGATATAAGCCCTTTAAAACGCAAATTGAGCTTATGAACATCCGTACAATATTTTATTTTATTTACCAAATAAATGGGTCTCTTGTTCAAAATAATATTGTTAAAGAAAATAATTGCATGCCATTTCCTACGTTTTTGCATATTTAGCCATTCAGCATCTACAAGTTTATATGAAACAGGATCATATTTACGAATGCCATATATATATCTTAAACAAGATTTCAGAACTTTTTAGATACGTGCTGTATCTGTCGCATCTGAACAAGGTCCATATACGACATCGCAGTAATTAAAGTGACCTAATACCTGCGAATTTGTCATTTGAATTTTTTGTTTGTGTGATAGTAAAAGTCGATGTGGATATAATAGTTCAAGAGATGCGTAAGCTTTACTCAAGCCTAAATCAATATGTTTTTTAAACCTCAAATCACTATCAATAGTTTGTCCAAGATTTTTTACTTAATGAGTACATTTGGTTTCATTATTGTCTATCTTGACAGATATTTGACGTTCAACCGTCGCATAGTTCTTCCCAAAGAATATAACCGACGACTTCCTGGAATTAATTTGCAAAAAATGTAATTTAGCAAATTGTTCTAGAGCATTTATATCACGATTGATACAGTTTTCAGCTATACCTGTATTTGCACGTTGAAATGAAAAATAAATTTGCGCGTCGTCATCATATAAATGAATATTGCAAACACGACGTTATGTTAAAAGTGTATATACAGAGTGGCCCAAAAGTCTGGAAACGGCCAATTATCTCGTAAACTGCTAGTCCTAATTGTACAAAATTTGGGGTACACCTATTTTGCGATACGGAGATTCCAGATTTAATATGTGCAATGTTTCCAGATTTTCCGTTTCTCTTATATTATTAGTAACTTTGGTTTTTCAAATGCATCACCCTGTATATTCAATCATTTTTGGAATCTCCTATTCAATACGAGTTCAATCATATGTAACACTTATGATTTTATGTAGTCTGGAAGGTCTTAAATAAATAAAACACAAGTCTGGCAACGCCTAATTGTCTCATTAAATGTTTTAATACAAACTATTTTCAACTACATTAAACCGTAACAATTGAAATATTGCAACATTTTTAACTCAATGGTTACTTTATCAAGTGTTCAAAATGTGCTCCATTTGTGAGTTGACAGTACCCTAATCGATGGTAGAATGCATCTACCACATTTCTCCATGATTGTCTAGAAATTAATCGAGATTCATCGATAATTCGTTGCCTTAGATTTGCAAGACTTGCTGGTTTAGTTTTGTAAACTGAATTTTTCAAGTATCCCCAATCAAAATAATCTTTAGGATTGAAATCAGGTGAACGTGGAGGCCATTCAATTCTACCTCGTCTACCAATCCATCGTCCGGGAAATATCCCATCTAAATAACGCCGGACATTTACACCAAAATGAGCTGGAGCTCCATCTTGCTGAAACCATATATTCTTAAAATTGGCTCCAAACAAGTTTCTCAGTGTAGGTACAATTTCGTTTCTAAGTAGAAGTTCATATTTATCTGACGTTAAATTTCCTCCGATAAAAAATGGTCCAATTAACTGAGTACCTACTATACCTGACCATACATTTAATTTTTGTGGTCTTTGAGTATGGTTCTCACGCATCCAGTGGGGATTTACGTCACTCCAGTACCTTAAATTGTGTCGATTCACACTGCCACAAAGTGTAAAGGTTGCTTCATCGGAAAAACATATTCTGTTAACAAAATTTTCATCATTTTCAATTTTATCCATCATTACCTCAGTAAACTCTAATCTACGATCGAAGTCATCTTCACTTAATTCTTGCAATAACTGAATTTTGTATGGTTTAAATTTAGTCTTATGTAGTATACGTAAGACTGAAGAACGACCTACATCATGTACTTGTGCAACCCTGCGTGAGGATGTATGTGGATCTTCAACAAAACTCTGCATTATATCTAAAGTTTTGTTGTCATTCATAACTGTTTTCGGTCTACCTGATCGGTATCTGTCTTTTACTCCTCCAGATTCCTCAAATCGCTTTACAGTTTTTTGTACCGTCGCCTTATGAATAGGAGAACGGTTTGGGAAAGTATCTTTGAACAAGTTGGCTACTTCACAATAAGATCTTTTTCTGTCGCCGTACCCTCTCATCATTTACCTTGCAGAACTTTTCAAAACACATCAAACTACTGTCAGCTTTAGTTAATAATGTAAATGGTGGACAAATGTCAAAATCACAGCATTCTACATTTAAATTACTTCAAATCTACATATTTTTTACTGTTTTATGTATTTAAGACCTTCCAGACTACAGAAAATCATAAGTGTTACATATGGTTGAACTCGTATTGAATAGGAGGTTCCAAAAACGACTGAATATACAGGGTGATGCATTTGAAAAACCAAAGTTACTAATAATATATGAGAAACAGGAAATCTGGCAACATTGCAAATATTAAATCTGGAATCTCCGTATCGCAAAATAGGTGTACCCCAAAATTAGGACTAGCAGTTTACGAGATAATTGGCCGTTTCCAGACTTTCGGGCCACTCTGTATACACTAAATAATAGTGGACCCAAAATAGATCCCCGTGGGACGCCACAATAAATATTTTCTTTAGAGGACTGCCCCAAGCAAGTTTCAAGATACTGAAATCTAGTTTCAAGATAACTTCTTATCATATGAACAGCGTTATTAGCGAATCCTTCGAAATGCAAAATAGTATACAACAATTTATGATTAATGATGTCAAAAGCCTTTGAATAATCTAACAATACAACAGCTGTACACTTCCCTAAATCGATTTCTCTCAAAATATCATCAGTTATATTCATCAATGTAGAGGGACAACTATAACCGGCTCTTAAGCCTGATTGATTTTCAGATAAAATCAACTACTGCTCGAGATGACATTTTATTTGCTTGTTCATGACTTTTTCTAAAACTTTTGACAAACATGGTGAAATACTAATTGAACGCAAATCGCTATAGTTTAGAACATCAGATTTTTTAGGTGAAGGAGTAACCCTAGCTATTTTCTAGCTATTAGGGAACTTATTTTCCAACAAACAAAAATTAATAATATTTACAATAAACGGTGAAGTTTTAAGACAGCACAAGAGTACCATTTCTAAATTAAATAAATCAGGTCCAGTAGAAAGAGACTTCATTTCATTTAAATATGCTTCAATTTCTTCAATACTAACAGTAGAAAAGGAAAAAAGTTCATAAAAATATTGTTTTAGATTGGTACCATAGTAACTTAACAATTTGTTATCAGGTTGTTGTTCTTGTGAAGAATATTGCATGATAAGTCGTTTATTTCAATTGGTTTATTAATGAATTCAGGTATTGTATTTGTTTTTCGCTTATTAAGAATGTTTAGTTGGTCTATCCATCTATCCTTGGTAATGTCTATCCATCGAGAAGATAAGCAACAAAATGTATTTTAAAATGTACTTTTCTCCAGCATCCTTCATCCCATAAAGCAATAAGACTAGACATAAGTTGTATTCGAGTATTCTAAATATTCATTAACAATTACTTTAATTTACTGATTCACAGGACACCTAGTATAAGTGAAATATATTTAATACGGTTTTTGAGTCATTTTCAGATGAAACTGTAAAATACATGACCGCTTCCTACGTGAAAATGTTTATTTTCATCTTTCTAGTGATCACATACCGATATCCTATCCCGTCCTACTCATATTCCTCACATCATTTGCAGCACGCGGAGGTCCATGGCACGCGGAGTTCGTTCTCGATCAGGACAACGCACCTCGTGTAGTTTGAACCGCTAAGCCGCCACCTACGAGCGGAGTTTTCTACAAAGAGATGGGACATAGATATATGGTTTATAAAACAGTTATAAAATAACAATGTTCTGATTATTAGCAGTGCCGTATTTACCATTACGCAAGTTTCGCATTAGCGTAAGACGGCAACTTTTCTTTTTATTACGTATTTACCGAAAAACGCAAGATAAAACATTTAAGTTCATTGAATTCCTATAAAATATCAATATTTCATCACCTACAATTCCTAGAAACCCCTACTGTTTTTTTATGCGATTTGGGACTCACCGACTGCGTGAAAATGGAAAAAAAAGCTTCACGTGGCGGTGCAGCTGAGTAAGAAACTTCTAAGAATATAAAATGAATCAACAAATAATTTTTATTGGCAGGAGTAAGATGGTAAGATCGAGATGTTATAGTGTGGATTTTACTTTTACAGTAGTTTTCAGGCAATGAGATTGTGTTAGATTTTTCTTTTCCGCGAGTATTGAGGTTTTTCAAACTGAACATTCGGACGACGGGCGACGATTTTAATAATGAATGACGACAGAAAAATATTGAGAGGTGCGCAATATAAAAATCTGGCTATCAAAAAACTTAAAAAACAACAATAAAAAGGCCTTTCGTTTATTTGGGCTTCAAGCACTTGTGCGTGCCACCTCAGTCGTAACGACTTTTAAGATAAACGAACAGAAGATCCTCAAATTATCTGTGCTCGAAATCACTTGTCAAATGTCAAAGATTTTGTAAATACAAAAGATTAGGTTACTTTTACCAAAGAATACAATGCCAAAGGTATATTCGTATTTCCCCTTGTTATAAACAAGGCTTTTACTTAGCTGTATATGTTAAACGTAAATTATCATTAATTAATTATGGAAAACCAAGCAGGACCTTCAAAACAATATATACTTAATATATTTGATCCAGAGGAGGACGTCACTTACCAACTAAATCTCAATTATTTGGATCATAAAAAAGCATTAAAAGGTAATTATTCTAGTACAAATGAATTTACATTTAACAAGTTCCTTATTGCGATCAATGTATATGTATCAAATATTTTTATTTCAGATCAAAGATTTGTTCAAAAACTTTTGAATCATGCAAAGTCTTTACAACTTGAAGATAGTACCAAAGGCAAGTATGGTATAGAACAAAATTTACTGCCATCATCATCAACCGAACATTCTTATTGTGCAACTACAACTTTATCATCACCGTTGAGTGAATCTACTAACAACGAGCCATAAAATATCTGATAACCACCATGTAACCAAAAATTTAAGTGAATCTAGAAAAGAAACCTCAAAAGAAAATGTACACTGGTTATTTAATACAGTCAACTTACTAATTGATGAGATGGAAAATCTTATTGACGATCTCAATCATCCGGTTAAAAGAAAGAATGTTTTTGTTCATTTAAGCAATATCTTATGTAGCAATGGTTTCGAATATACTGAAGTTCAATGTAAAAATAAGTGGATAAGTTTGAATAAATCCTATAAAAGTTGTAAGGACAATAAAAAATCGACAGGTCGATCAAAAAGTCGATTTCACTTTTATGACAAAATGGAAGGAATTTTAGGAAAAAAGCCATCTATTTCTTGTGTTCATACCTTAGATAGTTTGGACGAAGATGTACCTAACTTTGTTAATATCACAACTGATGAGAGTGGACCAGAGAATCCAGAGATTAACACTGAATTAGGAATCTCAGACAGTGAAGATACCATAAATATTGAAATGCCAAGGAAAAGAAAAATTAATATGAAGGAGAAGTTTTTAAATTTTAAGAAAAATCAGGAAGCAGAGAAGAAACGAAGGCACTTGGAAATTTGTGCGATTGAAAAACAGAAGATTTTAATAGAAGAAGAAAAAGTTATGGTACTAAAAGAAATATTAGAAAAGTTAGAAAACTGATAATTTATTTATTTATTAATGTATAAGCATTATATAAAGAAATATTATTTTATTTATTTTTTCAGTTAAAGACTGTATACCTAGGTGTTATTCAAAGAAATCTATTTTTGTTTATTTTTTAATAATCAAATGTTATATTTTTTAATGCTTTTATATTGTATGCAAATAAAAGACTAATTAACAAATGAACATATATACTTTTTTCAATTTTTTTTAAATAATATTTAATGAGCTAAAGCTGAAGAAACATTTTGTCAAACATTTCTTCCCTTTTAGTGGATTTTTGAGGAATTTCAGGATAGTTTTGGACAAAATCTTCATTAGGAGTGTCTTCTATAAATGGTTCAAATTCTGTATCATCATTTCTCTTAACACAAATGTTGTGAAGTACACATGCCATCATTATTAATTTAGTTGCCAGCATTAAATCTAAATTATTTAAAAAGTATAATGTTCTGAATCGTCCTTTTAAAAACCCAAAAGTATTTTCAACAATTACCCGAGCACTAGATAACTTATAATTAAATGTTCTATGGTTCGGTGTTAGGCGCCCATTATCCTTTAAGGGAGTAATTAGCCAGTCCAAATTTGGGTATGCAGAATCTCCAAGAACAATATAATTTTTCATAAGAAATTAATTTTGAGCCTTTGCATACAATTGGGATTTTTTCAATAATCTGGCATCATGTAATGAGCCAGGTTCACCACAATAGATATCCAAAAATTCCCCGTTATATCCGGCTAACCCTTGTAGTAGAAGACTGTGATAGCCTTTTCTATTAATATAAGAATCTTGCTCTTTGTGGGGCTTATTAATTTTAATATGGCACCCATCGATTGCTCCTACTACATTATCAATTCCATATTTATATTTAAAATGAACAGCAGCAAACATTTTCTCTCTTTCTGATGGTATTGTGATCCATTCTTTGGAAATTGATATGAGAAAATTGGCAACTTGTTTTAATAATTGATGTCCAGTGCTCAAAGATATATCAAAACGATCCGTAATTAGTCGAAATGTTTCATTGTTACTAATGTACCAGACACCAAATAAAAATGTTTTTCGGCAGATACCTGATCTTTTCCGTGTTTGTTTTCTTTTTTTTTAAAATGTTGATTGACTGAATCGACCTACAAAAATTTATTCGATGATTAGGTAATAAAATAAAATTTAATTATTGCAGCATTTAGTGAATCACTACACAATTTCAAAACTAATAGTTTCGATAATATGCATACATACCAATTAAATCATAAATTATATTTCTTTTCATACGAAAGTGACTCTGGAACACTTTATTTGAATAACTTACAACAGTAAATTCAACAAATCTATTAACTTTAACAATAACTTGACGTCTTCTTGGAAAAAACATTTCTTCCTCAAGTTCATCATCCGAACTATCATCATCTAATATTATTAATGAATTTCCCGTGTTGTTAGAAGAACAGCTCTCAATTATAGTGTGTTTAATATAATTTTGCATATTTAGGTAATTTTAATAAGTTTAAATCGTAATCGACAATCTTAACCTTTAACCTCTTTAAACGTCAAATATTTACATGTCTGTGGCTTGAAGCTCATACTTTTAGGTATGTGCTCAAGGGGCAAGGGGAAGGTAAGACTAGGCGTCACACCCCGTAATAAACGAACGGAATTCATTCGCTACGAGCTGCTACTAGCGGCTAAAAGTGAATAATCGAAAGGCCCTAAAGTGTCACTAACAAAACTAGAAAGTTGGATCATTTTATTAATAAAACCGTCTCTATCTCCTCAGTCAGAAGAAAATGTTGGGAATTATTTCGAACCTGACCCTTCATGTAGTACCGTTACCAAAGATATTGATACAGGGTTAACATATTAGAAAATCATATGGAATCCTATTTGGCGGAGTACGTATGGCGGTCGGGCGGCGGCGACGCTTCAACTCCATCCTCGTCGACATCACTGCCTTCTGGGAGGCAGAACGCAAATCAAATCAAATGTAAAAAACCAAATTTGCAATGTACGAGGATATATTGAAAAATTCTTAGCCTACTAGAGAACCAAACAAAATTTCAATTGTAATAGTATATTACGTAACGTGTGTTGTAAGAAGAATTTTACGCACGAACGGAAAAGTTACGCACGAAGCCGCGTAGTGGCGAGTGCGTAATTCCGTGAGTGCGTAAAATGCGTTACAACACGAGTTACGTACTATACTGTACCTACGACCCACTTGTACTTGTGTTTATAATCTTATTAAGGTATTTAAAGTACAATTAAAAACGTACATCCTCGATGCCCAGCCAAGTTTTATAAAAGTAGCTCCTCGATGCCCAGCCAAGCATCTTAGAAGTTCACCCTCGATACCCAGCCAACTTTCGTAAAAGTCCGTCATAAGTAGTATTAATTTTTATTAAAAATGTATATAGAATTACCGGAATTGCATAAAATAGCGTATACGCCTCTCGACTAAAGTGGTATTAATCCCTTAGGTGGATTACTTCCCTCAGGAATCAAACACCACCCGCGGGATTGAATGTGCCATTTTAGTCGCTTGGTGTAAAATTTACTATTGTTTACTAATATGAGATACATTCTGACAGCTAAAAGATGCGGATTGAATGAAACGGAACCAATTATCATATAATTCCAAATAACTCTTAGTATTAAATGCAATCTCATATCTAATAAATGTTATCCACCATTTATATATAGAATAAAATTCAACGTCAAATATCTATGTAATACATTTTGAATAAAATGGCTACGTCTATTGAGAGTTGCTAAGTGGTTGCTATGGAAGCCGTGCGTTTTAGTTTACAGCCGTGCGTTTTGTTTTACCGCGCGTAATAGACGTCTTACATTGATTGCCGACTGTGTGTTTTTGACTACTTACAGGGGTGGTCGTAGGTACAATATTTTATCACTCAACATATTCTCCTCTTAATTGGAAACATTTATCACAGCAAACCTGTAACGTCTCTAGACCTTTCAAAAAAAATGTTTCTTCATGCTCTGCAAACCTAACCTCCACAGCTTTTATTACCTCCTCGTTGGAAGAAAATTTACGACCTTTTAAACATTTTTTCAGTTGAGGCAAGATCTGATAGTCGTACGGAGCTAAATCTGGTGAATAAGGGGGGTGTTCTAGTAATTCAAATCTTAAATCTCGAATTTTTTCCATGGCATCATGAGATTTGTGCGCAGAGGCGTTGTCCTGCAAAAAAAAACACCTTTGGATAGCTTTCCGCGTCTTTTCTCTTTAATTTTCTCGCGTAGAGTGGTCAGTAATAGCAATAGTAATCTCCAGTTTGTAACATGTCCATCGACCTGTTTCGTTCTAATATAATAAATTCCGTGTAATTTCCGCTTGCCGACTCATTAGCCACTCCCAACCATAGAATTAAAACTGAACGTTGAGACAATTAACATTTGTCAATTTCACCCTGTTCCCTACAAGCTGAAAATCCTCCCTTTTCCGATATCGACGTTGAAGAGAAAACACGTACTCACGTTATCTCTTGTTCTGAAAGTTTTCTTAATTTGCTGTGGTAAGTTGAAAGTTATATTTTATAATCTCTAAGCTTCATTTGATATAATCGCTAAGATTATTTTTATTGCATTTCTTTCATTTCTGTTCTTTTACATATTCAGAGAAAAATTACAGTTGCACGTGTTCACGGAATCATTATTTTATACCTACATATTCATTTTAAAATAAATACAAATCATTGCTTAATTTTGTGTAAATACTTGAGAGCTTTTTATGTTGCAAAATATCTTTTTTCAATATAAATAACATTATAATCACATATTAAAACCCATAGAATATTCATTCCTATGAAGGATACTGACACTACAGGTTTCAGATATCTTTTTAAGCACCTTATTTATTCAGATAACAACTTTCTGGCTCTCATAAGTTTTTCAGAACGTTAGTACACTACTAATTTAGTTAAATTGTTTTTTATTGTTTCAATATGGGAGACATATATGCTGGGAAGCTTTCAGTAAATTTTATTTTTGTAAATTCAAATAACTGCCTTCCTTTTAAACCTGAAAAGCCGAACCAACACAATGTGCCCCATTACGATCAAGTTCCTACATATCCCTGATTCTTGTGTACTCTTAGGTAAGCACAGCAGTTACGTCAGAGCTACGTCAGAGCTACGTGAGAGCTACGTGAGAGCTACAAAACAGCTTCCATCTATATAAGACACCTTTAAT
The DNA here is from genome assembly GCA_963921935.1 of Galeruca laticollis. NCBI lineage: Eukaryota > Metazoa > Arthropoda > Insecta > Coleoptera > Chrysomelidae > Galeruca > Galeruca laticollis. The sequence goes on along the minus strand of OY998175.1, from coordinate 59,772,099 downwards.
GTTGAAGACAGCTTCCATTTATCTTCCATCCATCTACGACACCTTTAACGTTGAAGACAGCTTCCATTTATCTTCCATCCATCTAAGACACCTTTACCTTTGAAGACAGCTTCCATCTATATAAGACACCTTAAACGTTGAAGACAGCTTCCATTTATCTTCCATCCATCTACGATACCTTTAACGTTGAAGACCGCTTCCATCCATCTACGACACCTTTACCGTTGAAGACAGCTTCCATTGATCCGAGACATCTTGCACCATAGAAAACACCATTTCCATCCACCAGAGTACCGTCAGTTAAGTACATCCTGTATTTTTCCGTCCGTTCCAAGGCAGAATTAAATTAATTTTTCTTAGATCTAATTTCTTTTATTTCTAATCCACCCGGCTGTGAGAGCCACAGGGTTTCGTGTTCGGGTTGATTAAGTTTGAGCACATTTTATTTTTTACGTTTCTAATATTAATTTTTTATCATATTTTAATTTAAAGTAAATTATTTTACATGGTGTTTCCACCTTTATCACCATAGTTTGTTCTTGTGTTCTTTCGAAACGTTTGAAAAGGTGGTGGCGCCCTGAACTTTTACAGTCTGATCATCCTCTGTTATACAAAGTGTGTCATTAACTTGGAGTTGGACCACCCTTGAGAAGTCTCATGCCGGGATTTTGTTCAAGTGAACGATAAAGCTTTACCAACTGGCGCCCTCAAACATAAATAGTTACTAGTTATTGTTCTATCCTTCTCCAAAAAATCATTCATGATTACTCCACGGCCATCCCAAAAAACTGAAGTAAGAACTTTTCCAGCAGATTTTTGGACACGAAACTTCTTAGGTCTTGGAGAACCAGAGTGTCGCCTTTCTATCGATTATTGCTTTGTTTCTGGATCGTAGAAATGCACCCAAGTCCATCCATAGTAACAATTCGGTTCAAGAAGTCTACATCGTTTTCAAATCGAGCACAGATCGAACGCGATGCTTCTACCCTTGCACGCTTTTGGTCAACATTCAAACCTTTGGGGATCCATGTTGTAGCAATTTTTCTCATGTCCAAATTGACGTGAAGTATATGATGAACGCGTTCGTATGAAATTTTCTGTGCTTCAGATATCCGTTTTAGCCCAATTCGACGGTCTGATAAAATCATGTCATGAACTGCATCGATACTTTCGGGGAATGACACAGAAACTGGCCTTCCCGATCGGTCATCATCTTCAATGGAAAATTTACCTCTTTTGAAGCTTACAGTCCAATTTTTCACGGTCACATACCAAGGACATTGATCACGGTATTAAGCATATCTTCGTTAATCTGCTTACCTCTTAACCCTTTTAAATACAGGTACTTGATGATGGCTCGATACTCCAATTTTTCGATTTTCACAATTATGGTGGACATCTTCTTTTTTTTAATTTATTGCGCACCTCTGGTTTACTTTTTTGACGTCAAACTTTACAGTGACACTTCTAGTAAGTTATTGTTTGTTGCTATGGTAACGCAATATTTTGTTTATGCATGGAACTGATATGGGCTAACTGTATATCAATACATCCTCGTATGTCAATTAAAGTATGCTTTTTCCAATAACCTAGTTATTTTTGTTAGTCCGTATAAAAAATTCCCTTAAAATAGTGGCCTCCGGCTAATACGGAAGTGCCGTCCCTTATAAATGATTAGAGTAATAAAAATGAGCATGTTGATATAAGTACTGATCCAGCGGAATGAATAATAAATAATACTTCTATAGAGTATTTGATTGATCCAAATATTGATATGGATTTTTCATCAACGAAAAGCATTGGAGACAAAACCGCGCGTCCTCTTCAAAAGAGAATTATCGGTAGAAAACTAGTAAATGGGGGACTAGAATCATGAATACATTTAAGATTATCTCCTTCGAAGCAAATTTTATTTTGTATTCCTTGTCGATTGTTTGATGGAACTTCAAAAATAGCCACTGATGGAATTAACGATTTGATTAAAGAGCACAAAATTTTAAATCTTCATGAAAATTCGAAAGAATATCCCGAGTGTCCAGTTACTTTCTAACAAAGACGACATTCTGTTGGCACAATCGATAAATCGTTGAATGAACAAATAAAAAATGAAACTGAAAAATGTAGTAATGTTTTGGAAAGTGTAACAGCTTTGGTTAGAAAGTTATCTTCTAGGGGCTTGCCATCTGAGAAATGTTATGATGTGATAAATGGAAACTTTAAGATGTCTCTTGAATTGATAGCGGAATTTGATCCGTTCTCAGCCAAATACATAACAGAGTTTGGAAATCCTGGAATTGCTAAAACAGCTCATTTGTCTTCCATAATATGTGGGGAATCAATCGAGTTATTGTCGAAGAAAGTTGTAAATCAGATTGTAGATGGAATGAAACAGTCAAAGTATTATTCAATTATAGTGGACTCATGCGGATCAATTATTAAACATTATACGGTATGTTTAACAAAATAGTAAACCTGTGGTGCGTTTTATTGGCTTTTTGACAAACGTCCAGAATTGGAAAATGCTGTGAATTCTAAATTAACTAACCACAATATTGAGGTGAAAATTTGCTGAGGTCAATCATATGACAATGCGAGTAATATGTCTGGTTCTAATAGTGGCTTACGGGGCAAAATTACAGAAAAAAAGCACTCACCCAATACGTACCATGTGCAGCTTTTAATTTGGTTAGGGTATGTGTGTCTGAATGCGTGAAAGAGGCTCTATCTTTTTTTGATATTTTGCAACGTTTGTATAGCTTTTTCTCATCACCTACTCGGCGATGGATAATTTTAATAGAAAATTGAAAAATGGACGCCAATTTGCCAAAACGAGCAAACGGAACAGGATGGGCTGCACGACATGATGCTCTTTTTAGTTTACGAAGTATCTGGAATGATTAATGGCATTGACGACAATGGGGGAGAAGTTGGATCAAAAACCAATTGTTCGTGCAAAGGCAGCAGGAATAAAACGTCATTCGCAGCGTTTTGAACGTGCTTTTATGTTTGTTTTTTGGGTAATGATTTCAAATCGTTTTTACAAGCGTAATAAGCGTTTTCAAAGTAACACCATTAGTGCAGGTAATGTCATTCAGATATACTAGTCGATGATAAATTTTATTGGTTCTACAAGAAATAACAATATGTCTACGGCTAAATTAATTGATAAAGAATGGTATGATTCCGATCACAATCGTAGCCAAAAACACAAACTGCTGCCAGATGAAACTAGAGATGGTGACATTAAGCTTTCAGGAAGGGACAAATTACGGATTGAAACCTTTTATACTATTCTAGATGTAGTCAAAATAGAACTGACGGAAAGTTTGGCAGCTTATGAAAGCAACATAACCAAGAAAAATTGGTTCGATAAATTTATAAGCGAGTTTTACCATTAAATGTTTACATTTCTGTCAATAATTAAAAAAGAAAAAGAATTTGGACAGTAAAAATATTCTTTAACTCAATTACTATTATCAATTAGGGAACAGAAGTTAAAAATTGTTTTTCCAAATGATGATGGGGCTCTAAGAATATTTGTATCTATAGCAGTGCCTGTGTGATCGGTTAAACGCTCGTTTTCAACTTTCAAACGTATAAAAACATATTTCCGGTCAAACACGGACGAGCACAGATTAAATTATTTAGTAGCTTTGGCCACTGAATGTGATTTAACATCGAAAATTGACTATACACACATTGTTAACGACTTTGCTGCAATCAAATCTCGCAGAAAAGTTTTGTAACACAGATAAGTCTTTCAATTACATGTCGATTTTATTTTATAAAATTAGGGGCGGCATGAATTCCATTTGCGTAGAGCTCTAAAGTTCGGCACTGGTTGTAAGTATCAGAAAATTTGAATAAGAATAGGAAGTTTATTACTCTGATTGTTCAGATTATTTCTTACTACTTCCTTTTATTTCAATTATATGATTGGAGTGAAACTTAATCTTTAGGCCCCTGTCACGATTTGATTTTACCATTAAACATTTTCGAGCCACCCTGTATTCATAAATTATAATTGTTATTATTTTAGTTTAACCTCGATATATTCAAGTGAAATATCTAGTTAATTTACCCACAACTGACTGTTATTATGCCCAGTTCACATTCTACCTCTGCAACTCTTTCAACTAAATCATGTTTTAACCTTTATAATTCAAATAAGGTAATTGGGGGAAAGACGTGTAACATTTTTTTAAAAATCAAAGAAAAAAATAATCAACTCTATTCAAAACTTACAAAAACTGTGTATTCTATCACAAATACAATAAACAAATGATTAAACACAAAAAAGTTTTTATTTTCTTAAAAATAAACGAAAAAGTTGGATAAACATTGACAGCTGTCATTTCGGCAACTTACCCCAACTACGGGGTAAGATGCCGACAGACTTGGGGTGAGATGAAAAATTTGGGGGTGTGACGCCATAGACAGAAAACATTGTATTGGCCATCATACTCCAGCTAAAGTGCCATCTTACACCAAGTCTAAAGTTTTGAATGTTTTATTTAGTGACTTTTGCGCAGGGATCGCACATATTCGGCCCCGAAGCACAGGTTTCGTGTAGCCACTTGTTGCATACCACACAGCAAATCCAGTCAAATTTGGGACCCTTTTTGTCAAAGTAAAAGCCATCGCAAATTGCACAGAAGTCGTCCTTGTCACTGTCAGGTTCATCAGAGCTATGGTCTGAGACAATATTTTTATCTCCACTGACTTCTTCACTACTGCTATCGTGTGCTACATTCTTCTTTTTTTTGTTACCTCTTTTACGAAGTTTCTTCTCTAACTTAGCTGCCTTCCCTTGTTGCTTCTTGTGTTTTTCTTCAATTTTTTTGCGTTTCTTTTGGCGGTAGTCAGGAGAAGTAAGGACTTCATGTTGTTTTCTAACGTTTGGCCTACTAGGACTAGCTACGGATGGAAATGGTGCAATATCATCAAAATTTACTACAGCTACGTCGCCGCTATGTTCGTCAGAGTTTTCTGCATCGACATGTTCCACTTCTTCCTGTGAATTTCCAGTTTGGTGCTCAGCTAAAGCATATGCATGGTCGGGAATTGCATCTTTGGAGCATGGATAAATTCCACAAGCCCGAAATCCAGAAACACCATTCTGAACCGTTGCGGCTTGAGACCACACTTGGTTCAATAGTTCCCCAAACTGATGCTGTAAAGCACAAGAAACAAAAAAATATCTTTCAAACTTATTTACTTTAATCAAATTACCTAGTTATTCGACGCCCTGGATGATTTCTTATCCACTGATTACAAGTGCTATTCCAGAAGGTCTTTAAAGGTTCAAAAAATGAACGGTCGAGAGGCTGAAGCCAGTGAGTCGTATAACTTGGTGAGCAAACCACATAAATTTTATTTTCAGCCAAAAAGTCCAAAGTTCCACGTCATTACAATGGGAAGCATGGCCATCTAATACAGTATCCGCCAAAATAAACATTCGGCTTTCCTCAGCAATTGTGTAAATTGTAAACAAACAGTGTCTATTTTGTTATTTCTTGTGTTCATGGTTTCTTTTGATAGCTTATTCAAATATAAAAACAGTCTTGTCAGGATTAATTTGAAAATGCAGTCAGATATTGTTGAATGACGGGAATGAATCCATTCTAGACGTGTGGTTCTTTATTTGTTGGTTATTTTCCTTTTTTAATTCTCAAGAAATGAATTCCACAGGTAGCCTTCCTTTTTTGCTACTTCTGCTGTGAAATATTTCTGTTTCTAATCCGAAAATTGTTCAGCAAACTTTAACGATATACTATTATTGTTAAGGTAGTTTCAAATGTTGGGTTGTTAAGTGAGAACTTTAATAACTGTATGAAAGTGTGAAAACGCTAACGCTCAAAATTAGTATTTCACCTCTATTTCAAAATTGGTAGGTATCCTTGATTTGTATTTTGTGTGTTTTTGGGTTATCTTTGAGTGGGACTCATAAATACAGTATCCGCCAAAATAAACCGTACCGAAAATAAAAAATAATTTTTAATTTCTGTAATGTAAGTGTTCACCATTTCGACGCAAACAAGCTTCATATCGATTTTGTAAGTCAATAAACATATTTATGAAAAGTGGTTGATGTAACTGCCGAAAAATATTTTGTATTCTTTCCCGTAGTTCGGCAATATTCGCCGGCGGATTTTCCGAGTGAAATATTTTGTCCTTCATTATGCCCCAAATGTATGCGTCAGGTGGCGTCAGATCAGGTGAATGAGAAGGATATTCGAAGTCTGTTCCCCGAGAAATTATTCTATTATCAAAATGCTGACGAAGTCTAAGGTGCGCACAGCTGTATGGCTCGTTGCACCATCTTGTTGGAACCATTGTGTGCGAAACTGTAGATTTATTTAGATCTCTCACAAAAGGTATAATAATTTTCTCTCTATAACGCTCTTGGTTGACAGTAAGTGGATTCTGATTATCATCTTCAACAAAATAAGGACCAATCATTCCATGACCAGATACCGCGCACCAAACGGTAACTTGAAGACTGTGGAGTGGTTTCTCTACAATGACATCAGAACGTTCAGATCCAAGGAACCTGGTTGTTTGTCGATTAATATAGCCGCTAAGATGAACGTGACTCTCGTCTGAAAACCATATGTTTTTCAAAATTCGGGATCTTCGTAAATTAAACTCAACATGCGACCACAATAAATTTCTTTAGCATTTAGTCGTTGTCCAACTTGAATACGGTATGGATAACCACCAATTGATTTGAACATGCGACGTAAAGACATTTCACTAATTTTGAGTTTACATGTAGTTCTTACAAGACTTCTTTGAGGTGATTGCACAACCTGGTTAAAAACACGTTCTTCATTTTCGTTAGTGCATACTGTTTTTCGACGACCTGAAGAACCTTTACGTTGACACAATACACTACCAGTGCGACGAAATTTTTCAACAACAGCTAACATCACACTTTTACTAGGAGCTGATTTATTAAATTTTTGTTGATATTTTATTGACACCTGTTCTAAGCTTGGACCATCATTACGACCTTTTCCGTATGAACGAAAATAATGCTCTACTAAAAAAACTTTTTCTTCCGTTGTTAGAACCATTTTTAAATCAAATTTAACTGCAGCGTACTATTAATATATCAACTAATGACAATTAGGTCAAATATGACAAATCCATGTTACAGAAAAAACTCCACAGCACTCTCTGTTTCGGTACTGTTTATTTTGGCGGATACCGTATTAGTACTGCAGGCCCTGGTCCCTTACGAGGCAAAAAATGGTCTTTAGTCCATGATGAGAAGATACTGGTTTTCACATAGGCGGACTCTGGTGACATCACTACTACCGATCCAGGGGGCATGTTATCTTCAAACTCCTTTTTTTTATTTTTGCCTTTAAATATTATGTAGGGAGGCAAAAAGCTACCTTTTGCATTACAGCAAGCGATGACGCTAACTGTTTCTCCTTTTTCTGAGCTTGTGACCGACTGAACATCTCTAGCTCCTTTTGTGGCTAAGACTTTGGTAGGTTTATTGCATAATTGCAAGCCAGTCTCGTCCATATCGAAAATGTTTGCCGGTTTATCAAACAAATTGAGCATCGTAAATGTATCGTTCAACATTTGGAAGTATGGATCTACTTCTGCGGCAGACATACCAAGTGAACGAGCAATTGAACGACCTTGAGCTACTCTCATAGTTAGGGTTGGGTGCCGTTTTAAAAAAAGTTTAAACCAATCGTAGCCTGCTAATTATTTTTCTTGGTTAAATCTACATTTTAACCAATTCCTTTGCGAAAAGGTAAAAGCAAGGGGTCTTACGTCTCTTAAAGTTGGAGCATAGCCAATTTTTTCTAACCGTTTTATATAAGACACCAGTTTAAGTTCATTTTCAATACCTAAGGACGCGGTTGGCCCAAGACTGCCCTTTTCAAGATTGTTATTCTTTACACGTCTTATCAAGGTTCGTAGAGGGATTCTATATTATTAGCAATCGCATTTGCACTCAGGGTTGGCTTCTGACGTAAAGCATTTGCAGCTGCTCTAAGGTCTTCTTCAGTCCATTCGCCTCTAGTTGATTTTCTGACGTACGTTCGTGGCATTTTACCTAAAACAAACAAGATAAATCAAGAAACTATTCAATTAGACGTACTGAAAGGAAACCACTAACCAAAATAGACGCAAACCTGAGAAAAAACAAGAGCTACAAAGTTTACAGTGCAATTAAGATAAGGTAACTTACCCCACACGGATCTTGGCGTTTCACCCCAACCCTTAGGTATAAGATGCCAAACCCACAAATCAAAATAACAAAACCCTTTTTCTCATTCAAAATAGGACAGGAGTATTGTAATGAATGCCAATACCCTACATAAATTATATTAGCACAAACAAAAAACATTTAACACTGTATATCACATAATTAATTTCTATCGTAAAAAACTTACCGGCATAAAAAAACAGAACATCACCTCAAGGAACAGTTGCATGCACTTAAGCGCTTCGAAAACTATGATGTTCTCTAATAATAAACACAATAACAACGTAGCCGTGTATGTGGCGCAATCTATTGAGTATTGTCCAAAATACTTAGATTAGGCATCTTCCCCCCAATTACCTTATCTATATAATGTTTCGATTTATGTTATTTGCATACAGGCCAATAGCATTGTGTTCTGCTAAAATCAACATTTTTTTACGAATTAATTCGGTAAACTGTCAGGTTTTAAATAAACCTTAATTTATTCCAGTTCCAAATGGTATTTAACTTAACAAGTTTGTAAGAGTTCTACTAGAAGGAAGTGCAAAATTTTTTCTTAGTAATCGATATCCTTTTCCACTTGCTTTTATTATGTTAAACACAGAATTTTTTGATCTAGTGTAAATCTTCTTCCTCCAGGTTTGAAATGCTGCGTTCGGATTTGGGAGAGAAATTAAATGTATATTCTGAGGGGTTTGGATGCGTGACCCGTCAGAATAGCCCAGGTCAAAAAAAATCCCCGACAAAACAGCCCGGACAAAACAGCTCCGGACAAAATAGCCTCGGAGAAAACAGCCCCGGACAAAACAGCCCCAAACAAAACAGCCCCGGGCAAAATAGCCCCGAACAAAATAGCCCCAACAAAATAGCAATCAGGTAAATACCTGATTTACCTGAGTATTTATTTGAGGAATGTCTATGACAGTCGCTCGTCTATTTATATATTATACTTATTTTTTATTCACATACTATTTGTTATATTCCTCAGAAAGTTTTTCAAAGCAAAAAATATTAAATATTGTAGGTATAAGAAACAAAATTATTGGAAATAACAACTTAAAATTATTAGTTTAATTCTTAGCTGTAAAAATAATTGGTGTAAAAGTAAATAATCCGGTCCATGCCGTCTGTTGTCGTTGGCAAGTTACCGATTTACAAAGCACCCAAAGGGATAATAGGCATTTAGGTAAAGGGATTTATGGAGTAATTTTCTTTTAGTTGAAATGCACAATACTTGAATACTTGCCGATAGTTAGGCAGATAATTATTAGAATAAGGGATTAGGGGGTATACCGGATTAGGGGGTATACCGGATTAGGGTGATGAGCTTTTACAAGAAGCCACCGTTCGTCACCTCGTTAACCGTAACCACTTTGATGACTTTCTTGGAAGATACTAGTCATAAATAGGTAGTTAAATATTCTATAGAAATTGGATTGGCTCGTGATTGGTTAATAATCAGGGATTTAGAGGACCAACGATCACTGAATACCACTCATCGATGTATATGAAAAAGCCAGTTTTCAAGTTATTCTGTAACTGTTTAGTGGTAACGCTGTATTATTGAGTTAATCCAGTGCTGAAAAGTAGAAATGGAGATTTTGACGCAAAAAGGCAAATATATGCTTTTGAAAGATGGACATCGGTATCGGAAAGCCAGAGACAATCGCGACGGAAGCAGATCTTGGATGTGTGCATTGCCTGGGTGTAGGGGACGTCTGAAAATATTCAATGTTACGACTGCCAAGTCGTAACAGATTACAACCATACTCCAAATAGCGAAAAGTTTGGCTTTGAAGTGCACGTCCCAGATGAAACGCCGAGCCCAAAGTACTATGGAGAAGCTCAGGCAAATTTATCAAGTCTGCTCTAGTGGAGTATCCCTGGAAGCAGCATTGTAACTTCCAACCTATACTGCTATCCAGAGAACAGTCGAACGCATCCTAAGAAGAACAAGTCAACCATATCCAAATCCAAGAACTGGTGCAGAGATTGTAATTCCAATCCATCTCCAGACAACGTCGAGAAACGCAAACTTCGTTCTATGGGACTCAGGAGAAAATGATCCGGATCGAATATTTATGTTTGGCACCAAGGAAAATCTGACCATCTTGGAGAATAATCAACACTGGTTCGTTGATGGTACACTAAAAGTATCACCGGAACTATTTTTTCAGTTATTTACCGTGCATGCACTTATAGACATGTCGTGCGTGCCTTTAATCTATGTGCTGCTGAAAAACAAATCTGAAGCGACATATATTCGTGTATTCCAAAAGCTGTTGGACCTAAAACCAAATTTAAATCCGAGAAGCATTTTGAGTGACTAAGAGAAGGCCATTCAGAATGCTGTGGCACAAGTTTTTAACAACACAGAAATTTTTGGCTGCTTTTTTCACGTAGGACAATCTTTATGGCGAAAAGTGCAAGAGTTAAACTTGAGCGAACGTTATGTGCATGATGACAATGTACGTGTGCACATCAAAATGCTGCTGGCGCTGAGTTTTGCACCTGTTGGTGATGTTGTCAGACTTTTCGAAGAGATTGTCGAGGACTATCCGGACGAAATATACCCGATCATCGATTACTGGGAAGATACTTACATAGGACGAATTAGGCGCAATAGACGGCTGCAACCACGTTTTCCCATCAATATCTGAAATGTTCATCAACGTGTGCTCGATGGGCTCCCAAGAACGAATAATTCAGTGGAAAGATGGCATAGAGCATTTCAGCAAACTGTTGATTGCCATCATCCATCTGTATTTAAGCTCATCGAGCATGTTCGCAAGGAGCAAGACATGATCGAGATCCGACTAGCTCGCATTGCTGCTGGAATTGTCCAACCGGAGGCAAGTAAGTCTAAAAATGTGCAACTAAATCACCGATTACAAGTGTTAGCTGGAAATTATGCAAATATGGAGAGTCTTAACTTTCTTCGGAGCGTTTTCCATAATCTGGAAATGTAATTTTTTGATAACAATAATCTAGAGATGCGTTTTCTTTTATTTTTGACTTGTTGGACATTTTCAAATAAATTACCTTTTGAAGTGATTTTTTCTTTCTTTGCCTTACAATTATTAAAACATGTTACAATACACACATTAATTTGTCTGAGGCTAATTTGTCGGGCCTATTTTGTCAGGGGCTATTTTGTCCGGGGCTGTTTTGTCCGGGGCTGTTTTCTCTGAGGCTGTTTTGTCGGGGCTATTCTGACGTGGGCTATTTCGACGGGGTACCGTTTGGATGTTTTGCTAAATCCTGAAAACTTCTTTGCTCTGCGAACTTGTTGGTAAATGCATATTTTTCTTTATAATTAAGAATTCCGCTTGATAGTCTGCCCAATTTATTTGCATACTACACTACTCAACGATACAGGATTTTTTTAATGGACTCAAATGTGCCTGTCTTGTGAAGTTAATTAGCTTAAAAATACTTGTTGAAGTGGTAGCTGAAAATCACAACCCAATTAGTATTTAACATTTGCAGGTATATACAATAGTATAATTTACATGTGCTTGAAATCAATGTTTATGTGGAGTTTGCTTACCAAATATGTAAAACAGGACTATTGAATGAATAGGTATATGATAGCAACCCAACTTGTTCAAAGTTTACAATATTTTTATCTTGATGAGGAATTTACTTTAATCAAGTAATTAGTAGAAATTAGTCAAAGTTTGGTATTGAATTCAGTTACCTTTGGACAATTTGACAACTTGTCTCTCAGGTATCATTTCGTGAACTGCTTCATAGCTAACATCTTCACTAATACCTTCAGTTACCGTCGGAACACTCTCAGATTTGCTACTTTCTCCGAAAATAGCTTTAAGGTCTACGATTTCACACTTCTTTGCTAGATCAGCTTCAGTGTGGATTATTTCATCAGTTTCAACTGATTCCAAAATTTCTTCTTTGGCTACAAAGAAAAGAAAGTTTTGTTTAAGTCTATGAATTCAACATTAGTACCCCATTTTCCCAACCATTTCCTAAAGTTAGATAAGGTAAGGAAATACCTAACATCATAACTCTTAGGTATAACTTGGTGTGTGGTGAAACGTAAATTGCATTTAAGAACTCCTAAATACGATATAGATACCTTACCCCAATATTTAGGAAATGGTTGTTGAAATCAGGCATGTTTCAAAAAACTTGGGCACTATCAAGAAATAGTGCTTAGACAACACCAATATTAGTAAATTAATATTTGTCTGGGGATGAGATAACCTACTAATTAATTTCAGGCTATAACAAAAATTATCAAAATGTATACAGTCCCGATTGGGTGTTGCAAGTAAAATAATAATTGTTAATTATTAGTTAACCTTTATATAGACGTGAACCTTATAGTAAATGTACGAAATTACCTGGAATGAATAAAATGGGAACATATTTTCTTTTTAAACCTCTTTTTCATGGTACTTTACAGTCATCACTGAAATGTCTATCACAAACACGGCAGTTTTCGTATATTTGTTCTGAAGCATGCCGTGTAACTTCACATTATTAACATGTCTCAGCCAGGATTGAAATACTTCAGGCTCACGTTTTGGAAACCGATGTTGGGTACTCATTTTGTCAGAGCAAAGCGGAACTCAACAGAGTTTCTTAAATGTTTTTTTTTATTTTTCTATCTATTTTATATAACTATATCTATACAAATAAATAATACTAACACCAAAAAGATTTTCAGTAAATCAAGAAACACACAAAGATTTCAATAATCACAAAATAAACGGAAACGTTATCTTTATGATACTATTATAATATCAGAATGGCCATATTAAAAGAGAATGGCCAACGGCCACAAGACCAATCAGAAGAGAGCAAATTTTGACGGTACGGTTATTGATGATCAGCGCCCTCCAAAGTTTGGCAGCATCGTAAATTAAAACATCCTCTCCAATCCCAGTTACAATTCTAGGTTGAAGTATTTTATGGTGTATAATATTGTAACGAAACCGTTAGTGACAATGACATTGTAATTACAGTGACAGTGTTGAGTTAGTTAGATATTCTTCTTTCCGCTGTTAATTAGTTTTTGGTTAGGTATTTTTCTTTCCCTTTTGAGTTGCCCTATGTCAGTTATGTTGAACAGCAATAGAATGTTCTGGATTGTTCGATCGATGACTCTGATGGGTTCGAAATGTCAATCTGCAACATTCTGGAAAATTGGAAATGAATATATAAGGAGGTGCGACAGTTGAGAAGGGTTTGACAGGAGTGACGGAAGTAAAGTTGAACGTTTTGGCGAGAAATAGTGAACGTTATTGAGAGAATTGTAAATTATATTCCTTGTTTGTTAATAAACCATTTTAAGATATCCACCATCGTGTTAGAATTGGTGTCAGGTATGAGGTATGAAAGAAACAAGGATGCCTCGAAAGAAATTAAATCAACTGTTAGTTGTTGAGCTCAGAAGGGAGCAAGAAGAGCGATAATTGGAAACCAAAGGTTACAAGTCGATTCTGTTAAAGAGATTACGGGAGTATTTTTTTAAAGAAGGTATCAACTCCGAGTCAGTGGAATTCGAAGATCCATTGAACAAGTTATGCCATCAAATATCGACCCATAGAGACGAGTGGGTCAGTATTCAACGTCAAAATATATTTTTCATTTAAAAGTTAAATTTTCCCATCCCAAATTTCAATTTTTGTATAACTGAGTCTATTATTTTTGCAGTGCAAACATGAGTCTTCAAATAACTTATTCTCCTCCGTAGGGGAACCCGTTGGAATGGCTACGGTTGTTAGTTTATTGATGCAGGGAATAACAAATGATGTTATACTCATTGACGTCGTGGAGGATTTATTAAAAGGCAAATCTATGGACCTTCAACACGGAGCCCTATTCCTGAATTATCCAAAGATTGATGCTAGTACAGACTACGCAGATTCAGAAGGCTCCAAAGTATGTATTATCACTGCTGGGGCTACAACAAGAATGCGAATCACGTGTTGATTAGGTCCAAAGAAACACAGACATTTTAAAACGCATTATTCCTACCCTGGTGCAATATTCACCTGATACCATTTTAATGGTAATCAGTAATCCGTGTGACATATTGACGTATGTGGCTTGGAAACTTTCCGGATTACCAGTTAATCAAGTATATGGTTCTGGAACAAATCTCGATACGTCCATATTTAGGTTTTTAATTTCTCAGAGGTTGGGATGCAGTTCTAGCAGTGTGCACGGATAGATCATTGCAGAACACGGCGATAGTAGTATACCTGTATGGTCTGGTGTTAACGTAGCTGGATAATTAACAGGAGAAAGAAGAATATCTAACTAACTCAACACTATCACTGTCATTAACGGTTTCATTACACTGCCCCCTTCTTAAAATAATTCCACCTGGAATGACTCTGACCTATTTCAAAATCTAAGTTGTTGAAATCGTTGTTCTTCAGAATAGGTTTCCTTGATTGGTCGAACGAATGAACCGTATCGTAGCTAACTACCTATCGAAAGTTGTGTCAGAGCACCAGAAAGATTGGTATCAACACCTTCCATTCTTTCTAATGGCCATTCGGTTAGCCGTTAATGAACCTTTCGCTCAAACACCTGCAAAGGTTCTGTTTGAAAGGGAAATGAGACTGCCATGCGACTTGGTGAATATGAGGGTGTGGATGAATATGTCTAGGATCTCCGTAGGAAGATAGAGGATATCCACGAAATGGTACGTACCCAGCTGCATATAAACAGTAACCGGATGAAGGGGTACCACGACATCTGAGTAGAATAGACCAATTATCAAGAAGTGGACTTGATATAGTTCTACAACTCTCAACGACGACGTGGCCGGAGTCTCAAACTACAACAGAAATGGGGGGGGACCGTAGACTATCAAGAAGAAAATTAACGACGTCATATATCCGATTGTTACAGTTCCCAAGGTAGGGCCTATGGTCGTCCTTCATGATCGTCTGGCGTACTTCAATGGAACCCATCCTGAAGTAGAACGAGTTCAACAACCTAGATTTTGAAATAGGGAATCCAATTCAGGCCAGAATAATTCCAGGAGGAATTATTTTGACGAGGGGGATGTTTAACGAAGCCGCCAATGACAGTGACAGTGTTAAGTTAGTTAGATATTCTGCTTCCCTCTCTTAATTAGTTTTATGTTAGATTTTCTTCTTTCTTTTTTGGGTTGTCCTATGTCAGTTAGGTTGAAGAACAATAGAATGTTCTGGATTGTTCGATCGATGATTCTCGTGAGTTCGAAATGTCATTCTGGAACATTGAAAATGAATTTATAAGGAGGTGCGACAGTTGAGAAGGAATTGGCAGGAGTGATGGAAGTGAAGTTGAACGTTTTGGCGAGAAATAGTGAACGTTATTGAGAGAATTGTAAATTATATTGCTTGTTTGTTAATAAACCAATTCAAGATATCCACTATCGTGTTACAATATGGATATTGTGGTCAAGCTTATTGACAGAGGTTAAGTTAGTTATTGATTCCAGGGCATACCCCAGGATGTATGTCGGTATAAGAAACTCCATTTGGAAAGATTAAAGGAAACGAAACGAAGTTGTGACTGTTCGAGTATATAAATTCTTTCATAAAAACGCGGGTTCCAGTATTCACTTTGAAAGGAAGAAGTAAATCTTACTGAGGTGGTATTTTTATAGGATAGGTGTAGCTGGAAATTTTTGCTGCATATGATAGGCTTAGAATATGTCTTCCAACCCTTAGACTTGCCTCTCCTGCTTTGCAGTATACACAATTTACGAGTGTGCTGCGAAATGATCCTAGTATTATTCTTATTACCTGATTACGGATAACTCAAGTGTTGCCACGCACATTCTTTGTGCCTAATTAACAAGAAAAAAAATGATTGTGAAGTTAAAGAAAATATTGATGGAAATGAAAGAAAAATGAAAAATAGGGGTTGAGCTGATAGATCGTAGCGAAGTGAGCGTGCAATTATACCGAGCTATTTCAAATTCCTGAGAGTAGAAGTGGGTTAAGTTTAAAAGGGCGCCACTGCTTTATTTTCGCTGAGCCAAAACAGAAGCTCTTATTGTTGTCCTGGAACTTCCTATCAGTTGACGTAGTATATAAAAAAATATATATATATTTAAGTAAAATATTTGTATTATTATTGAGAAAAAAATAATAATAAGCTCTTAGCCACTAAAAGCAGAGGCCTGGATGTGAACAAATAAAACAACGGAGGTGACCTCTAAGTTTGATCTATTTAACTAGAAAAATAATATGTACGAGTATACAGAGATGTTAGAATCAAAATCTATAAAGATATAAACAAAATAATAAAGGTAACACAAAAAAAATTTCACCAATATGCGAACGTAGCCGGGTAGTAATAATAGCTGGGAGCTGGTGAAACGTAACGATGTAGCTGCATTTAAAACAGAAGCTACTTGTAATAGTCTCCTTGTCATGTACAAAAAACTTGTAGACTGTACTCAAAAAAACTTGTAGCCCGTACTCAAAAAAACGTGTGGCCCGTACTCAAAAAAACTTGTAGCCCGTACTCAAAAACCCCTGGGATGGTTTATAGGGGTTTCAAAGAAATATGTAGTCGGTGGTCTCAAAATCCTGAATTTCAGGTGAATCTTCTGATATTCAACCAAAGAACGAATTCAGAACAAACCAACCATGAAGATTCCTTCGGAAAAAGCCCAAAATCCACAAAAAAGTGACAAAATACGGGGTATTAAATCTCCAACCAGCCGAACACAATTCTTGTAGTGAGGAGCCTGTATACACGCATTGTTTCTAAATCATAGATTATAATTTTCTTTATTATAACATTACATTATACATTATATTTAACAGATTGCAGAAATCAGTCAAAACCATGGAACGAAAAGATAACATGTGCATTATTCTCTTCAATGAAATGTATATTTCCCGCTTTGTTCACTACAATGCAAGACAAGACATTATTTTGGTAGTGAACGGTCACCCCAACTAGCTGATCGCGTAAATGTATTTATGTTGAAAGGAGTGTATAGACAGTGGAAGCAACCAATTTTATTTACATTCAGCAGTGGTACTATCAAAAGTTTAAGATTGAGAAATCTTATAAAAGACTGCATATTGGAATGTCAAAAAATTGGTTTGGAGATTGTAGCTACAGTGTGTGACAAAGGTAGTAATAATTGTGCAGCAATAAATATGTTGCAGAAGGAAACCAAAGAGAATGTCTAGTACTGAAAGAAAGTTTGGATTCAGCATCAATGGACATGCAATTAGACCTCTATAGGATGTTCCCCATTTATGCAAAGGCATAAGGAATAACCATCTGAGCAATAGTTTACATTTCTCCCAGGATGGAAAAAAGAAAATAGCTAAATGGTAGCATATTGAAAAATTTTATTTCCTTGATTCAGTGGAACAATTCAAAATGTGTCCAAAATTGACTGACGAACATGTAGTACCGTGGAAAAATACAGAAAATGAAGGTACAGATGTGTACCCAGGTTTTTAGTTAACAGTTGGGTAGCTTAATGAAGAGGATTATTGATTGGTGTAGGAATTTAATTTTCAATCATATATAATTTTCATACCAATCCAAGCGGATATAATAAATTTTTATCCTTAAATTTGCAGATGGTGATATTGATCTACCACCTAGAGCTGCTGATACTGCACACTTGATTTTGTTCCTGTATGAGCTGTTAAATAGTTTGAATTCCTGCCAAAAGACTGCCCCAGCAAGTAAGCCTCTTGAAGGAACCCTAATGAATGATTCTGAACATCAGAATTATTGGGAGAAAAAATTAACTGTATTGAAAGCAATGAAATTTTTTTATAGTAAAAAACAACTATTGCAATCTGTTCCATCACTAAGGAACTGAATTTTTAGTATTAAAAGTTTTATTCAATTGAAAACGAAATATTTAAACAATAGAGACTATTTTGTGTTTAGTGCTTAGATCGTTTCAACAAGATAGTCTGGAAATATTTTTTGGTGCTGTAGGAAGTTATGCTTACAGAGAGGTATCTCCAAGTTTGCAGCATGTAGTTCCAGCATTTAAAGCATTGATGATTAATAATTTGATGTTAAAGCATTCTCCAAACAGCAATTGTGAGCCAGATAAGAGTGACGGTGCTCTTGCAGATCTAAAAGAATTTTTAATAGGTGAAACATCTCCAGTCAACTCCAGTTCAACTGAACTATGCACATTAGCATCAGTTGCTTTACATCGCAAGTGGGTAGAAATATAGTTACATATATAGCTGGGTTTATTTCTTGTAAAATGTTTCATGTTTATGTTGTCGAAATTATATACTCTACAGGAATCATGAACAATATACAGATTTTGTAGAAGCAAGTACATTGTAAATTAACAAAACCTGGTACACTTTTTACCTTTTAGGTATCATCACTCTTTGTCTAGATTGTTCTATCTTATACCAAGATTGTGTTAGAAACAAAATTTTTACAAAAAACGCTGCCAGAACAACTCTCTTTCAACCTGATAAATTGTAAGGAACATACAAACAATGATTCTCTATTCATTAAATTCGTAGTCAAATGTTGCCTCTACTTTGGTGTGAAAAAGTAAATAATATTTCAAGAGGAAAGATGGAGGGACAACATCCAGCGTCATGCGAGAAAAAAATCGGATGAAGACCGTCCATGATAGATCAACATGGAGGTCAATGGAAGAGGTCTATGTTCAGGAGAGGACGAACACATGCTAATGAATAAGTGATTTACCTGTTAAATTGTTTTGTGGTACGTTTATCTCATTGGGAAGAGAATCCTCAATGTATCCCTCGGCGACTGTTGAGGATTTCCATCCTCGATGCTGTTTTAATGACAGAATATCTGCGCCGGCATTGACCAAAAGTTAAAATTAGAATTAGAGACCTATTTTTTAATTTTGAATATCTAGGTAAGGTGTAGATATTCGTTTATAATAGTAAGTTCGTATATATACAACTTAAGTTGTCTATGTCAGTTCTGAAATTGACTGAGTCAGGATTCTTCTTAATATTTATCATTTCTTTCATTAATCTTTTACTTTTTTTTCTGTAGTTATTATTTGTACGTTGTTGAAATTGGAAGACTGATTTTCTTCAAGTGAATGTTTTGATAGTGCAGTACATTCATTGTTATTTCGAACTGATTGCTGGTGTTGTTGAATTGTCTTATGTAGATATTGGCTAGTTTGACCAATGTAAGTACCATTGCAATCAGATCAATTTATTTCATTTATAGAGTAAATTCTGTTCTTATTATCTGGTTTGAGTCTTTTAAAAAGTTCATTTCCTGTAATGTTATTTGGTTTATCAGCAATTTTATTATTAAATGGTTTTAGGCATTTTTGCAATGGTTCATTTATATCGGGAATGTACGGAAGTGAAATATATTTAGATGGATTACTTTAGCTATTAAATGTTAATTTGTTGTAATAGTTGTTAATTCTTTGCTCATAAAAATGTTTAGGATAATTATTTAAATCCAAGGTATTTTTGATTTTGTTAATATTATTAGGCCTGTGTTTTGGATGTGATAATTGTACCGCTCTATCAGTGAGGCCAGTGACAACACTCTTGTATTTTATGGGAGCGTATGAATTATAGTTTGAATATCGTTGAGACCATACCTTTTTTGTGAACCAATTTGTTGATATTCGACCTTTCTTGTCATATTCTATATTCATATCTAAAAAATTAATAGAACGATTTTTGTCCATTACTTTGGTGAATTGTAATTTTTTATTGAAGTTGTTAAAACGTTTTAGAATATTTTCAGTCTGGTCAATTGGTACACAAAGAATACAATCGTCGACGTATATTTTGAAAAAAATTGGTTGTTTTGGTAACTCTGCTGAAACATCGGATTCTAAATATTCAAGTACTAAGTTTGCAATCGGAGCAGAAATTGGAGATCCCATTGCTGTTCCAAAAATTTGTATCTTTATACACAAACATTCCTACGGATCTTGAAATCAAATGTATTGAAAATAAATGGAATATAATCAAGAACTTCACACCATTAGACTTAGATGCGTTTCGCGAGGCGTTTGATTTGTGTTTAAATTCCATCTATTTCAACTTGGTGACTGTTTCTATAAATACATTTTTGAAATAGCAACGGGATCTCTAACTTCTGCTCCGATTGCAAACTTAGTACTTGAATATTTAGAATCCAATGTTTTAGCGGAGTTACCAGAGAAACCAATTTTTTTATCGGCGACCGCGGCGGCGTGTTCTTACGTGCGGCGCCTTTTATAAATTACCGGTAAATCGAATAATATGCCAAACTGTGAATATAAGAAAATTACATATATTACTTTTATTTTAAATCAGTTGAGTTCAGTCGTTAGTGGCAGTGGGAACTATAGTGACGAAGTGTGTTTGTTAAAAAAAAGAGCTATACTTCCGTGCCGTGGTAATATTTGTGTTTAATTAAAAGCAAAATGAATTCTGGAAAAAAAGCGGCAAGGTAGAAGTGGTAGAATTGAAGTACAATATTTAAACTGTGAAGCTGAATTTAACCAGGACTATAAAAGCACCCATGAAAAAAAAATATACATGGGAAGAACGGTGAGCATTAAAGCTGTGGGCGCCGCCGAAAATCTATTTGTTTTAGCTGCAACACGAGAAAAAAAATGTGGAGGTCCAGTTAACTTCAAAAGGTAAGACAAAGCGCGCGCAAAGTGAAAACGGTAGCTGTGATTCTATTTTATGTTTAACATCGCTCTTTACAATTTAGAGTAATTATTTATTACTTTCACATTCCACATCGACGATAGCATCGGTCTTTTTTGTTACCGGCCTTAAATGCCGCAATACGTAATACTTTGTTATTGGGGTTTCTGTGTAAACAGAGCCAATTTTTCTAATTTCATTTAGACAATTTATTTAAAAAAATCCCAATGGCACAGGACCAATTGGACAGGCTTATTTCAGTAACATTTTTGCATAAAACCCAAAATAAAAAATTAGATACAAAAGTAATAGAATGTATTGAGATGTACAGAAAACCAAAGTAACATTTTGGCATCAAATCAAAAACAAAAAAATAAAAAAAATGTTTGGTAAATTTGTGAATTTTCCTAAATAAATGTTTCAATGTGCGATTTAGAGAAAAATGTTAAATACAAAAATTGTAGAACGTATTAAGGTCTATGAAAAATCACACTAACCATTTTGCTTAAAATGAAAAACAAAGGAAATACGATTTTTTTTCAACTTTGACAGGCCGCCATTTTGTTTTTACTGGGCCGATTTGGCTCATTAACGAACTTGTTCAAGACTTTGCGGTGATTTTGGCATCAGGAAACACCTGCATTGGAATTTTTCCGAAGTCGCGTCAAGCTACTCTCTACAATAGCACTATTTCGTTCTGAAATAAGCCTAAAAATCTGAAGAAAGGGGGTGGGGCGAAAGTAAAAAAGACCAAAAATTGAAACTTGTTTAAAAAACGCAGTAGTTTTTATGTTAAAATAGGTTTTTGCCGTATATTTTTTTTTAAAATGGTTTCCTATTTTTTTAAGGAGATGTTGTTAGTTTTTTAGCCTGTGTGATGCCAATGATGCAAAAAATATTTAGATGGACAATTATTTATTAACAAAACATATGGCTGACTATAAAGATGTTATGGAAATGATGCAAGTTATGATGTCTTATTGGTTTTTTCATTATTTGGTAGAGGCGGTTTGGCTTGATTGGCTAAAACTTTTTATGTAGATATCCGACACATATTCAGGGAAAAATTAAAACCTATTATTTTTTTGTATTGTATACACATGAAAATGGTATTGCCAAATAACAAACTTGTACTCAGTGGCGTAGTTTAGGGGTACGAAGGGGAAGGGGTGGCATTTTCCACCCTAGAATTCTTCCGAATCCTATTAGTTTTAAGGAGTATTCTATAGTATTCCGGATCCAAGTATTTTTTTTAACCTCAGAAAAATGAATTAAAAAGCTAAAATTGCACTTAAGGTATCTGATACCTATAGCATGAAAAATAATTATTGTTTGTTAAGAAAGTTTTAAATATAAGTTTGTATTTTTTGTGCCCTACAATATCCTTTTCTTTGTAAACCGCTTAAAAGCTTATCTATAAAGGGCTTTACTTATTATTCAGTATATTGCTTAAATGTGTTTAATACTATATTCTCATAGTTTTAGACAATGTTAATGTAAATGCATCGCCTGTGCACACTGAGGTGCAATGACCGAGACGAAAGGTATATTATTATTATAGTATAGTATAAATTATAACATATTGTGTCTGTATGTCCTAAACTTACTAAACTTAGTCTTATTGGTTTTGAACATAATAATTATGAGATATAATTTTTAGAACCAGCATGTCCCATTTTAAGTACATCAGAGGCTCAAAGTATAAGCGAGACTTGGAATCAGTGTTTAGGAAAGTTTGCACTTCTATCAAACATGCTCGAAATAAGTTGAAACTTATTGCAAAAAAATCGCAAACGATACGTTATTGACGAAAAAATAACAGTTTTACAAATTTTTGACATATCCGAAAACTGTGCTAAAACCGAACAAGCCTGCCAAATGTACTTGGAAAAAAATGAAAACTAAATAGAGAGTTCACTGGTGATGCACGATCCAGGATTGAGGTCTTCCATTAATACTGACCAAGAAAGAAAATATTTAATAGCGTTGGGGCCACATCAGCCTCATTTGAACTACTTCCCAAGTGATGTAAAAAATCGCTTTAATGTAAACTGGTACCAGGAATACGAATTCTTGGAGTACAGTACAGTTAAAGATGCAATTTTTTGTTTTGTATGTATTTTATTTCCAAACAGTATCGAAAGAAAAAGAGGAGATGGTGCATGAATAACATAAGGTGTTAAAAACTGGGGGAAAATGGAAAGCGCTGGATCAAATAAGCAAGGAAAATTTACTGAGCATTTCACTTCTATTGCCCACAAATCCGTTCTTGTGGACTATTGTAATTTTATCGATCAATCAGGGCAAGTTGATGTTCTTTTGAGTGCCGAAGAAAGAAAGAAGCTTATTGAAGAACATCGAATTTTGGCTCAGAACACATTAATAGTAGAAATTTTGTTGGTTAGGTTAGTTGATACCATGGTATCTCAGAACATCGCTTTTAAGGGCACCGATAGTGACCATGGAAATTTTACTGAATTGGTACACCTCGTAGCCCGACATAATTCTGTTTTAAAAAAATGGCTAGATGATTCGAAAATGAGACCTTATCACGTTAATTACTTGAGTGCTCAGTCCCAAAACGAGTTTACATCTTTATTAGGAGATCATCTTAAAAACATTATGTCAGAAATAAGCAGTACCCCGATCTTTACAATAATAGCAGATCATACTCCACGTGCATCCAATAAATATATTATATCAATAGTTGTCCGGTATGTCGATGCAAGAGGAAAACAGAGCGACTGTTATCCATTGCTGAAACTCATGACAAAAGCGGAGAAGGTACAGCAAATAACATAATAAATAACATTAACGTACATAATGTTGACTCGTCAAAATTTGCTTTTTGAAGTTACGACTTTACTTCATCAATGTCGGGAAAATTTAAAAATTTAAAGGTGCACAAAAAAAGGGTACCGAACTCATAGGTTATTCAGTTTCATATATACCTTGCCAGGCTCATAGAACAAACACAGCTCTAGAGTATAGTTGTGCAGCCAGTACCATAGTTTCGGAAAAATTTAATATATTGGAAGAGATATGTTTTTTTTAGTTCTAGTACAAAGAGAGCTGAAAGACTTAAAAATAAACTTCAAGTAGTTGAAAATGCTATTGACCTAAAAAAATTATCTAGGACACGATGGACAGCACGTGCAGAAACTTTACGAACTATTAACATATCATATGAAGAAATATGTGAAGTTCTTGGTGATATAATAGAAGATACTTCCTTAGACCAAAAAACTAAAGCCAAAGCGTTGGGATTAGGCAAACGGATACTTTCTTCCGATTTTTTAATCTATATAATGTTTTTAAAAAATGTATTTTATAAAATTGAAATAATTACGGAACTTCTAGATAAACAGAACTTTAATGTTATCTACTTTTTAGAGGTAACCCGATCTCTGCTGTATGCAGGGCTAAAAACATGGGTCTAGATTCTGATGAAGATTTTTTGAGACATCATCAAAGGTTGGTACCAAAGCGAATTGATGGAAATCGGGAAAATTTATGTGAAATTTTTTTTGCTCTAGTAAAAATCCAATGAAATCAGTTAATTTGAGGTCATTTGATTGAACACAATCAATCAGAACATTATACTGAAAACAGATCCAATGGGCTGTTTTCACTCTATCACGTTTCTATGGATACAATTTGATTATTTATTTCGATTTTGACGTTTCAAATATTTAATATTTCAAAATGTTACGATTTCATCATAATACTGACGAGAATATTAACGAAATTATAGAAGCAAATATACCAAAAAAAAACTGTTTACAGTAAAAAGTTTGTGTGGAAAACATTTATGGACTTTTGTAATGATAGAAAGTATCAATTAGATGAAAATCGGACAGTGGCGTCGATTTTGAAAGATTGGGCTGTGAACATGAGAAGAAAAGATGGTACAGAGTTTAAAGAAGCTACGGCCAAAACCATGTGGAACCTAACAAGTAAGCTGTTACAAGAAAAATATTATAAGGAAATGAAAATTATTATTGACCCATTCAAAATTGTTGTATTTCAACAAGCGCGAGCTGCCCGCGATTCTATACGACGAAAACTGCAATCGAATCCATGTAAAAGGAAACAAAGTTCAGCAGCATTAAGTTCAACAGAAATAACCAAAATGATAAATTCATGGAATGAAAACACCCCCGAAGGACTACAACGGAATTTCCATCACATAGCCGCGGTAGAATTAGCTTGGCGAGGTGGGGAAGCTGCTGCTTGCTTGACTGACTTTTTTCGTATCGAATCAAACAACGATGGTTCTGTAACAAATCGAGTTGAATATAACCCTGTATTCAGCAAGACTTGCCAAGGTGGTTCAAGAATGTGTACTGAAAGCAAATTTTTAGTAGAAAATAACGACAGCAACGTTTGTCCTGTCAGATTATTTAAAAAATTGGTGTCAAAAAGAGGCCCAAATATTAAAACCAACAGATTATTCCTGAGAACAAATCGTCACAGGAGAGCCGAAAATGATCACTGGTATGGTAATATGCCTATTTGAAAAAATACTATTCAAAATTGGACAAAATCGTCTGCCGAGGCGATTCGCTTGAACACCAAAGAAAAAAAATTACTAATCACTCCAATAGATCCACCGCGGTAAGTCGATTGGCGATGTTAATAAAAAATGAGAGAGACATTTTAGAAAGTTCTACTTTAAAGATGTTGGTTCAAAAATGGGCAACTTTAAAGCAACGAAGGCTAAGAGTTATGACTAAACCTTAATACCTTTTCCTACTTTTTAGTTTTGTTAAAAAGTTTTATACTGTTTATTTTTGTTTTAAAATATAATAAAAAATGTTTGTAATATCAAAATTGCCTATTAGTTATTTTTGAAATAGTTTTTACTATAGGTATTCTAAGTAGTTTTGATCCTAGGGCAGAATACAAAAAAAGTTATAGGCAGTTGGCATTTTGGTGTTTGCTCCCCCTCCAAAAATATATTTTCGCGACGTCCTTGGTCGCCATTTAAAAATGCATCGGTGGCTATCGATAAGAAAGCAAGTAGTAGGCCATGGACACGACAATCGCCTAACCAAAATATTGCCAAGTAACGTCAAACTTTTATCACACGCAGCTCAATATTGTTGATTGCATATAATTTGAGTACTTTTTAATCAATATGCCTCTCACAAATAATGAAGTCGTTGACATGATTGCGATTTATTTCGAGTGTTTTCAAAATGCAGCTATAACTGCAAGGCAGTACGCGGCACGGTATCTATATTGCCGTCGTTATGGAAGAATAATGTTTCCGCGCTTGGTACAGCGATTACGCGTTACTGGAAGTTTTCGTCGTCCTAAACGTCGCAGGCGTCGCAATGGAAGGACCGAAGAAAACATTATCAATGTCTTCGCTTACATAGAATTTGATAGACATGTAGGAACTAGAACATTATCTATAGACTTGGGAATAGCACGAGCAACTGTTAGAAATATTATAGGTAAATAATTTTATCTTATTCCAAGTATCTTAGCGTATACTTTTAACTATACAATTCAGTGTTATTCTGATTATATTATTTTTACGCATATGCTGTTTTTTACTTTTAGATTACATCGTTACCACATAGTTTCGCACCAGGCGCTGAATGAACAAGATATCGATAATAGATTAAATTATTGTCAATGGATGCTAGGCATGCTTGAGGAAAAGAGAAATATCTTAAGGGAAATTCTCTGGACTGACGAGGCTACCTTTAGTAATGATTGATGGTAGAGTAAACCGTCATAATATGCATTATTGATCCGCTGAATATCCGCATTGGTTAAGAGAAGTGTAGCACCAGGCACGCTGGAGCCTAAATGTGTGCTGCGGTGTCCTTGGGGACAGAATTATTGGACCTTATTCTTTTGATCAAGCTTTAATTGGTAACCGCTCCTTAGAGTTTTTGATCCACGACTGGCCAATTTTGTGGGAAGATGTGCTACTCGCAACTACAAGAACTATATTTCTGCAATTACATGATTGTCCGACACATTATTCAATTAAGAGGGGCCTCCTCACAGGTATATAAACCTAAAAACCTTCATAATACTAGTTACTAATTTAGTAATTATTTGGTTCAAAATATTCACGATAGATGTCGATAGTAGTACTGAATCGGCTTTTACTTATTCAACATATTTTCTCTCTCTGTCTTTTCGCTCTTGACGGTTCAAAGAAACGCATCTCTGTTCGAATGTTTTGATTTCAAATATTTCAACTTCTTTTGAGCACAGATCCAAACAAAATTTGTTGACATAATTTCCATTTGAGTGTAGATTTTTGATTATATAAGAGTTTCATAAATGTTTTTGAAAGGAATAAATTGTTAAAAAGTACGTAATCGTATCGACCCGATATCAAAAATTATAGTTATGATAATGTAAATTATCCTGCAATCCGTATTTTTTAATTTTAAAAGCTATGTTTGAGGTTATGTTTACTGGATTATTTGATTAATGTGAAAATGTGAGATAAATAATACTGATAGTTTGTTCTAGTATCATCAAACCATCTTTCAACATTCTCTTGAAACCCTGTTTTGATGATGATATGGGTTTGTTAGCGAAAAGCGAAAAATGTTTAATTGAAGTGAAGTGACCTTTGAAGTATCTGAATGAAGAAAATTAAAACCGCTCTCAAAAGACAAGATTTGCATAATTCATTTTGATGAATATATAATAATGATAATTGAAAAATATAACTATTATAACCGATACAAGGTGCATTACATATTGCATGAAAGGACATGTGCTATTTAATAATATGGATAACAAGTGACAGCATTGCGGAAATTGCTAGAAATTAAGAATTGAAGAAAAATATACATACTTTGAAAACATTCTACCTTTCGAAATTTGTACCATTTATATTAACATAATAAAATGTTTTCATTATTATAAATTTTTGTTTGTTTCATGCTAAGAAAATTAAACTGCGGAAAAGTTGCAAATTTACATGATTTAAAATAGGCCATTTAGTCTGAAAACACAGAACGTCATGCCACAACTTTGTCTCAATCTAATCATATTTGTATCAGTTTCAGAGTTCCTGTTGGTTGCTTTTAAATTTTATTTGACATGTAGGCTTTTTTTTCAACTACATGTGTGAATATACTCAATTTTATCTAGGAACAAATAATATAAACAAATAGTTCCCAAATTTATTATTATACAAAGAAATATTTACTTGTAATACAATGCTTTACATTTAGTAGAAAGAGGAAAGTAAGGTACAGTGAGGAATTTAAATTCAAAATAGCAAACGTTTGAAAAACTTACAAAGCAACTATAACAACTAATAAAAAATTTAAAGCGAAAGATCTGTAATGACAAATAATAATGTATATATTGTGGGGAGATCGATATATACAGTACAAAATCAAACATATAATTAACATGTACAAGTTTGCTTCTACCTTGTTTGCAAAGATTGATCATATGTGTTGTGGAGATTGGAACTGAAACATTTTTCCTTCTTTATACAAAAAAATAGTTGGTTTATTCTATTTTTTCCATGACAGATACACATATGTGTGATCACCTGAATGGTAAATATTTTTTTTGTTTTTGTATAATACATTATTGGTATTATTACTTTTCCATCCAACCCATCTAATATGCGAGAAAAGTATAGATTTACCCAAAAAAGGTTGGAATTTTGTATATTTTTGAGTTCTTATTACGTTTTTCAGCAAGAACAACACAAAAAAATGGTTTTTAGAAAATAAAACCTATCTGTATAACTCGATACAGCCCCCGAAGTGCAACAAGTAGACAAAATTAACTTTTTCGTCGTCCTTTGATTTACAATTTTTTTTCAATATCAACAACTAAGACTATTACTAAGTCATCCTCTAATAATAATTTGGATCCTTATTTTCTTTGATTTTTTGAAATGCTTATATATTCAAACAATTTGCAAGGAAATTTTGACAATTGGCTAGACAAAGTTTTAAAATATTTATGGCTCAAAAATTTTTTAAATATAATGTTACCTACTTCATTCATTAATTTTATTTAACAATTACCATTACCTATGGTGCATAGGCTAAGGTAAGCTAAAAAGTGGATAACCATCCTAATTTCTTATAAAATCTTTGGACAGGTTGTTAAGAGAAAAACAAATACACCTTGTCATTCTCTTGTTAAAACTGTTCTTAAAAAGACTTATTGTATGACGGAAGTAATGGAGTATGGAACTCTTGAGGAAAAAGTGGCTAAGAGCATTTTTGAACAAGTACAAAATGTTGTGGTGGTTGATTCAGGATTGTGGGTAGATGTTCAACACGGTTTTCTAGGTGCTTCTCCTGATGGTAAATATATTTAACATAACAAATAATTACTATGTGTTATAAATTCTTTTTGCATATTAAATGACATATATTTATTGATAAAATATTTTAGGGCTTGTAGGTGATGATGCACTACTTAAAATAAAATTCCTCCACTCTGCATCCAAACTGAATTTACATACAAATACAATAAGCGAAATAATTGACCTCATGAAGAACAAAATTTGTCTAGAAAAACACAACAATAAAATTAAACTTAAGCGGAATCACAATTACTATTATCAGGTATAAACATGATATATTTCTTCCAAAAAACAAAAACTCAAAATCATTCTCACATAATATATTTTTAATCACTTTTATTTACCAACAATAAATAAGAATAACATTAAAAAGTAGTAATTTGTGTAATAGGTGCAAAAAGTGCATTTTTGTTGCAACGAAGCATGATGCACTAAACACAGTCTTGTGGAGTAAATATAAATAGCATTTACGAAGCACAAATTTACTTATTTAGCATGAAAATTACTTAATTATAATCACTTACAAATACAATACACACTAAACTATAAAATTGGGATATTTTTATGAACACAAAACAGAGGACAACAGCATATTTGACCCATGGAGAAAGTTATATTATTATTTGTCTATGAATTGACCGTCGTCTTCTGTCATTGTTCTATACAGCACCATGCATCAAGACGGTGGAGCGGTTGAACTAAAGTAAAAAGATGTTCGTTTGCAAAAATTTGCGCACAACAAATCTCAAAAAATACAATGATTTGAGACTTCATATTTTCAGAATCGAATTCTCTAGGCTTCCTTTTGGGGATCAGGTTTTGGTGTTCAAATTGGTGACCACAAATTGTCAAAACTGTCAAAATCACACCATCACTTAATGGCTTATATCTTTTTTATAACAATATAAAACTCAACCAAAATACCTGATCCCCAAGACAAAGGTCCAAGTTATATTGTGTTAAAATTTGAACACTCAATTTCCCTGCGTTCTTTAGATTTGTTGTGTACAAAATGACCTAAATTTTGTTGCAAATCACGGGTGCCAACTGTTTTCAGGTTCCTAAAACGTGAGGCCCCTCTTAAAGCTCGAAATCATATCAGCGGGAACTTTCGAGAACGCTGGATAGGAAGAGGAAGCCTATTTCCTTGGCCGTCATGATCTCCGGACTTGACATGTCTTAATTTTCACTTCTGGGGACGGTTAAAAGACATTGTTCTCCAAACTCCACCAACAACACGAATGGATATGGAAAACAGAATTCGAAACTCAATTCGTCAACAATCAGCGACAGAAATCGAGGCTGCGGTTCTGTCGACTCAAGAAAGACTGGAACAATGTGTAAAATATGACGGAAGGCAATTTGAACACAGAAGGCATTCATCTTTTTTCAAAATCGGTCCTTTTCAGAACCACAACTTTATTTTAAAGGAAAATCGCCTATAAATACGAGAACGTGTCACATAAAATCACAGCACTAGATAAACTGACATTTCTTGTGAATATTTTAGAGAGGTGTCTTTTCTTTCCATGGCGTACTACTTGCCTTCTTATCGAAAGCGAACGATGCATTTTCAAATGGGGATACAAGCATTTTCCTGGTTTAGTATCTTTTTTAATAATTTGAGTTGAGTTGAGATGAAATTATTTACCTATAATCTTTCAAAATATTTCTAGTTCCTACATGTCTATCTAGTTCTATGTAAGCCAAGACATTGATAATGTTTTTTTCGGTTTTTCCATTGTGAGGTTTAGGGCGACGAAAACTTCCAGTATTGCGTAATAGCTGTACCAAGCTGTAAATTTTTCTCCCGTAATGACGGCGATCTGGATATCGTGCCGCGTACTGTCTTGAAGCCATAGCTGCATTTTGAAAACACTCAAGATAAATCGCAATCATTTCAACGGCTTCATTATTTGTGAGAGGCATTTTGATTAAGAAGTACTCAAATTATATGGGTGAATAAATCCAACGTGGCCATAGTTGCCAATTCTCGTAGCTATGTAGGAGTGTTACTAATATCTATATGGCTATCACTATCCATTCTTGATTATTACGATCACTAATATTCACACCACTATTTTATTCGCACGTAAAATCTAGCTGATTTCGTATATAATTAATTTTATAGCAAACACTGTTATTGTCACAGTGCCTATTTTTGTATTAAATCGTGGATATACGAAAATGACTCAATCACCCCTCTTCAAAAAATACCTGCGTTCAAAAATAGTCGATTTTTCAATCGGAAATTAGTACGTAATTTTTTATTCTAGACGACGAAATATACTTTTGCATTGAGAATGCAAAAGAATTTGGCAGTCGAGTAACAAACAACTTTTTTTCGAAAACTGCAGCTTCAGTTACTGAAAATTAAGAGAAATGATGATTTTAATCAACATTTTGCAGTGAAATCTCAAATGTTATGACCAACTAGTTACTTTTGACAGTTTTCGAAAAAATGAATTTATTTGACACTTTTTTCTATTTGATAACCTTTACCATGTTACCCTCCACAATTAAGTGTCGCAAACATGTTTTTATGAGTTAAAAACTGAATTACAATTAATTTTATTCATCATATTGATTCTCTTCATCTTGGGTTGCATGAGTAATATCAATTTGTCGTATTAAATTTCTTAGAAAAAAAGAAGGATCTTAGGTATTCCATACTACCCGACTTTCCCCTACATCTTCATTACTTTTCCTGTTATTGAACTTATTATTGATACGATCATAACATCCAAAACAAATTTATAAAGTCATAATTATTCTAAATTCCTTGTTTATGTATAAAAGCTTCTATTAAATCATTGAATGCATCTAAATTGAAGAATTTTATTTCAATCTCAAACGAATTCACAATCAAGCTATTTTAATTATACCTGTGTCGTTATGAAATGCGTTGGATTTAACACTACCTCCAATAACTACAACAAGAGAAGAATCCGAGTATAGATAGATGTGTTAATTAGTCGGTGCACGAGGCCTCCGGGGCTGGCGGGACCCCGCCTCACTGACGCGCCTACTACATATTTAAGGTGGGTAGTTATTTTTTAGTTATTTTGGAACGACTTTTCCAAAACATTGGATTCGTTTCGCAGTCGTTACAGGATTAAGTAGAATTAGATATAGCATTTTTCAGGGTTTTTAATATTGGTGATATTCTTCTATTAAATGGTAAACGAGAGGTCTTAAAAAAATTATAATTAGTGGAACAAAACAACTTTTCAGCTTCAGATGTAATTTTATTGTCCTACTTCTGAAACCCCAATAACGGCAACTTACAAAAATGTTATTAGTTGCAAATATAAACTCCTTGGAATGAATAACAATAATTTATACTTACAAACGATCAATAACGTAACCTACTTAACTAAAATATATACAGGGTGATATTTGCATATCACACCTCCCCTGTACAGAAAATAGAAACAAATTTTCTTGAAATTTGTATTTTTTCCCATTTACAGCTCTTGAAGGCAGAATGGTTTTACTCCATTTTTGTGTACTTCTACCTTTTAATTTCCTACATCAATAACAACATTAACTACCATTTTTTCTAATATTTTATAAGAAACTTTGTAAATTGGTTCTAATTTAGAATTGGTCTCATCAGAAAGCAGAACATTATCACCTACTTTATAATTTCTTTCCGTGGCTGATCCATCATATTTGATTTTTCTTTTATTTTTTGATGAAACTAAATTTTTTCTTGCATCATCTTATGCCACTTGTAACATTATATTTTAATTCTAACGGATAGTCATCAAATGTATATAAAGGCTTAATTTTTTCCAACAAATTGTATGGCAAAATACATGTTCTTAAGGCGTATGTATATCCTGTGGAAGAATGAACCGACGTATTATACGAAAAACGCCAAAAAGTTATCCAAGAACTTCAAGATTCTTTATGTATGGAAATTTGAATTCTCAGATAAGCGTTTAAGTGTTTATGGGTGATTTCCAGAGCCCCGAATCTTTTTCATGCTGATAACTGTTGAGTTTAGTTGGTCGATTTTTAGTAACTGGCAAGTTTTTCTAAAAACATTTGCCATGAATTCGGTTCCCTGATCTGCAACTATTCTTTTTGGTATACCATGGCGTAAAATGTAATTTTCTACAGTGTTGGCTTCTTTGTTTTGAATACTATACCCTTCTACATATTTACTTAGCTCACAATGTAACGGTGATATATATATTTATTGTTATCACAATATATTTCTAAGGAAGTAACGAGATCTAAGAAAATTCTTTCAAATGCAGCATGCGCCGTTGTTGTAATAATTAAAGGTTGTTTAGACTGCGTAATATGTTTACATTTTTGACAGCCTTCACAACAATTGACACATTTTTCGACAGTTCTTCTTAAGCCTCTCCAAAAGTAATATTTTTTTTATATTGTTGTACATGCGATAACATGTTTCTAAGAGGATCACATGTTGCAGTTACTTTTACATCTTTCGAAATAATTTTTAGTAACATCCTACTATTACGTCTGTACGATGTTAGTTCATAAAACTCTCAGTAATATCTCATGTTAAACATCACAGTAACATGAAAAAAGAAGGAAACAAAAGAGGAACTGACAAACGAAACAAACAGTAGTTATCTGTGGAATCAAATGACAAGCATGAAATTGGGGATGGTTTTCAGTTATGTGTTATATTTTATTTGCCAGAAACACATATTTTGCAAGTAGTACTTGAATAAAGTGGTCTTCGTTTTCGTTAGTTCCTACTTAGCTACAGTTTTTATATTTAGTTATAATGGACGAACAACAATTGTTATCGGTAAGTACCTATTCCAAAATCATAATTATTGAAACTTAATACTCATTCAATACTTTAATCGCTTATTTTACTTCGAAATTCCAGGTGGCGGAATTGTATACTAACATTATATAATAGAGTTTACAAAATAAGGGTTTTTCAATTTTTAAAATATTTTAGTTAGTAAGTATATTTTGAAAACGATTCACAATATTTCAAATCCTAGATATGCATTATACCCTACAAAAAACTTAATATTGCGATAGGATAGATATTATTATTAAAAATAAAACATGCTCATATGTTGGCAGATATTTGAATCTAGGAGAAAATATTTTCAATGTTCAAGATGTTTCAGAAGCTACTTACACAAATAAAATAAAAAAAAAATAGTTGGTAATTATGTAATGGAAGGGGAGTAACTATTTCAGACAGTCTGATAGAAACATTGTATCAAACAGTACAAAAAATATTGAATCGAGTATCTCTAGTTCTAGTTTTTTTAGTAGTAGTCTTAGCCCTCAATATAGTTTTGCATGATTAGAAAATTTTAACATTATTACTAACAATTCTTGTGAACAATTAGAGACTGTTTAAGACTTTAAAAACACAAATTTCTGTTAAAAAGCTCATTTCCATTTGAAAAATCACTGAATACAAGATGTCCCTAACAATGGTACCTATATTAATCTAGTTGAAGAATATGTAACTTATGATACTGAATGCTCCAATCAACAAACAACATTCAATTATTTATTATTGTAGAAACACAGCTATTGGATACTGAATTGGATACAATTAATTATAAACTCATTTAACTTGATAATGTGTTCATATCTCGTCTTCATAAGTAGTTTTTTTTGTATAGAGTGTATTAATAATGCTTAGTTTTCAATAAGTTACAATTCCACGATGTTAATATACAATTTGTTCCAGGATGAAAATAACAAGATGAGAATAGTATATTATTTTATACAGGAAAGAAGTATGAATTTTCATAGCACACCTGAATTTACCTGCCAAATGGAGTGAGGCATGTAATAGAAGGTGAATCATGAAAAGTCACTTTTCGAAATAAAATATGTTATTATTCCTTTGAAGAACCCCGCATGTATCGTATGGAAAATGGGTCCCAGTCAATTGGCTGAAAATCAAGTTGGATGTAGTTTATGTTGATCGATCAAAGGTCTCCATGGGCACAATATGATCTAAAATAATTGTTTTATTAGCTGTAGTTCAGAACACCTTTAAATGTTTCATAGATAAGGATTTTGAAGTATACGTTATGGAATGGTTGAGGCACTCGAAACAGCCACTCTTGCGTGAGAGAAAGTGAACGATAGAATTTTCTTTAATCAGATCAGATTTCTGTTGATGTAACGCAATGTTTAATAAAATCTTTATGGTATAAAATTTTTATTAGTTTCAATATTATTAAAAAACTCCTCTGTATGGGAATAAACGAACGATTATTCCTTAAACACACATAAAGCTTCAATAGCTCTTATTTCACTTGGAAGGATTGGATATCATTCAAATTATCCTGAATCGTTGATAAAAATCAAATATATTTTATGAAGTAGAAATTTTTTATTTTTGACAGTGACAATTTTTTGTAACTGACAGAAAAACTTCCAAGGTTGAATTGAAAATAAATATTTAAGCTATCATGTTAGCAGTTAGACAAGTTAGAAATTAAACATAACTCCCGCCTTGGACGTTTTCCGGGAGAAAACTCCAACTTAAACAAAACACTTCACTTCAGATAACTTCCGCACACAACACAGTACATAAAACATAAAAAATAGCTAACCTAATGACAAAGTTTAAGATTTAACAATACACAAATCTAGGTATCATCAGGAAGGGGACATACCTTCGCTATAGACCTAAGAAACGTTCCATCTGATGTTTTGACTCTAATTAAACGAACTTTGCCGTCTGAACCCTGAATAATTTCAATGATTTGCGCGAGAGCCCACCTGAAAGGAGGCAAGTTATCCTCCTTTAAAAGGACTAATTGATTAATTTCCAAATTTCGGGTTTGATTGGTCCATTTTGGCCTTTGCTGAAGCCTATTAAGATATTCAATGGACCATCGCTTCCAAAATATTTGTTTGAATTTAATACACTTCTGATACATTGACAATCGATTTTCTGGAATATTACTCAAGTCTTTGTCTGGGAATGCTGAAAGATTGTCGCCTATTAAAAAATGTCCCGGTGTTAAAGAGTTTAAATCAGTCGGATCATTTGATAAAATGCTAAGAGGCCGCGAGTTCATGATGCTCTCAATGCAAACCAAGACTGTCGAAAATTCCTCAAAATTTAGAACTGTTTTACCAATAGCTTTAATCAGATGATGCTCAGCACCCTTAATTGCGGCCTCCCAAAGACCGCCCCAATGTGGTGAACGAGGTGGGATAAATTTCCACTGAGTCTCATTTTTCGATAAAAAATTTTCAATAGACTCAATATTACTTTTGGATTTAAAAAATTCGTATAAGGTTTTCAAATGGTTACTGGAGCCAAAAAAATTAGTGGCATTGTCAGAGTATATTACCGAAGGATTACCCCGTCGGCCTATGAAACGTTGTAATGT
This sequence comes from Galeruca laticollis, assembly GCA_963921935.1. NCBI lineage: Eukaryota > Metazoa > Arthropoda > Insecta > Coleoptera > Chrysomelidae > Galeruca > Galeruca laticollis. The sequence goes on along the minus strand of OY998175.1, from coordinate 59,735,529 downwards.
GAGCAAAAATTGTTCTGTCGACAAGCCCGACACCAATTCTATATGGACGCACTTAGTAGTCATACATACAAATATAGCAATATATGCTTTAACTTTAGAGGCTTTGCGTAAATTCGAGGTTTTAATTAAAAATGGACCCCCAAAGTCCACACCGACCTTTAAAAATGGACGACAAAGTGAAATTCGATCTTTAGGCAGATCTGCCATCATTTGCTCAGCACACCTAGCTTTAAATTTAAAACAAGGGATGCACTTGTGGATTATGCGTTTAACAGCTCTAAGGCCATCTAAAGGCCAATAACGTAGTCTAAAGTTACTTAACACGGTTTGAGCACCGGCATGATATAATTTAAGGTGCTCTCTCCGTAGCATCAAATCAACAATGTGGCATCTAGCGGGCAATAATATTGGATGCTTTTGTGCAAATGGCAGATCAGCATTTGACAATCTCCCGCCAACGCGGATTAAGCCTTCCAAGTCAATAAAGGGATTCAAAGAATTAAACTGTTTATTTCGAAGGACCTTTTTGTTTTTTAATAAATCTTTTTCTTGAGAAAAATAATGTTGTTGCAAAACTTGCAATGTTGCCTTTAAAGCATGTTGTAATTCATCTACTTTTAAAGGACCAAACCTTTTATCATCTTTATGTTGTAAATTATGTCTAAACCGAAGACAGAATGCAACTATACGTTGTATTTTCAGAAAATCTGAAAACCTATTGAAAATACTTATCATATAATTTTCAGTAGAGGTTGTACTCATAACAATTTTTCGTTCTTCCGGAATTTTCTGAATATTAACACTTGACTGAAATGAATTTAAATTAAAATCAACATTTTTCAAATGTGAGGGCCCTTGCCACCACATATTATTAGAAATAAGTTCTTGCGCCATCATACCTCTAGATACATAATCAGCTGGATTTTGTTTGGTAGGAATGTACCTCCAGGGGTACAAGGATGTTAGTTCTTGAATTAAAGAAACTCTATTAGAGACAAATATATTCCATCTACTTGGATGTGATTGTAGCCATGCTAACGAAATTTGCGAATCAGTCCAAAGATTAACACTGGCTATTTGAAAGTTATTTTTGAATATCTCTAAAATACGATGAGTGGTCTTTGCTGACAACACGCATGCGCATAATTCTAATTTTGGAAGAGAAATTGTTCGCAAAGGACAAACTCTAGATTTGGCACAAATTAGATGACAAGAAACACTGTTGTTTTCATAAACAGTTCTTAAGTATATACAACACCCATATGCCTTTAAGCTTGCGTCTGAATAAGAATGAATCTCAATTCGCTTGATATTGCGATTATTAATTAAACATCGCGGAATTTTTAACTCTGATAATTCAAGAATGTTTGTAGAAAATTTAATCCATTCGTTACGCAATTCTAAATTTAAACAGTCGTCCCAATTTAAATTCAATAACCAAAGCTTCTGCATGAAAATTTTGGCTGTTATGACAATTGGAGCAACAAGCCCCAACGGATCATAGATTTGAGCTATAATAGCTAAAACATTTCTTTTGGTAATTGGGTTTACGTTTATATTCTTGGGCAGAGAAATGGAAAAGTGATCTGATTTCGATTCCCAAAAAACGCCCAGTACTTTATTGGAATTACTCTCAGAATTTATAGAGTAGTTTTTGGGTTCAGTTTCTGAGGTAAAATTATTCATAAACTCAATGGAATTTGAACACCATTTATGCAGTGTAAATTGGCCTAAATTAAGTAATTTTATTAATTGGCTTTTTAGTTCGCAGAGCTCCTCAAACGAGTCAGCTCCCGCCAACACATCGTCAACGTATGTTTGAGTTTGGATTGCCATGGCTGCCAACGGAAATTCTTTTTTATACATGTCTGCCAATTCAACGATACAACGAGTGGCTACATAAGGTGCAAAATTTGTTCCGTAGCTGACAGTTAACAATTCAATGCATTTAATATCATCTGTTATGTTTTCTCGCCATAAGATATTTTGTAAATAAATGTGATCAGAATTAATCAAGATTTGCCGGTACATCTTTTCGATGTCTGCAACAACAGCAAACATATAAACTCTAAAACGACACAAAATGTCAAATAGTTCTGGCTGAACAACAAGCCCTTTTAGACATATGTCGTTTAATGAATATCCTGAGGTGGTTTTTAGGGATGCGTCGAAGACAACTCTGAGCCGCGTTGTAGCTTTATCATTGCGAATCACACAATGGTGAGGTATAAAATATTTGTGGTTATTGTGAATATTTTCATAATCAAGAGGAATGTACCGTGCATGACCTAAGTTGATGTATTCTTTAATAAACTCCGAATATTGGTCAAACAATGACTTATTTTGATGCAATCTTTTCTCTAATGAAAGAAAACGTTTTTTGGCATATGAAAAGGATTCGCCTAGTTTAGAACTCTCAATTGGCGATTTAAATGGGATATCCACTTGGAATCTACCATCTACTAAATTTTTTGTGGTATCCTTAAATATTTGTTCGGAAAGTTCATCCTCACTTGATAAAATACGTCCTTGTGGCACATCTTCGACTGCCCAGAATTTTTGCAGCAAATTATCGATTTGATTGAAATTAATAAATAAAGAATGAGAGGGAACATGATCACATGTTATAAAATTTGACAAGATTGTTGGGGATAGGACACCTCCCATCACCCAACCAAGATGGCTATTTTGTAAAATGGGTAGGTGTTCCCCAAGGTTAATCAGACCAGGTAAAAGTAATGAATAATAAACATCTGCACCCAATAATAAATCTACGTGATCTGGAACATCATAATTTGGGTCGGCCAATACAATGCTACAAGGGATTTCTAATCGATCTGTTTGTAGAGGGAATTGAGGCAGCTTAGAAGAAATGAAATTTGTTACTGAACAATTTACTTCAAATGTTTTTGTTGGGTCAACCTTTGAAAACAATTTAATATCCATTCCTTCACTTACTTGCATGTGACCTGATACACCACAAATTGACAAATTTTTATTATAGGTAGGGTATTGTAGTCTTCTAGCTAATTTATGTGTAATTAGTGACACTTGAGACCCACTATCCAGCACTGCTCTGGCAGATATTAAATAACCATTGTTATTTGAAACATGTACGGATGCAGTTGCCAATAAAATATAAGATTTTTGGTTTATAAAAAGACTTGACATAGTGTTAGATTGTACCCCAAACTTGTCACTAGTGGAGGCTTGAGCAGTCTCCGAATTTTGTTTTTGTTCTATGTTAGAAGGTTGATCTGAGTTACTACTCGAGTTGTTCATGAGATAACTTTTTTGTTTGTGATTATTAGTAGACCCACAATTGGAATTAAAACTTGAGTTTTGTTGAGCATTTAATGTATTGTTGTGAGAATCATTGGGTTTTGATGAATAATCGACAGAATTTCCCGCATGTAATAGAGCATTATGAGCTTCACCGCAAATAGGGCAATTCTTCCACTCACATTGACTTACATGATGTGGAGCAAAACATTTTAAACACAACCGATTTGAAAATATAAACTGTTTTCTTTTATTCAATGGCAATTCTTTGAATTTAAAGCATTTAAACATGTTATGATTTGACATTTTGCAAAACAAACAACTTAACTTTTTATCTACATTAGCAAAATTAGAGTTTTTACGAGGCAACTCTGGCGAAACCAAATTTTCAGCAGCCAGACATCTTTTCTCAACGAACTTGAGGAACCCGTCTAAAGTAGGTAAAAGAGTAGGACCTCTTTCCAATTCATACCCACGTCTAGTGTTAATGTCTAGTTTTTGGGACAAAATATACACCAAAATCAAATCCCACTCTGCTATAGGAACATTCAAATTTTTTAAGCACTCAGTGTGCTGTTTAACTGTGACAACAAAGTTACGCAAATTCATTGAATTACTTTTATTTATTGATGGAACGTCTAATAGGCCCTTGATGTGAACGTAAATATTCGCTAACTTATTTTCATATCTTTCCTTAAGTATGTCAATTGCTACTGACAAATTAGAGGCGACCAATGGTAAATTTGAAATTAATTTTTGAGGTTCACCCAGTAAATTTGATTTTAAATAAATAAGTTTTTGTATTTCTGCCAAATCATCATTGTCTAAAACAAGGGCTTTAAAAATATCATAGAAACCATTCCAACTTTGGTGTCCACCTGCAAATTTGTCAATTACAATTTCAGGCATCTTAGATTTTACCTCTGTTTTAACATTAACATTTTGTATGGAATTTGCGTGATGACCTTGTTGGTTTGTACCTTGAACGGTAGCATTATCTTTAGGAGAAGAATGATCAATCAAAATTTTTAATTGAGTTTTTAAAGTACAATATTTTTCTTCATAGTCACTAGGGTCACCAATCTTATCAAGATCTGTCTCGGAGCCCTCAATGACGTCCTGAGACTCACAAAATTTTTTGAAAGAAGTTTCAAGTAGCTCTAACCTGGTATCATATTCAAGTTTATGCAATAAATTACCTGCATTTGCATTGATAAAATTCTCTATTCTAGTGATACTACCTTTAGCAGTTCTTCGAGCGGCGTGCGCTTTTAATAACAACGCATCCGGATCCATGTTTGATTACAGGTTTATATACGTAAAAAAAGTTTGCAAACTGTGTGCGAAAACTCGCACGTCAAATGTTGAACAGTTCAAAAAATAAAAAATATATTGGAAACGTCTGACCTGAATGAGTCCTTGACAAAGTCCAATTCACAATCGGTCCAGTCCAATTACCAGATACCAGACACACATTCCATTTTCCAATTTTAATAATTAGGATTTATCGCTGGTTTTATGCTCTGTCCGACTCGAGGGATCAAATTTATGTATGGGAATAAACGAACGATTATTCCTTAAACACACATAAAGCTTCAATAGCTCTTATTTCACTTGGAAGGATTGGATATCATTCAAATTATCCTGAATCGTTGATAAAAATCAAATATATTTTATGAAGTAGAAATTTTTTATTTTTGACAGTGACAATTTTTTGTAACTGACAGAAAAACTTCCAAGGTTGAATTGAAAATAAATATTTAAGCTATCATGTTAGCAGTTAGACAAGTTAGAAATTAAACATCCTCTAATAAATTTTTTGTAAACTAGCTGTAATGTATGTGTATCCGTTAAAATTTATTAATTCGGTTTCAAAGTATGTTACGTTATGACAACTACAGATCAATACACCCTTATTCTTGCTTTCACTGAACCCGTTCAATAGTTTCCACTTTCCACACTTGTTATGTAATATGCTTACACAATATTATTTTTTTTAGGCTGAATTCCTGGGCAAGATATTTTTTTTTCTAATTTTGTATCTGTTTTTTTTTCAAATTTACTGTACTGTTCATTAATAGTGAATAAACGTTTCAAATCATTTATTGCTTCTTTTGCTATTTTATTTTCAAAGTACAGGGTGAACAACTAAGAATGACTGTAGGCCACATCTCAGAAAAGAATCATGGTACAACTTTCAAAAAAATTATCTTTAGGTAAGTGATCCTGAAAAATGGCTGGAAAATATTTTGCAGTCTCTAAAATATCCGCTAGGGGTGGAATGAAAACTCAAAAATATAATACTCCAAAAAACATACTAAAGGTGTCCTAAAAATACAATTTTTAAAATCTTGATGAGATTATGAAAAAATTTAATTAAGGAGATTTTTTGCCATTTTGCTTCAAATAATGGGTTGGGAAGGTTCAAACTTATGAACAAATGTATAACATTTTCGTTTTTTAACCGATATTAATGATTTTAGCCGCATTTGAAAGAGTTTTTCTGTGTAATAAGATTGATAACAAAATTAGATAATTTTGTATCCACTCGGAAATTTCAAATGTAAATTGAAGCACTTTTATAATTTTTATATCTGATATTAAAAATCTTATATCTATATTTTTAACTAACCCCTTATCATCAGAATTTAAAAAATGCCTCATTACATTTGAAATTTCCGAGAAAAAAGGGAAAATTGTCGACTTTTTCACATAGCGTTGACAAAATTATTCAATTTTGTTATTTTTGTTAAGCATATCTTATTAAAGAGGAAAAACTCTTTTAACTGACGTCAAACACATGGATATCGATTAAAAAAAAAGTGTTACGATATTTGTTTTTTGGGTTGAACTTTCCCCCACCCCTTACTTGAAGAATAAAGACAAAAAGTCCCTAACTATATTTTTTCATAATCTCAACAATATATCAAAAATTGTATTTCTAGGATACCTTTAGTATGTCTTTTTTGAAAATAATCACATTATTATGTTTTTAAGTGTTCATTCCACCCCATAGCAGATATTATAGGAACTCAAAAATATTTTCCAGCGATTTTTCAGGGTCATTTTCCTGAAGGTATTTTTTTAAAGTTGTAGCATGACTATTTTTTTAAATATGGCTGACAGCCGGCGTTCTTAGTTGTTCACCTTGTATTTGCTGATTAGGCACAGAAACATCTATAGGATATCATCTAGAATGTTTGAGGTATATTATTTCGAGGTTTAAATAATGTCCATACATCTAAGAGAATACACTGTGTTGTTTTTGAAATGTCGCATTTAGATCATTGTTAAGATGTTATTTTTTAGACATTGCATTAACATCGACAATATGTTAAAAGGCATTTCAGTATGTTACAGAAATGTTGTTTTTAGTTCGTTATAGAGACTTCCTTTTGAGGAAGTTCTAGTAACATCTCAGTAATGTAAAAAGGCAGCGCGTTAACATCGCTGAGAAGTTAAGTTGAAACATCACAAAAGTTAACAGCGACAACGGGGCATAAGTGGTTGTATAGAAAAAGGAAGAACATTATCACAATGTGATGTTGAATTAACATAACTGTAATATTTATTTGCATAGTGGGTACCTTATTGTCTAATATTTTATAAGGACCTTTGTAAATTGGTTCTAATTTAGAACTGGTCTCATCAGAAAGCAGAACATTATCACCTACTATATAATTTCTTTCCGTGGCTGATACACCATATCTGATTTTTATTTCATTTTTTGATGAAACTAAATTTTGTCTTGCACCATCTAATACTACTTGTAACTTAAATTTCAATTTTAACGGATAGTCGTCAAAATTATAAAAAGGCTCAATTTTTTCCATCAAATTAGATGACAAAATACATGTTCTTTCGAAAACTAGTTCGTAAGGCGTAGACCCTGTGGAAGAATGAACCGACGTATTATACGAAAAAAACCAAAAAGGTATCCAAGAACTCAAAAATTCTTTATGTTTTGGAATTTGAATTCTTAGATAATCGTTTATATGTTTATGGGTGTTTTCCAGAGCCCCGATTGTTTCATGGTGATAAGCAGTTGAGTTTAGCTGGTCGATTGTTTATAATTTATAAGTTTCACTAAAAACATTTGCCGTGAATTCGGTGTCCTGATCTATAACAATTTTTTTTGGTATCCCATAGAGTAAAATGAAATTTTCTACAAATGATTCAGCCACAGTGTCGGCTTCTTTGTTTTGAATTCTATACCCTTCTATATATATAGTTAGTTCACATTGTAACGTTAATATATATTTATTGTTATCACAATCTGTTTTTAAAGGGCCTACGAGATCTAAAAAAATTGTTTTGAATACAGCATGCGCAGTTGTTGTTTAGACTGCGTAATATATTTACATTTTTGACAATAGTCACAACGATTGACACATTTTTCAACAGCTCTTCTTAAGCCTGTCTAAAAGTAATATTTTTTATATTGTTGTTTATCACCGCATGGCCACTCGTTGGTAACATATGAAAATTATTTAAGATTATTTATTGCAAATCTTTATCTTCAATACATGGTTTAACTTTTAATACAGATATCTTAAAGCCTTCATTCTTTAGTATGCTATATTGTCCCTTAATAATTTGTTCATAACTGGCTAGTTGAAATTATTTTTAAGTATCAGCAATTCTGATATTTTATTTTGTGTACACGTGTATCGAATGCTAACGCTGATAAAGAATCTTGATTTAAATAAATAGTATTTTGATTATCAAACAATATATTGTTTGTTATATAATATTGGGGACATTTTTTAACTAGCTCTTGAAATTTTTTATTTTCTATAATTTGTAATTCAACACCATAACCAAGGTCGTTTCAATAGTTCTATAACGTCAGGTTGATAAGGCTTGCCATAATTAGAATTATTTATTCCTTGCTTAGATTTAACTGATTGTGCTCTTGTCATTAGAAACATTTATTTATCTTTATTATTCGACATATTTCTTAGCTCGTTTGAGCTTATTGCTATTCGAGATAATGCATCGGCCGTTACGTTTTCAGAGCCCTTTACTTTTGTGGAACTCGAGATATAAATAAAAACGCATAAACATAAGTAAGTATAGTATTGACTCACCCTGTATTATAACTTAAAACTAAATATCTGAATAAAAGATTATACAAAGATCTCGATCATTGACACTTAATGTACAAATAAATGTTCAAACTGTTTTCCATCGTTGTCCTCACAAAGATGCAATCTTTCGCGCTTAGCTGATTCAATCTCAGCTGTTGATAAACTAGTGTTTTAAGTGAAACTTACTGTTTCTAGTTAACTCCACAGTTTATTGAAAAATGTTAAAAATTCTAAAAAATTGACAATTGTTTCGATATTACCTAAATATCATCGTCAGAATGACAGAAGTTACATTTCATTTGATGCCTACCTGATATTTAATTATATTTGACTAGTCCAAGAAGTGACCTATCTTGTGATTGACTTTATATATGTTAATAGAAAAAAGACGATATGATATTACAAATATTAAAGCTTAGATATTATTAGCCCTATGGGGATATTCTGGATATCATTTTTCACAATTGAAGACACAAGCGGATAAAGGTGTCATGTAACATTTTTTCAAAAAACGGTTTTTTTCTATTAAACGTATTATTATACATGATATTTTTATTCTGTGGTACTTTTGTTTCGAAAGTTCTGTAAATAGCTCAGATTTTTCATGGATAAAAGTGTTATGTTCCGATATTTAGATTAATTTCAATGGATGAAGGTGTCAAGGTAACATGACACCTTTATCCACTAAAATTCATCTGGAGGTTGGTGGAGCCAGAGTGTACATGACACATTATTTTGAGGTTATGCCAAATCAATATTTCATGACAAAGTGTGTGAAATTGAACGTGAGCTCAAAAGTTTTTTCGAATATCTTTTAAAGGATGGAGTAAAAAGTGATGTCTCGAGGAAAACATATATTGTCTTTGCTCGAGAAGCAACAGAAACAAAATCATTCAACGAAAGGTAAGAAATCACTGGTTTTTTTGCTATCTAATATATTGTAATGTATTTCAATTTTGGTTTAGACACCCATACGGATTTCTTCCATAATCTATATAATACGAGAACACCTTTCGGAAATGCAATTGTTGAAACAGAAATCTGTGGACATATCGAGAATCTATCAAAAAAAGTGATAGTTGAGCTTGAATGAGGAAGACAAAATTCACATAATACCTGCAAAATAGTAGTCGCGACGGAAAATTTTGAACATACCCCAAGATATACTCCTAGCCTACCTAGTACCAGCAAAGAAGTAGTTGCAGCTGAAACCTTAATGTCTGCTAATACGATCGTCACATCAGGTAAAATGCTTCAAATTAAACTGTTTTGAAACATACTTAATAATTTTTAGTGTGCAATTTCAGGTCTTAATAGTTCCACATTGTCACAAACTGATTACAGTGAAGAATATGATCCATCTGGTACTGAATACATGTCTGAGGACGAATCCAGCGATTATTCAGATAATGAACCATTATCCAACAATCATAATAAAGCGTTTTAAATGAATCAGAACGCTCTGGAAAAGGGTTTGGCTACTCCAGAAAATTATTTTTGTTGTCATGTTACAGGCGATAGTAATACATGGATAGATTTAAATGAAAACCAAATTTTTGAAGAAAAAAGAGAGAAAGTGAAGAAAAAGATATTTCAACTTAAGGAAAAAACTGCAAAGGTTCGTATCAGAAATCCAGATAATTGGAAGAAAAATAAATCTGCCATCGCTAGACAAAAAGGCGAAGAATATATTTCTCAGAGAGGAAAACTCATGCCAGAAAAGAAAATAAAGGTAGGATTGCTATGTAAAGAAAAGTGTAGGTTGAAATGCTCTGAAAAGTTTAACGATTAAAACAGAGAAGCGATTTTGAAAAAATATTATTCGCTAGACATGAACTCCAAAAATTCTTTGTTGTTTAGAAGTATTAACATTCATCCTGTTAAAAGACATAGAACTTGTGAAAAAAAGAGAGAATCTTTACATTTTCTTATTCAGTTGTCTTTAATAAAAAAACAGAGGTAATATGCCGAGATGCGATGTGTTCCCTTTATCAGTTTAGCCGAAAAAAAATCGAAGTAATACAAAATAAGTTAAAAAAGGGACTGAATGCGCCATCGCCAGATATGAGGGGTCGACACGGAAATCGACCCCATAAGATTAATGAAGCAGTAGTGACTTATATCACTAACCACATCAAAAAATATCCTGCGGAAGAATCACACTACTCGCGCAATAAAAATTGCCATAAAAAGTATTTGTCTTCCAATCTTAATGTGAGTGTGATGCACAAGATGTATCTTCAAGAATGTGAAGAAAATAATCTTGATGACTCCTGTAAAGTTAAACTTTCATCGCATGTCTATATATTTTCAAATTCATTTAATTTATCATTTGGCCAGCCACGAAGCGATCCGTGCAGCACCTGTGATTCTGGTCGGAACACAGAAATTCACACTGAAAATTATGAAGTTGCATTGATGCGCAAAATCGAGACAGGAAAAAATCATTAACTGATAAAAATACCTGCTGTATTACCGTGGATTTACAGCAGACCATGCCCCTTACAAAACTGTCTACTAGTAAAGTTTTTTATTTGCGTCAAATGTGGTTATACAATTTTGGAATACACTGTATAACACCTGACGGGCCTAAACCATTTTTTTTTCAATTGGACGGAAGACGTGGCCAAACGAGGAAGTCTTGAGATAGCAAGTGGTTTGTTTAGATTTTGTCAGCTGCTGAAAGACGACTATAAACAAATCGACCACCTTATCATTTGGTCGGACTCGTGTTCCGGACAAAATACCAATTTTACTATAATCTGCCTCTATCAGCTTTTAATTTTGAATGGCATATATAAAGTAATTGACCATAAGTACCCAGAAGTGGGTCACAGCTACTTAGATTCGGATCGAAATTTAGGGCGAATAGAGAAAAAACTCAGGAAGTATGAGAATATCTACGTGCCAGAACAATTATATAATATTATTAAGGCTGCAAGTGCCGAAAATTCTGTATCTAGTAATATGGAAAACTACTTTTTTGCCTTCGACGAACTACCTACAAAGTTACATATTTGGAATAAAAAACACCATGCATTGAATGAAGAAGTTAATTTTAGAGATGGTGTTAAATGGGTCAGAGTTGATGAGTTTGGAAGTTACATGTACAAAGAAAACCTTGACGAAATGTCACCATTTCACAAGGTTGACCTATTGAAGAAAGGAAGTAGGATGGTGACTAGAGCAGATAATATTAAAAATCAAAGAATTACGCAAAAAAGGGGTGGACTCACATCTGAAAAAGTATCGAACTCGCGTGAACAACTAGTGTTTATTAAAGAAGAATATAAATGGTTTTATGAACGTATCTTGGAAGAGAACGAAAATAATCCTAAGAAAAGCAGAAAAACCAAATAACATTGAAATAAGAATATTTTTGTCATTTTTTTGTAGTTGTTTAACTTAATAAAATACATGTTTTTGTACATGATGCCTTTTTACTTTTTAATAGATAATTTTTTTTTTAATTTACAATGGATGGAGGTGTCATGTACATTCAAACTTCATTTTTTGATCAAGATTAGTTTTCACCAAAATTTAAATAAAATTCAAAGTTGTATATTAAATCCTTAACGAAATATTGAAACTAACATTTTCAATTCAATCACATAAAAAAGTTCCAATAAAAAATGTTTAAAGTTAATTATCTCAAAATATGAATTTGCGACATGACACCTTTATCCACTTGTGTCTTCAATTAAGATCAATATAACTGTGCAATGATATAGAAAACCAGGAAAACTATATCTGCTGATCTTTACAATTATCACTTAAGAAGACAGTTTATTAGTGGAGAACTCCCTAGATATATCTGTTTATTAACGACTTCATATTGTGGTTTCTAATTTCCAATTAGAAATTCAATGGAACTGATCAAAAAATTAAAATCAATATTCTTGCAAGATAGCTCTAAGCTTATTACATTTGATGTTGCCAATATGTTCACTAAAATTCTGTTGATGTTACTAATTACCACAAAAGTAATAGGCCATTATGACAAGTGACATAATATAAACTGTAGTTGGTATTAATGATATATAGATAGAATGTCCGCTCTAGGGCTGTATGTGTAATATAAATAAAATATGGCACGTGGTGGTAGTTTTATTTAATGAAATAATAACAGGTTATGGGCCCAGAGGAAATAAAGAAAAAGGGAGTTGAATATTTAAATATGTAACGGAAAAGAAGATACTATGGGAAGCAGTAAAAATAATTTTAACATCGAAGTATTAAATGGTAAAAATTATAGCACGTGGAAGTTCAGAATAACGACACTATTGGAAGAAAAAAATGTAATCGATAATATTAAGGTAGAATTTAAGCCAACTGATTATCAAGATAATACATTGAGAAATGAGGCAAGAAATAATGACAATATATGTAAATCTCTAATAATACAGTGTCTCGATGATGACCAAATAGATAGGACAAAACCACAGCATACAGTATGTAGAAAAGTGTCGAAGAAAGGTACGAGAAAAAGAGTATACCAGGACAATTACTTCTTAGAAAAAGGCTAATGAGTATGAAACTCGAAGAGAATGAAAATCTTGAAGCATTTCTAACCAACTTTGATGAGACAATAAGACAGTTAAAGGCAACAGGAGCTGAGCTAAAAGACGAAGATATTGTGTGCAACCTATTGTTGGCTATGCCTAATTCTTTTGAAACTGTTGTTACAATTTTAGAAAATTTACCAGAAGGAGAGTTAAAGAAAATATGTCTAAACCTGCAGCTTTTGCCACTTATAATAGAGAAGGTAACTGTTACTCATGTGGTGAAACAGGACATTATAGAAGTCAATCTCTATCTGTGAAAGTTTGAAGGGTGGATGATCCCACAGCACTTAGGCCACAATTGGCCCATTGTGCATCCTTCTGAGGTTCAAAACTTCCTACTAGCTCGTCATCCAGCCTACTTCCTTGAAGTAGGCGATAACGTCGCCTGAATTAAGTTCCCTCATATTGGCGTATGTTAGCCTGTGCTCGCCGAATACTTGAAACCTAAAATGAGAGAGTGTTTGATATTCGCAAAGAAATTATACATACGGATGTGGCAGGACCAATAACGCCAACAGCTCATGATGGGAGTAAATACTTTGTGAGTTTTATAGATGATTTTTGATATTTTCTTTTTGGTTATGTTTTAAAAAATAAAAGTGAGGTATTCAAGTGTTTGAAAGAATATGCAAACTTAGTTCAAACGAAATCCAATACAAAAATTTCACTTATTAGGTGCGATAATGGAGGTGAATATGTTTCAGGTCAAATGAAAGATTTTTGTATCGAAAATGGGACATATATTGATATTACTACACCATACACACCTGAACAAAACGGCGAGTCAAAAAGATTTAATCAAAGTATGATTGACAAGGCAAGGAAAATAATATTTGAATCTAATATGCCAAAATGTTTTTGGAACGAAGCAGTGAGAGTAGCTGCATATACATTAAATCGGAATCCCAGTTCTGCTTTAGAAAATTCAACCCCAGCTGAAATCTGGTATGGCACAAAGCCTAATGTAAAAATTTTTAAAGTATTTGGATCTACTGCCTATTCTCATGTACCGAAGCAATTTAGAGATAAGTTTGATGCAAAAGCGGATAGATGCATGATGGTGGGTTATACAAATACAGGCTATATGCTATGGCACATAGGAGACCAGAAGATAATTGTATCTCGAGATGTTATCTTCAAAGAAGATGAATTTTATTATAAGAATAACGTTATCCAAGTAGATATAAATAGAGATAATGATAGAATACTAGAAGAGAATACAAGTGGAAGAGAACATGAAAACGAAGAAGAAAAAGAAAGTACTGAAGGATGTCACGGTCTAAATTGATCATTAAGTCTTGCTAAACGCTCATTCGAATAACTTCTCTATATCGATTACGTCGTAATCATAATATTTAACTGATACCTCTATCAAAACTAAGTTACTACTAAGTTTATTATAGTAATTATCATCACCTTCACCATATTAGCAAGGTTGTTTCAATGTTGATGTTTTTTTTATCAATAAGTTAACTCCAATTGTTATTCTATTTTATTTAATTATAATAGTTCATCATTACGTTTATATCTGAGTTTCGATTTTTATTTTGCTGTAACTACTTTTCTTTTAACCATATTATTTTTGTCAATATAATATTGTTGGTTACTAAAGATTATCGATTGTTGAATTTATTAACCTCTTTCATATTATTTAGCAAACTCACCGACGTACTTAATCCATATCTAATGTAAATTTTGTATATAATATTGGTATTTGTCTTTGTTAGCACATCCATAGTTGTTTCCAGGTGATAATTCGAAAAGTCTCTTGTGAATAACTGGGATATGTTCATTTATAAACTTCTCTATGTGGTATTCGGCAATAACATTCTCTATTGATATGTAGTCTGAAATTGGGAAAATACAAATAATATTAACAAAAATGAAAGTTATTTTGGTTGAGAGTTTGAGTGTATTGACTTCTGATTGTCTCCAATTCTGGTTTTAGGTTACTGACCTGATAATCCCGGTGGGTTTTGTTCTGTTTCACTTCCTTTTCCAGTACTTAAGTTGATATTTGATCATTCTAATTTCTTAATTCAATTCAGACACATGACGAACACTTCGTTTTAATATCAAGGTCAACATGTGAATAAACACTTGGTGGAGGAAACTTTTATATCAGTTTTCTCCCTGGTTAACAACTCCGGTTTCGAAGTAAACAATCCTAAGTACGTTTATTTATAACAACATATATATATATTATATCGGTTCTATTTGTCGTGATGGTGTTTGCTATGAACACATGTTCTTCCTTCTGCTCATACACTAGCTTAGTACTATTAGGAACACAGTTGCCGATTGTTATTGAATTTATCGAAAATCCATGCCTTCTATAGTTCATTCCTTAATTTAATTCAATTGAATGTCCATCTGATTTATTCTGGTTGTTAGCCGAAAATTAAGTTTGGCATCGAAGTTTAGTTTTACGCATGTGATATTTTGGCAACGATCCTGGTGCAAAATTTGGGAAATTCTCTTTCTTTCCGGGCATCTCCTACCACAGAAAGCATATTGAAGAGTGGTTAGAGTTTTTAATATAACATTTTATTATCTAGTTTGTATGGGCTTTGATTGGAACTCTATATAATTAATCTCCATCTATCAATTCAGTTAGCTTATCTTTTATTTATCTTGGCTATTTTCTGAATTTTTTGAGGAGATTTTATTGATAATACCACTACGTAGGATTTTTTGCGGTTCTTCAGGTAAGCTATTCATATATTATAACTGAAGAGTAATTTTCTCGATTCTGCTTGTTATGCTAAATTCAGCGTTCTATTTATCTTGCTTTCTTCCTATTAGAATTTTATGGCCGATAATCGAATCACGTTTTTTGAACTTGTCGATTCGATTCCAGACACTCAGTGGTTACATCCCGTCTTTGACTTGGATACCCTATTTAGTTATTTCGTTGTTGAATCGTTTGGACAAGCGCAAGCATAATATTAAAAACCCTCCTGGCCAGAGGTGAGTTAAGTTTTTTTCAATAATTATTGTTTACCACTCCTATTTTGCTAATTGATTTAGCTATTAGAGATTTTCTATGTTTTCTTCTCTAGGGTTTTTTTTGGCGAAAAATTTGCATGGACATTGACTGCAATACCCAGTGCTTCACGCCCTCAAGTTTCCTATAATTTAGCGATTCTCAGGGACAAACGGAAATCAGCTAAGTCTACTTCATTATAAATTATTGTTTGTTTCGTACTTTGTTTATTTTCCCTCTTTAATTTTTCTAGTAGGCCAGTCGAGGCCATAGTTATTTTGCGCACTCTCTATTTTACTTTAAGCTTATTATTAAAATTAAGTTAACTTGTTGAACACGTGATCACGTTGCGGTTTACAGCTTTAAAGATATTATTATAATAAAAAGAACTTATTGTAACTTTAACAACTATATCTTTCTTTATTTCTTTGTTTCCCACCTATTTTTATTAAATTGGTGACATTTGAAGAGACTGTGTTTTACTTGGCAGACTGTCCAGGAGACATTAATTACTTTGATTCCCCCCCTCTTTTTTTTTGGAGTGGCCTTGTAGTTTACGGTGGCTTGTAGAGTATCGACCAGTTCGTGATCAACTAGATACTTCCAGTTTAGTCGGTAAACTGGTGGCGCTGAACCTACTTACAGAATACTCCCTAGCCGTTGTTGCTCGCACCTTTTTAAACCACTGGTCGGTACTATAGCATAGCCTATTGATTCTGCTAATTTGCCTTTAGTCTAAATTCAATTTAGTTTCTAAATTTTGTTAAATATACACACACATATATATATATATATATATATATATATATATATATATATATATATATATATATATATATATATATAATAAAAATAGGTAAAAAACATTTTAAGTTAAACGGTTTTATGTTAAACATACATGGCAATATTCAAGATAAATGTACTTCTTTCTCAGCCACTTCTTATCCACTCCTGGACGTAAGCCTCTTTCATATTTCTCCATGCTGTCCTGTCCTGTGCTTGTTGAAACCATCTGTTTCCGGCCTGTCTTTTGATATCATCAAGCCATCTTCTCTGTGGTCTTCCTGTGCTTCGATAAATGTACTAAAAACCAAAAAATAATAAAATAGATACAGTCGTGGGAATTATAAACATATGCATAGACTAGACTAAAATAAAACCGTGGGGCACGTCAATTGTCTACAATCGTTGATTAAAATTTTTGTTTTGTAATGTTACACTATAATTAGGCAGTTGTTCAACCGACAACGATGGACGTGTGATAAGTAGGGCTAGAATGTGGAAACAAGCTAGCAAGCTCGATTATAAGCGAGTTTGAGGGTTTCATGGTGGTGAGCGAGTAGTACTTTTATCATATGTTTTGTCGATTAAAGACAAACTACGAGCAGTGAAACGATTCCTCGCCAGCCAGCAGTATGAATGTCCAATGATAAACTAGTTGAACCATCTCTTTTATTTACATGGAGTGTATAACTATTGGAATTTCCATGAGCAAGAAAATAGTAAGTAATTTCCTCACCGTCTGCGGGCCAACTGCCTAATGACGAATTAGACGATTCTTCTATCGTACATCAAGTCGATAATTTGTAGACAATTGACGTGCCCCACGGTTTTATTTTAGTCTAGTCTATGCATATGTTTATAATTCCCACGACTGTATCTATTTTATTATTTTTTGCTTTTTAGTACATTTATCTTGAACATTGCAATGTATGTTTAACATAAAACCGTTTAACTTAAAAAGTTTTTTTACCTATTTTTATTATATTTTTTTTTACCATTTTGTTCCCACGAGTAATGGACATTTAAACGGTCGACCCCCCCAGAGGTCCAATAAAGGGGCAAGGCTATGTACAACAAGATGCGCCTGAGTCTTGAGGGGAAAACGCTAACGACATATCATTTTTATCCACCCTAATGCCATACAGTTCTCGGCGCGTTTCAACCTTTCACCTTAACTTGGGTGGTGTACCGCTAACGACGTATCATTTTTAGCCACCCTAACGCCACACAGTCCTCAACACGATACAAAATCTTGACTTGCTTGGTGGATTCAGGCTGGATTAATCAGATACCTAAATTACAGATTCAATTTCTAAATTTAAATCTTATTATTATACGCCATTTAGTGGCTGCGCCCATCTTAAATATTGAGGTTGTATAGTGCACTGTATTCTTCTTGTCAAGCCCTTTTATTTGTTGATACCCATATTGATGGGATTGATAAAAAATTGTTATCAGCCATTTGGTAGCGGCGGCCATCTTAGATTTCAATTTTGCATAGTAAATTGTATTCCACTTGTTGAGACCTTTCATTTGATACCCATGTTGATGGGATTGATAAAACCTACGTTATCCGCCATTTTGTAGACGCCGTTATCTTGGATTTCAATGTTATATAGTATATTGTATTCTACTGGTTGAGCACTTTCATTTGATACCCATGTTGATGGGATTGATAAAACCTACGTTATCCGCCATTTTGTAGACGCCGTTATCTTGGATTTCAATGTTATATAGTATATTGTATTCTACTGGTTGAGCACTTTCATTTGATACCCATATTGATGGGATTGATAAAACCTACGTTATACGCCATTTTGTAGCGGCCGCCATCTTGGATTTAAATTTTTTATAGTATATTGTATTCTGCTTGTTGAGCCCTTTCATTTGATACCCATGTTGATGAGATTGATAAAACCTACGTTATCCGCCATTTTGTAGCGGCCGCCATCTTGGATTTCAATTTTTTATAGTATATTGTATTCTGCTTGTTGAGTCCTTTCATTTGATACCCATATTGATGGGATTAATAAAACATAAATTATCCGCCATTTTGTAGCGGCGGCCATATTGAATTTATAATGATAATGAATAAACATTATTGTATTGTCACCAAAATCCAAAGTGTATACAAAATTTCAGATTAATCGGTTGACAGGAAGAGGGTGAAATTTGAATTACTAAATTTGACCCAAAAATAAATAATAAATAAAACAAACGGGGTGAGCTAAATAAAACCGTTTAAAAAAACAGTTGGTCTTCATACCACCTGTAGAAATTCAAGAAAAGAAAACTTCTCAATGAAATAGTGCGTGGCAAGGAGAAGATGAAATTGCGAATGATGTAGAAAATAATAAAATTTAAACTCGAAGTGAGCGAGAAATAAAATTACCAGATATATATCAAGATTTTGATATGAATTTTATGGCAGCTTTATCAGCAGTAGTTTTGCCAACTGATGTTCCTAATGATTGTTTTGATGCTCGAAAAGACAAAGAATGGTCAGAAGCTATTAAGGAAGAACTAACAGCATTAGAAAGATACAAAATATGGGAATTAGTCAAAGTTCCAGACAATACAAATATTGTTGATTCCAAATGGGTATTTACAATAAAATAAATACGTGGGAAGGTAGTAAAAAAGGCTAGACTTGTAGCTAGAGGTTTTCAGCAAGAAATGCTTTTTAATGAAGAAATTTATACTCCCGTAGCTAGGATGATCACATTTAGAGTGCTTTTGTGCTTTTAGTCTTGGCACTAGAAAAGGATTGCACAATTCACCAAATGGATGTAAAATCAGCATTCCTTAATGGAGAACTAAAGTACCCTGTTTATATGTATCCTCCACTAGGTTTAGAAAATGTGAAAGATGGCTATGTGTCTTAGTTTGAAAAAGGCTCTTTACGGTCTCAAACAGAGTCCTGAATGTTGGTACGACCGCTTACATGTGTTTTTATCTGCGAAAAATTATTATAGGTCCTCAGCAGACCCATGCTTATATATCAAAAGTAATACTTATTTGTTAATCTGGGTTGATGATCTTATAATTATTTCTAATTGTATAGATGAAGCAAACAAACTTAAAGATCAGTTAAATTTCGATATTCAGATGAGAGATCTTTCAAATGAAAACAAAAATATATTTCTAGGGATTGAGATTCAAAAAACAAATGATGAAATAAGACTTTCACAAAAACCATTAATTAGAAAAATTTTCAAATGAATGATTGTGAAGGTTTATACTTACCAATTCAACCAAAATTAAATCTCATGACACAAGAAAATTCCACAGCAAAAGTACCATACAAACAACTCATAGGTTCACTTATGTATGTCATGTTGGGTACGAGACCTGATCTTTGCTTTGCAGTTACTTATTTCAACCAGTTTCAAATTTGTTTCCATCAAAATCATTAGAAACATTTAAAAAATGTTTTAAGGTATCTGAAGAAAACCGAAAATCATGTTTCAAAATATACAAAAACTGATAGTGTAGATGTAATTATTAATGCTCTTGTTCATTCTGATTTTGCTCATAATATTAATGATAAGAAAAGTATTAATGGATTTATTTTAAGACTCAATAACAATGTTATTTTTGGGAATCAAAGAAGCAGCCTGTTGTTACTCTGTCAAGTTCAGAGGCAGAGTATGTTGCATTAGCTAATTGTATAACTGTATGTCTTTTTCTCAAGCAAATTTTAGAAGATCTGATTCATAAAGTGACTAATCAAATATTGATCTATGAAGACAATCAGTCATGCATCAAAATGGCTAATACGCTTGAAACAAAAAGATCTAATCATATCGATGCTAGATATCATTTTATTAGGGAATTATTTTCTAATAACATTGTAAAACCTAACTATGTACCCACTGATTATAATTATGCTGATCTGATGACAAGTGACTATCTCTTGTGAAATTTGATATTTTTAGAAAATGTATTGGACTATGTGAATACACCTAAGAATTGTTTTGTGGAATTTAGGTGGAGTGTTGATGTTACCAATTACCACAAAAGTAATGGTCCATTATGATATTTGACATAATATAAACTGTAGTTGGTATTAGGGACATATAGATAGAATTCACGCTCTAGGGTTGTATGTATAATATAAATGAAATATGGCACGTGGTGGTAGTTCAATTTAATGGAATAATAACAAATTTCTCCTAAAGAATGTCAAATGCATATAAGAAAGATACTAGTAGATAAAAATATTTATTCAGAAATAATATCAGATATACTTAATTTATTTGATATGTGTATTAATCAGAAATATTCCACTTTTGACAATCAGATATATATTCAAAATGAAGGTTCACCAATGGGAAGCCCTATATCGCCAATTTTGGCAAACATTTATATGGACAGTTTAGAAAGAAAAATCTTTGAAACTGATATTTCAAAAAATGTTTTATTTTGGAATAGATATGTAGATGACATATTAGCTTGTTTTATGGATAGTGAACGACAATTAGATATATTTTTCAACCACATTAATAATTAACACCCAAAAATTAAATTTACAATAGAAGTTTAAGAAAATGTTCCTTGATTTAAAAATTCAAAGAGTTAATAATGTACTTGATTATTCGATTCACCGAAAACCAACACACACTGATGTGACTATTCCATACAGTTCCAATCATCGCATGTCCCATAAACTAGCGGCATATAATTCAATGATGCATAGAGCATTTTCAGTTCCTATGAACAAATGTAATTTTTATCGAGAGATTAACACAATTAAACAAATAGCAACATCCAACAATTACCCATTACATATGATATATATATATATATATATACGGATTTGTTTTACAGCCTAGGCCGCCTTTTCGTTCCGAATTTCGAATTTTTTCGGTCGCATCACAAGTCTTCTTCCAAATCCCTCAATTCCATGGCTTCATCTATCTCGTTCCTCCAGCTTCTTATCGGTCGTCCTCTTTTCCTTTTTTCTCGTAGCACTCATTCCAGTATTCGTCGTGGCCATCTATGTTCTCCCATTCTCTTTGTGTGTCCAAACCATGTGAGCTCTTTTCCTAGAATTTTTTCTATCAGATTTGTGTCTGTTTTCGTCATATTTCTAATTGCTTCGTTCCTAATTCCATCTACTCTAGATTTTCTGCAGCTCCGTCTTAGAAAATCCATTTCAGCTGATAGGAGTTTACTACGGTTTCTAGTACTAATGTCCCATACTTCTGCTCCATATGTTATTACAGTTTCAAAAATGGTTTTGTATATTACATATGATAAATAAACTAATTAGTAAAAAAGAGGAAAAATTGGCATTACATCTAATATTCCTGAACAAACTAAAGAAATAAAAACTTATAAAACCATTACATATGCAGGAAATATTTCTAATAATATTTCAAAGATGATATATTTAGCTACAAATACAACGATTTCTTTTAAAACAGAAAGGAACGTAAGTACAAAATTGTTAAATTTAAAAACGATAATATCACCATTAACCCTCCAGTGGTCGCGTGGATCACAATGGTGATCCACCGTACTTCGATTCGATGCTGCACTCTGAAATCGTCACGGATATGGGTGGGGATTTTAATAGCTTCCTGTAATTGACCCAGGCATAGATTGCGACTCCAGTAGAGGTTCAACCTCTGATAGAAACGTTGTAAAAAATTTGCATATACGTTGGATCACCATTGTGATCCGCGCGAGTACTCACTTTACGATCTCAGGTGAGTAATAAATTGCGATTTTCTCGTTCTTCTCATGACAATAATTTATTTTCTACTTCAGCAGATGGCAAAAAGAGTGAGAGTAGGGGACATCGACCCGTATAATATTGATTTGCTATTACAATGGTTTGAGGAGGCTCCAGACTCTGATCACTTTGAGAGCGAATCTGAAGGTGAAATCGATCATATGGAATTTAGTGACCACAATTCTGAGTCCGAATAAGAAGCTGACCCTGCAACTATACAAAATGATGATCAATCCCTGAGCGAATCTATACCAAGACCTTTTCATTTGGGAAACAATGAGAAAACCAAATGGGGAAAACATAAACTGAACAATGCGGTGCGTACTCGCTCACATAATATTATCACCCATCTTCCAGGACCAAAGGGAATTGCAAGACAAGCTGATTCAGAATATGATTGCCTAGAGTTATTTTAAGATGATGAAATTATTTGCATAATAACTACATGCACGAACACGTACATTACATTCAGAAATCAAAGTTCATCAGAGACAGAGATGCAAGACTTACGGACGAAATGGAAATCAGAGCACTAATTGGAATACTCTTCTTGATTGGAGCCCTCAGGTGAAGCAGACAGAATATATGCCAACTTTGGGATAACTCAAAGGGTAGTGGTATCGAAGCCTGCTACTTGTCCATGAAGCTAGCAGCAATAATTTCTGTGACCTCTTCGTTGTTTAAGATGCACAAATGAAGAACTAAGTTGCGAAAGCGATAGAGCGTTGTTGCCAAATCAAGGGACGTTCGATAACTTTGAGGTAAAAGTAAGAACGGAATGTATATTTATATACAAAGTGATGCAAAATCGATAGTCGCGGTCCAAGCAGTAAATCGGTGAACTAAGATATACGATTTAGTTCATAATACGATTTTTGGACGTCCCCCTTGATATAGGTATGATTTGACTCCATTTTTTGTTCAGATTACGAAAAACTTAAAAGTATGGTTTCGCTATCCCTTATACGGACGTCCGACGCAAAACAGACGTCCGATTGATAGTAAATGCGTAATGTATGGACGTCTGATGGCTGGATGATATATATGATACGTTTGTTCATAATGTTGGGTGTCTGCGAACAAACGTACAGATATTGATAACCTTAGTTCTATTTATTCATACCTGTTAACAATCAATTTCAATACACAACTGTCACATACTTTAATAACATTATAACAGTATTGTTTGAGAGAACTTCACTCAAGCGACCTCCTTTCATTGATTTATATAACTAGATAACCAAATGTATAAGTCTCAATCAAGGCGTCAATGGAAGAGAAGAATTCTTTAGTGACAGTTTCCTAATCTTAAAATTTTCACGTGGTAGCTGATCTGTTTTAATCACAAAAATTGCATATATTAGAGAAATTCTAGATACTGTGATAATTTTAACATGTAATTTCGTACATTGTAATTATTAAGAACCATTTTTCAAGGAAAGAAAAAGCACTTTGATGTTGTTTTCACATTTACACCAACTTAATGACAAATAACCTCACTTAATGTAAGTGTTAATTTTATTGTTTGATTTAAAATTTTGAATTTTTGTATCAATTGTAGTGTCCCTGAGGATGGAAATAAACATTTTCGAAAGCTCGGAGTATTCTTTGTCTCAGATGCTAAATCCCCCAGTAATATTTGTTCTAACTAGTTATTGGCAAAATAACTACCTTCTATATATATATATATATATATATATATATATATATATATATAGAGAGAGAGAGAAGAAGGATAGTCTTTGCTGACTAGTTAGGAATAAAACTAGTGAATATTGGGGGATTGCAGCAAAAATTGGAAAAGTTATACTCTTAGCGGAATATGTCCAAGCTTTCGAGGATGTTTGTCCTCATCATCAGGGAGACTAAAATGAAAAACAACAGTTGAATACTGTGGTCAATAAAGAATAATTAAATGAAATTCACAACCACGTGTTACTTACCTCCGAAGTGAGGTTAGACTCCATAAAGTAAATTCGTAAACTACAGATCGTAAATTGTGAAATGATTTACAGGAATTGAGTTAACGGAAGCGCAAACCAACCGCATCACACCAGAAAACGAAAATGTCGTAACATTTTATAAAATAAAATAAATAATTTCATCTTCACAAGTTACCATGCTGAACGCCGGCATAGAACTGATATAGTTTGCTTCCAAAAGGGATGTACAAGAGACAACAAGTGCTGCCAACAGTCAATTCAGTGAGCTGTGGGACAATGCCACCATTTTATTATTGGATTCTGCTGTAGGGCCAACAATTGGTTTTTAAGAGGATGTATATTCTCGAAGAGAGGAAGAGAGAGAAAGAGTGTTCCCCCTCTCTCTGTCTCACACTCTTTCTCTCTCTTCCTCTCTTCGAGAATATACATCTTCTTATTAACCAATTGTTGGCCCTACAGCAGAATTATTCTTTATTGACCACAGTACTCAACTGTTGTTTTTCATTTTAGTCTCCCTGATGATGAGGACAAACATCCTCGAAAGCTTGGACATATTCTGCTAAGAGTATAACTTTTCCAATTTTTGCTGCAATCCCCCAATATTCACTAGTTTTATTTTTTATATATATATATATATATATATATATATATATATATAATTAAATGTCCAGAATGTAATGATGTATATTTGGGTCAGACTCTTAGAAATTTTGAAATCCGATACAGTGAACACTTACGAGCACACAGATCAAAACAACTAGAAAAATCCCACTACGCCAGACATCTACTTGACAGCAATTATTTATTGATACCTAAAACAGAACTAAAAGTACTACATATTTGTGATAAGAAACAAGAACTGGGTTTCCTTGAAGAATTGGAAATTGGAAGACACTTAAGAAACCCACAATATGAAGTCGTCAATTAACAGTTAAATCTAGGGAGTTCTACACTTTTAAACTGTCTTCTTAAGTGATAATTTTAAAGATCAGCAGATATAGTTTCCGTGGTTTTCTACATCATTGCACAGTCATACTGATCCTTATTGGGAAAAATGATATCCAGGATATCCCCTAAGGGCTAATAATAACTAAGCTTCAATATTTGTATTATCACATGTTTTTTCTCTATTAACATATATTAAGTCAATCACAAGATAGGTCACTTCTTGGACTAGCCAAAAATAGTTGAACATCAGGTAGGCATCAAATGAAATGTAACTTCTGTCATTCTGACGATGATATGGAGGTAACATCGGAACAATTGTCAATTTTTTAGAATTTTTAACATTTTTCAATAAACTAAGGAATTAATTAGAAACAGTAAGTTTCATTTACCATAAACGAAATGAACGACAGAAGTATAGAGGTGGCAGAAATGGTAAAATCAGGAAACAGAGCATACTGGAAATACAGCAAATTTCTTAAAGATAAACATCTAACCAAAAGCACCAAATTGAAACTATATAAAGCCGCTATCAGACCAACAATGACATATGCCGCAGAGACAATCTCCTTGACAAATAAAAACCAAGAAACTTTAAGGAGTGCCGAAAGGAAAATATTAAGGAACATTTTTGGACCAGTCAGAACAGAAGAGGGCGACTTCAGAACTATGATGAACCATGAAATTAGACAAAAATTGGAAGGACAGGATGTTGTAAAGTTCATAAAAGCTTAACGATTAAAATGGTACGGGCATGTGCTCAGAAGGGAGCCGATAACAATCATAATAAGAATAAGTAATTGTGGTCAAGGCCAAAAGGAAGATCGAAGACAAGATGGGAAGATCAAGTTAAGGAAGATATGAAAAAATTGGATATAAGAGATTGGAAAACAGATATAAAGGAACGGAAAAAATGGAACATGATAACAGAAAAAGCAAAAAGACACGACAATCTATAGGAAATCAAACAAGAAAAATGCGGGGTGATTCCCCGCAAATAAAGAAGTCTAAGAGCTCAAAGTTTCATTTAAAACACTAATATGAGTAGATTCCACAAAGTAAGGGTTGAGACAGTTAATTTCAGTTATTGTTGATATCCTATTCATTGCGTTTCTAATGTGCTGTTTCATGCCGTCTCGCGTGGTTAGTCTAGTTTGGTACACTGAATCCTTCAATCTCCCCCACAGATAAAAGTCCAGCAATGTTAAGTCTGGAGATCTAGCAGGCCATTTAAATATATTTCCCCTTCCAATCCATTTATTTGGAGAACTCAGATTCAGTTAATGTCTAACTCGTCTGGAAAAGTGCGTCATGTTATAATATCATATCTCTTCTTGTTTGTAAGGAAATATCTTCCAACAAAACAGTCAACTGATTTTCCAGAAAACCCAAATATATATCGCCATTTAAAGTTCCATCAAGGAAGTATGGACCTACGATCTTTCCATCAACTATTCCACACTAATCATTAAGACTCCATCTACATTGAAGCTGCACTTCCTCTATCCAGTGCGGATTTTATTCAGTGACATAATTCATATTATGCAGATTAACACCACCTACACTGATAAACGTAGCCTCGTCTGTCCACAAAATCTTTGACATGATATGTTGTTTTGCGTTCTCATTTTTATTGATGGGACAGCAAAATGCCGGAAGTCGTATTTGCTTGTATGTGAGTCACTTTTAATGGGCTCTGAAGGACCAACCGTGAATCACGGTAATCCAATTGATATTTTTTACTTTTCGTGATTAATGACAGGATGTGTCATTAGATATCGGATGCTTTTTTGTAACTTGATTAACGTTTATTTTATGAATGATGATTAGTAAGTAAGTGAAAAATTGGGTGTTATGGATATTTATAGGTCGTTCAAAGTGGGTGGTAACAAGGAGAGTCATGTGAGGATGTAGCCAATGGGGAATGGGAATTTTAAATGTAACCGTCATACGACTGTTGAAAAACTCAGCCGATGCATGTATTTTTTGTGGACAAAAGGAATTGTTATTTACTGCGATAATATCCTCTCTAAGCAGTTTTTATGACGCAATAAGAAATTGAACGCTTTGAAGTACGCAGACAGTAGAGATATAACATAAAGTTAAGGTAATGGTTATCTGTGGTTTTTATATGGAAGGAACTTGGAAATGGGTATTGCGTGGTTAAATACATATTGAATATTTGAGAAGATTGATATTTTTATTTTATGATATGTACGGAATATATAAATTATGATATACAGGGTGAAGACAAAGTAAGAATTTACGGTAGGAATTTGAGTGTTAATTTAAATTCGTACATATATATAAAAATTACTAAAACGGTGTTCAAAGAGCTTAATTGTGACAGTGTAAACAATGTTATAATGAAGTCTCTTTTATACGCGAATTATAAAAAGACTATTTTAAATCGTACGTAATAACAATGCTCAAACGGGGTACCGACAATGAGATTATTCTGCTATAAAAAATTTTGAAGACTTATTTTCCAATTTAAGTTTCAATATAGGGTGAGTCAATACTATACTTTATGCGTTTTTATTTCGAGTTCGACACAACATATCAACATGCCGTGTGCGTCATTTTGTTACGAATTTAATCCAGTTCCATTAGAATAATTAGGTGTTTTCATTAAACATTTTTGAGAAAAACAAATTTAGATTTCATTCTTTCGAAAGTACCCTCTATCTATGAGAATTAAAACCAAATGCAATTGTTTCATAGTAAATGTAATTAATTCATCTACACTCTTTCTAATGACAGTAATTTCGTTGACATCGGTTGATCCCAACCAAAGTTATAGATATTTATCCACAATCACTACCCCTCTCTCCTCCACCCATTATTTGAAGAAATAAAAAAGTACTTAAACAAATTTGTGCGGAATTTAGACCTCTTTCTAGTTTACTTATTTAAAACTTGGTATAATTGGAAATATTCCACAAAAAATTGTTTTTTATATTTTTCTTTGCAGGTTACGCCCGCTAGCAGTTAACCTAGAAACTTGGAAGTTAATTTCAGCCATTTCTCTTGGCTACTTTTACTGAGGAATTATTCTTAGTTATAACATGAATAGTTTCTGATATATAGCCGACAGATCGGCTTATTGGACTACCTTGTACATATTATTGTAGTCAACCTTTAAATGCTTCTTCTTCTTGATCTTGATTAACAACTTTTCTCATTTTTTTGTGATGAAACCCAGCTATAAAATATTTTAAATGTATTTTTCATTTCGTTTCTAATAATCTTCCTTAAATGCTGTATTCAATCTTGCAATTTATTCTATAGCAAAAACACTTTTAAAGCATTACTATTTCTGCATCAATACTGTTGATTATAATAATAATAACATCAATTTACCATAAACTGTTCCTTCTAATATATATTTCTGTTTGTATATATACATTTATAATTTAAAAGCAAATTGGACCAGTTTATTTAAGCTCAAAATTACTCTAATGTTCTCTCTCTATTGAGCTCTTTACTTAAAAATGTTAATGAAATTGAGATATTAACAGTCCATTAACGTAGAGATGAAGGTTAATTTGAAAAAATGGATAAACGTCTATTCATGAAAAGGAAAATATGATTATTAGAATGGTTCATATAAATTTACTCGGTAACTGATTGAAACTGATAAATTTTGAGCTACACAATAACTAAAAGTCTTTACACTATTGGATTTGACTATTAAGCTCTAGTACTAAACCACTCAAGTATGGTAACAACCATAAGAGAAAATTCTCTAGAAAATTGAATGCAATTATATGAACTTATCTCAAAAAACTGTAGTAAAATAATAAATATTTTTTATAGGTAAGTGAAAACAGTACTTCTATATCTCACTCATTGTCTAGAATATTAAAGGAGGTGAATTTATTTATCACTAAATATTATAATGACGAATTACACCAGTATTTATCCTTATTTATTGGTCCTTTCTGAAGATTTATAAAATAAATAAAACTTCATCATTCTATAATTTCTAAATAATGAAAGTATTCTTAGTTCAAAAAATTGAAAAAAAAAGCTTGTAAGCTTGTAAGCTTGAAAAAAGAACAGTACAACCAAGAAAGGGTGTGAAACCTGGGAGCAAAGGTGTTGAATGAAACATGAAAAAATATAATAGAATTCAACAGGATAGTCAAACACAACATTCGAGATCTTCTAATATTACTGACACAAATGTTGTGTTTGACTATCCTGTTGAATTTTGTTATATTTTCTCATGTTTCATTCAACACCTGCAAAACAATCTAGTAGGGATGCGGTCAATATAGGGCTGATCAAAAGAAAACTATTTTTTGACTAGTTGAGCTTTCGGAAAATGTTTATTTCCTTCATCAGAACATCTACAATGGAACAAAAATTTTTTTCAAATTAATAAAGCTGAACATATATTTAAAAAAAACAAAGTTGACTCACCAATATAAGTTTTGAAAACTGTCCATCAAGAACATCACCGGAGCATGAAATTATTAACAGAAATCAAGACAAAAACAAATTTCTGACAGTCTAAACGTTTAAAATGGTCATATCTACAATATCTTGTAGAACTGTAAAAAGTTTGAACTAACACAACAAGTAAAATAAAATACAGTCAGAATGAATATTAAAAACTATATACCAAGGGAGAAAGGTATCCATTTCAAAGTAAAGTAATTATTGGTTTTTGTCACAAAACAAAAAGAAGACTAATTCTTCTAATGATATTATTAGCAGATTAGATATCGAATATATTTATACAGTAATGATGTGAATCGGTGTTGTAAAATAAAATACAGGGTGATATATAAATGTTGAAATCAAGAAATGAAATAACTTAGTTATTCTACAAAGTTAATAGATAGGTGTAGATTTTATCTATTAACTTTGTAGAATAACTAAGTTATTTCATTTCTTGATTTCAACATTTATATATCACCCTGTATTTTATTTTACAACACCGATTCACATCATTACTGTATAAATGTATTCGATATCTAATCTGCTAATAATATCATTAGAAGAATTAATCTTCTTTTTGTTTTGTGACAAAAACCAATAATTACTTTACTTTGAAATGGATACCTTTCTCCCTTGGTATATAGTTTTTAATATTCATTCTGACTGTATTTTATTTTACTTGTTGTGTTAGTTCAAACTTTTTACAGTTCTACAAGATATTGTAGATATGACCATTTTAAACGTTTAGACTGTCAGAAATTTGTTTTTGTCTTGATTTTTGTTAATAATTTCATGCTCCGGTGATGTTCTTGATGGACAGTTTTCAAAACTTATTTTGGTGAGTCAACTGTGTTTTTTTTTTCAAATATATGTTCAGCTTTATTAATTTGAAAAATTTTTTGTTCCATTGTAGATGTTCTGATGAAGGAAATAAACATTTTCCGTAAAGCTCAACTAGTCAAAAAATAGTTTTCTTTTGATCAGCCCTATATTGACCGCATCCCTACTAGATTGTTTTGCAGTTTTGTGTTCAACGGTCACTACCCTTCAGCTTTCGTATATATATATATATATATATATATATATATATATATATATATATATATATATATATCGCGATAGCGGTTGAAGTGGCATCCGTATAGATTTGTAGCGCTGTGGCATCCCCCGACATACCCAATATGTATATAGAGCATCCGCAATGCATCGAGATCACGCACGGAGTGGCTTTCTATCATTTGACAACACTGGGACCTTCATAGATTATTAGTAGGTAGATTTGAATTTGTGTGAGTATTGGTGCGTCCTGCATATTGTGTATAGATCGCGTACCAAGTGACTTCCATTAATTACAAATATGAATTTGTTTTTCATTTGAGAGATGAGAATAAAACACATATTCTAGTCATTGGGACGTTGACGGTTGTTACAAATCCATGTGAAGCTACATTTTACACATAAAAGACAGTTTTTAGAAACCTGAAGTAACATTTTTAAAACCTCATTACTTGTCTTAAATTAAATAAAATTAATTTAAATCGCGTTATTTATAACCCATTGTCACGTGACTACTAAAACCAATCAGAGCGCGATGACGTCACTGAACGAACAAGTAGACTTATTTCTGATAACGCAGTTACAAGTATAAACTATTTTTCTGGACAATTTGTTAGAACAACGATAATATTTTACGATTTTGATCACAACGGAGACTGGATCCATCAAAAGAAATATTTATTTATATATATATATATATATATATATATATATATATATATATATATATATATAGGCTATTCACTCTTGTCAGAGTGGTAGCCGCTCTTTTGAGCTCTTAGACTTCTTTATTTGCGGGGAGTCACCCCGCGTTTTTCTTATATGTTTGTCGTGTCTTTTTACTTTTTCTGTCATCTTGTTCCATTCTTTCCGGTCCCTTATATCTGTTTTTCAATCTCGTATATCCAATTTTTTCATATCTTCCTTAACTTGATCGTTCCATCTTGTCTTCGGTCTTCCTTTTGGCTTTGCCACGTGTGGTATCCAATTACTTATTCTTCTTATTATTGTTGTCGGCTCCCTTCTGAGCACATGCCCGTACCATTTTAATTGATGGACTTCTATGAACTTAACAACATCATGTCCTTCCATTTTTGGTCTGATTTCATGGTTCATCATAGTTCTGAAGTCGCCTTCTTCTGTTCTGACTGGTGCAAAAAATTTCCTTTCGGCACTCCTTAAAGTTTCGTCGTTTTTATTTGTCAAGGAGATTGTCTCTGCGGCATATAACATTGTTGGTCTGATAGCGGCTTTATACAGTTTCAATTTGGTGTTTTTGGTTAGATGTTTATCTTTCAGAAATTTACTGTATTTCCAGTATGCTCTGTTTCCTGATTTTACCCTTTCTTCCACCTCTATACTTCTGTCGTTCTTCTCGTTTATCGTAACGCCTAAGTATTTGAAGTTGGCTACTTTTCTAAACTTGTGGTTCTGTACTGTGATTTCTTTTATACTCTCTGTTGTTTCCCTTCTGACTAACATATATTTAGTTTTTTCTGGGTTTATCTCCAGACCTCTGCATTTTGCTTCTTCAATCAGGTCACCTAGCATTTTATCCAAATTGCTCCTATTCCTTGCTATAAGTACCGGATCGTCTGCATACCCTATTATTTGTGTCATGTTCTGGGCTATTGTTGTGCCTGTTTCTATCGCCTTAATCGCTCCATATAATACCATATTGAATAATACCGTTGCTAAAGCATCCCCCTGCCTCACACCATCTACCATATCGATTTCCTCACTATAGCCCTCACTAGTTATCACTCTGGTTTTCGAGTTGTTTATTGACATGTTTGTCAGTCGAATTAACTTGTTCGGAATACGCTTTTTCCTCATGTCTGCTATCAGTTTACGCCTGCTAATACTATCAAATGCTTGCTTAAAATGTATGTTAATCGATTCCATATACATAGCTTTTTTTCTATCGTCTGAGTATTCACATGCACTGCATCTATAGTTGATTCACCACTTCTGAAGTCATATTGGTATTCCCCTAGTTCTGCGTATTTGTTTATTTCCTTTTTTAATAGCGATGTCATGACTTTGTATAAGCAGGGTTATTCCTCGGTAGTTATAGCATTTTGTTTGGTCTCCTTTTTTGAAGATTGGCATTGTTAGACCTAAACGCCATTCTGCTGGCATTTGTTCTTTCTTCCATATGTTTATGAGTAATTCATATATCTTTCTTTTTAGTTCTTCTCCTCCTTTCTTTATCAGTTCGTTAACTATTCCATCTGGTCCTGCTGCCTTCTTGTGTTTGAGATTGGTTATTATTTCTTTATATTCTGCATATGTTGGGAGGTATTCCTCTTCATATTCTGCATATGTTGGGAGGTATTCCTCTTCTTCTTCTGCTGTTACTTCAAAATTTGCTTCTGTAAACTCATCCTCCTTTAGATCGTCCTTGTAATATGCGTCCCATTCTCTTTTGCAGATTCTGGTCGTTACTCTTCTACTTTGTTTTCTTATGTAATCATATAGTTCTCAATTATCTCGGTTGTCACTCTCTATTTCCATCATAAACTCCTTTATCCACTCTGCTTTTCTCTTCCGACAGCATTTGTCCGCTTCTTTCTTCTTTTTCTTGTATTCTCTCAGTTCTGTCTCTCCTCCTGTATTTAGCCATAGTTTTTGTGCTTGATCTTTTTGTTCCTTTTTGTTTTCATATTCTTCATTGTTTTTGATTTGATGCCAAAATGTTACTTTGGTTTTTTGTATATCTCAAAACATTCTATTACTTTTGTATCTAATTCTTTATTTTGGGTTTTATGCAAACATGTTACTGACATAAGCCTGTTCAATTGGTCCTGTGCCAATGGGATTTTTTTTTAATTTTTTGTACCTGGCCACCATCACAGTGTCTTATTGTTTTTAAAAGAAGCTCTTCAAATGATAATTTTGATGTGGATCGAATAGTTGTAGCTTCTATATTTGGAATTTGTTCGACATTTTGGTTTTCTTCGACATTTTGGTTTCCTTCGACATTTTGGTTGTCTTCGACATTTTGGTTTTCTTCGACATTTTGGTTTCCTTCGACATTTTGGTTTTCTTCGACATTTTGGTTTCCTTCGACATTTTGGTTGTCTTCGATATTTTGATTTTCTTCGACATTTTCGTTTCCTCCAACATTTTGGTTTTCTTCTCGTCTCCCAACAGCATTACTTGAGGTGTGTTTTGTCCACCTTCTTCATTCAGGATCATATTTGTCTTCAGATATGACCTGCCGATCATATGGCTGTATACCAGCTTTTACAAAACCATTACTAATAGTGATAGGGTTGAGGTCCTTCCAGGCTTGACCGATCATTGCCGAAAATTGTTTCTTTGGTATCTTAATTTCCACATTTCTCCATTGCCATGCCACTAATCTTTCATCCCATGTGAGGCAAGAGATTATTACAAACAGAACAGAAATTACTAGAGAAA
The DNA here is from genome assembly GCA_963921935.1 of Galeruca laticollis. Lineage (NCBI taxonomy): Eukaryota > Metazoa > Arthropoda > Insecta > Coleoptera > Chrysomelidae > Galeruca > Galeruca laticollis. Next base: position 59,701,264 of record OY998175.1, on the reverse strand, counting down.
TAACAAATAAAATAGATGCTTGCGAGACTAGAATTCTTTTGAAGCTGGAGAAGCTAAATAAACGAATAACTGAACTTGAAAGTAAAAACGAAAATCTAAGGGTAAAAGTAGAGGCTATTGAAAGGAGAACTAAGAAGAATAATGTTTTGATTTTTGGTCTGAAGTACGATAAGATCTCACTCAATATTATACAACACTCTCTTAAAAGTCTACTGGATATTGATATTAATGTTGAAGATATTAATGATATTTATCAACTGGGAAATTCAGGAAATAGACCAGTTAAAATTGAATTAGTGTCCTACCCAAAAAAAATTGAAATTCTTAAAAACTGTAAAAAGTTGAAGGGGACAAATATACGTATTTCGAATGATCTCACAGAAGCCCAACGCGAGGAAAACTTCATAATAAGAAAACATTTAAAAAAGGCCCGACAAAATCCCAATCTGAACTCATACATAAGAGGTAACACCTTATTTATAGATAACCAGCCCTACAAAGCCAGTGATCTAGAAAATACTGAAGATGAGGAACTAAATAACCAACAAGTCAAAATAAATTGTGCCCCTTCTACACCGAGTTTTCACAGCCAACGCCAAATTGACAACTCAACTGTAAACTATCAACAGAACGACACACCAAGGGAAACACCTGAAAAAACCAATGAAACAAGAGGAAAGAACAACAAACCAACTACCAGTAAGCCCATACTTCCGGACTTATCAAGAAAAACCAACGCCAATCATCAACAGGTTGTAATCCCGGAACTACAGAAACTAAAAGAAGACAGAGGAAGATTGCGCTCAGGCAGCGATAAGTCTTAATTTTTTTTTTCTATCGCACCTCTGCTTATTTTTCCTAAATTTTTTTTAAAAAAGCTAATAATTCATTTTCTGTTTGTTCTATTTCTTCTTTTGTATTTAGTTTTGTTGACTTTTCTGTGTTTGGTTCAGGTTTTGTTAAATTTAAACAGATTTTCTGTATCTATTTGTAAATAGCCTTTTTTTAAAAAAAGGTCTAGTATCACTGGAATAATTTACAAATGGATGATTATATTCGAGACATAAATTTCGAATTTAGAATGTTATAGTTCAAGAGAAGTGAACAGATATTTCAAAAACGATGGACGTTCTCTTAGTGTAATACATCAAAATATTTGCAGTCTAAATGCACATATAGATGAATTTAAAATAATGTTAGAACAATTGGACTGCAGCTTTGATTGTATTGTACTAACGGGAACTTTTCAAATTGATGACATTGATATTTTTAGTATGGACGGATATAGAACATTTTATAATAAAGGACAACTAAATAAAAATGATGAAGTCGTAGTATATGTAAAAAACAGTTTAAATGCAGATAGCGCAACTATCAACATTGGAAACTCAAAGGCTCTGCAGATAAAAATAAATTTGAACAATAATAAACAAATTTTGTTAACGAATATTTATCGTTCACCGTCCAACTCACCTGAGGACTTTGTTTCGTGTTCAGAGAATTATCTTAAACAAATTAATTACTCTTTATTAGATTTTCATTTATTGATTCGCGATATTAATATAAATATAAGAGATGAAAACGATATTGTCAACACATATCTAAACCTATTATATGAATATAATTTATACTCAATGATAAATAAATACACACGCATGAAAAATCATTCACGTAGTTGCCTGGATCATATCTTTCTGAGAACAGTCACAGAATATTTTGAAAATGTCACTGCAGCAACGTATGAAAATAATATATCGGACTATCGAGCTACGCTACTGAGCCTTCCTATAAAAAATATTTGTAGAAACTCTGAAACGATTAAGTATAAAACATACATAAACTATGAAAAAGCCAGACATGATCTGCAAAATTATAATTGGGAATATTACTTTAATATAAAGGAGGTAAACAAAAAAGCTGAAGAATTGCTAAATATATTAAGTATTTTTATAGGAAAACATACAAAAGAAATAAAAATTAAAAAAAAATATATAAAGCGTCAAAAGTGGATTACGGCAGGACTTGTGAATGTAATTAATACTAAAAATAATCTCCACAGAGAATTTCAGCAAGATCTGATTAATGTGGAGAAACGAGAAATATATATCACTTACCGCAAACGCGTGAATAACCTAATTAAAATAAAGAAACCAAACTACTACCGAACCGGAATATAAAAAAAAATGAGAGTAATAAAAAATCTATGTGGAACCTAGTTAACAACAAAAATAAAACAAAAAATGATATTATTTTATAATTAATGAAAAAGACGAAAAAATAACATCCAAATCAGATATGGCAGACGAATTTAACAGTTACTTTGTAACAGAGGGAAAAAACTTGGCACAAAAAATAACCGTAGCGACTAAACCCCCTCCTCGGCGATGTAAAAATTCTGAGACCTTTTATTGGATGTCTATAACTACGGAAGAGATAAGAGACTTAATAGTATCTCTGAAAGCAAACAAGGTTCCAGGCATAGACAATCTGCGGGCAGAAATATTTAAAAAATTAAGTTAACAGTTGACTAAACCTAGAGCCGACTTAATAAACTTGATCTTTGCAGAAGGTGTATGTCCCACTATTTTTAAAAAAGCTGTAGTAACCCCAATCTACAAAAAGGACAACAAGGCCAATATGTGCAACTATCGGCCCATATCACTTATTACGTCATTGACAAAGCTGTGAAAAAAAGATTAACTAAATTCATAGCCAACCACAAATTATTATCAGAGCATCAATTCGGCTTTCAAGAAGGACGTTCTATTACTGATGCAATTGAGACATTGCTTTCTTCTGTGTACAGTTCTGTTGATGAAACTTAACCAACGGCAGTTGTATTTCTGGATATGGCGAAGGCGTTTGATACTGTGAGCCATGAACAGTTGTTGGACGTCCTGGGGGATGCAGGAATACGTGGTCTGCCTCATAAATTTTTTGAAAGCTATCTAAAAAATAGTAAGGATAAACGATAAGGTCAGTACGGAAAAAAATATATTGTTCGGGATTCCCCAGGGAACTGTGCTGGGACCAATACTATTTAATATGTATATCAATGATCTATTCTCTTATAATTCTACAGGTAAAATAATAGGATTCGCGGATGATACTGCTATAATATATACAGACAGTACGTGAGAAGGCCTAAAACAAAAAATAGAAACCGATCTAAGACATTTATTTGATATCTTGAGACATAAAATTTTAACAGTCAACTATTCGATAACATTTATTGTACCTTTCACTAGTTACAAACACAAACTGCCTCCTTATGAAAAAATTACTGTTACTTTTAACAACATACATATTGATATTTCTCTGAAATACGAAATAAAGTATCTCGGACTAACAATGAACATCTCACTTCCGTGAAGTAGCTAAGACACTGAGATGTTTATTGTATAAATTCAAATATATAAAGAGAGTACTGGACTTACAGCATCTGAGAATCATATATCATGCTCTTGTAGAATCACGTCTTAGATATGGCATATTAGGTTGGGGAGGAACTGTGCCTACTCATCTAGAGCAGGTTGAAATTCTGCAATGAAAAAATCTGAAAATAATGCATTTTAAAGATTTAACCTATAGTACAAACCAATTTTTTAACGAAACTAATATAATGTCCGTAAGGCATCTATATATTTTTAGTTTAGTTGTTTACTTATTTAAAAATCGCTCATACTTGCAATCTCCTGGTCACCATTATCATACTAGAAATAAAACCGCGAAAAAAAAACAGTAGGAACTAGGTACTTCGAATTCATAGCACCCCGTTTGTTTAACTCTCTTCCAGAAACGTATAAGACTCATATAAGAAGATTAAATTCTATCAGTTTGCTAAAAAAAATATTTAAAAAATATGTAAAATCACTAGAAACTGAGGATATTGATAGAATTATTGATTGCTAAGATGAAAAGGTGTATATGTGTATAAGGAAAGTTGCATTAACATTATGTTAACGAGTACAAAACTGGCAATTAAGTGGTGACATATAGTATCATTGTGCCTATGTTCAACGTCATAGGTCTTAATAGGTTACAGTGATCCAAAATAAGCCACAATAGGTAATTAGCCTCCCCTGTTTATTTGTTTATTAACATTTTTGTAAAGAAATACGTTCTTCATTTTCTATCTGTTTATTGTAATGTATTTTTTCTCGCTGTTTATACATTGGTTTTAACAGCTTTGTAATTCTAATATATTATCTTTTTGGTGATTTTTAATTGTAATTATTTGTGAATAAACATATACAATACAATACCCTTCAGTGATCTGAATACTGATATATCTAGTCGCTGAAGAAAGTGGCTCGTGTGTGGGGGAAGTTTGAGAATTGTTACATTATTGGCAGTTGCCAATTCTATTAGAGGAATGTTAACATGGGTGCTATGACCATCATAAATAATCAGAACAAGTCTGTGTGGTCCCAGAGCAGGCAGTAATTCAAAGTAATTTAAAAAAATGTCTGTCTCCATCCAGCCTTTTTTGCTGGCAGCAAATGACATTCCCGGATGCGAGTCTTCTTCATTTGGAATCCAGGCATCCCAAATATTCTTCCCCTTATACACAATGAGTGGAGGGGCTTTTAATCCGGAACCAGATGCAGCAGCTAAAACAGTTATATTTTCCCGGCCCGGACCTGACACGGTTCTATAACAAGCTTTTCCCCTTGCACCAACAATTTTTGTTTTATAAGGATCATGAGAAAAATAACTCTCATCTAGGTTCCAAATCTGTTCGGGCTTGTTATGAAGTGATAAATCTGTTAAAGTTTGATTCAAAATATCGAAATAGGTATGTATTAATGATGAACGGATCTGTCATCTTTTTTCGGGCGTACTCAACTGATTGGGGCTTTTTTATACTCAGGTGGTGACGTATTTTGAAGTTTCTGAACCAATCATCACCAGGTATGTTGTTCTTGAATGGTGTCTCATTATTATTTTGTTCAACATAACTTGCAACAACAATCAGCAATTATTTTCTCGTGATTCCCAAGCCCCACTTCTCAACAGTGCGAAGGGCATTTGCTAATTAGATTTCATCCTCTTTTGGAATCACTGTAGAACGGCCTTGTATCTCGCTGTTTTTTCCTCGGGTACCACCTTTCAGGTGATAAAATAGAGTGGTTTTTGGGATATGATATAATCTATGGGATCTATGTATAGTTAGAGCACCGCGTTTAATTTCAGCCACAGCTAAATTTATATCTTATATACCGCAAAAATGTACGTTCACACTTGCACTGATGGAATGTTCACACTTACCTCATTATGCGAAATACTAAGGGGTAAGTGTGAACACGATATTTATCAACAGTACGAAAAAAAACCGAAAATGCATATATACTGTTTTAAACTATAACATATTACAAATACAATAGCAGTAATTAGAAATAACTTACGTTGGTAAATGTATTTTTCCTTGTATTTTAAAAATAACACGGTGCACTCATCAACTGTGATCACTTTATGGCATGAATAAAATAGGCTGTGTCGCGCCCGCCAATTATCGCACTGGCGTTCTTTTTAGCGGGCAAGTGTTCTAGGAGGATATACTACTACGATTAAAAAAACACACTTCCATCGGGGTACTCCTGTCATTTTAAAATGATATGTTCACTATGGTGGAACGAAATTTTTTTTTCTCCAAGTAGTGTGACATAGTTTTCAAAATATGCGTATGAGTAAATACAAAAAGTGGCAATCGTTTCCTGACCGATTTTAATATTTAGGCGTTCCTCAAGGCCCTTAAAATTTCTAAATTTTACCGATTTTCGATAAAATTGCCATAATAAATATATTATTACAAAAAATCTTTCTTTAAGCTGTCATAGCGGAAAATATATATATATTTCGTAACTTAAAGTAGCAAATTAAAAAAACTTTTCTTTACTACCAGTACTTCAGGTTTCTCAAACTTATCTAATATTGCAAAAATTACTTATTAATTTGTAACGAGATGTTAGTTACTAAAAGGTTATTTTGTGTCACCGAGTGCATTTTCATTATGTATTTCATGTGAGTATATTTATTTTATATTATATATCACCCGTTATGTATTTTGGCCTCTGTATAAAAATCATTTTATAGTTTATGTCGCCGATATTATGTATCACCCGTTACATATTCGTTTCTTTGTATACAAACCATTTTATAGTTTATGCGCCGAGTATATTTTTATTTTATAGTTTATGTTACCGAGTATATATTTAATATATATTATGTATCACCCGTTACATATTCGTTCCTTTGTATACAAACCATTGTATAGTTTATGCGCGAGTATATTTTCATTTTATAGTTTATGTCGACGAGTATATATAATCATTTGTATATTGCATTTACCCGCTATATATTTCGACCACTTTATCGACATTGTTTTAGGCATAAGACTTATAAGTATTGTAAATCTCCGTGAACATTTTATTTTATCCCCTGGTTTCGGGGTAGAACCAATTGTTGTAACAGGTAGTTGTTCAAAATTCCGATGATATTTTTATTTCTTTCCTATCTAGTTGCGATGGAGAAATCATTTTTTCGGTGTGAAGTATTTATTTCGATTCTAAAACCCAACATTTCAATGTACTGGTCTCCCCACTGCAACGAGGTAGATATTGGTAGAAGCGCGCAGGTCGAACTAATCGAGAGAGGTGGAACAGTAAGGCTGGAAGCCAGGTAGATTTCAAAATCGAACAGAGGGTACCGAAGTGCTAGCCGACCGAAGCAGAAGCGAGAAATTGTGCGTCGTCCGCCGAAAGTTGTTTATCTTTGTTTTCCCGATAACCATAAATTTCTTGTTGAGTTTTTCTCCGCACTGTAAAAAATTTCTCGATAACTTCGTTGCTGTGGAGGTAACAGCTTTTTACTAATAAAAATCCGAAAACGAAATGATCTTTTCAATTATAAATTTAGAATATTCACGCAGTTGATTTTTATTTTAATATTCTCGATAATTTCATTGCTGTAAAGGTAAGAGCTTTTAGTAATAAAAAACCGAAAATATGTGGTCTTTTCAATTATCAATTTTAAATATCTATGCAGCTGATCTTCATTTTGAAATAAGTTGGAATATCTTGTACATTGGATTGTGGTAAACCATTTATATATCGCATCTGATTTAATACCTTTCCCGATTTTCCTTTTTCGTAGGTTTCCTGATATTAGTTCCGTTCTTAATTACCTTTTTCGATTTGTAGGGGAAATTCTTGATTGAAATCTCCGGTTGCGCCAGGCATACATACACGCTAGGGCTTCCAGATATTTTCAATCTAGAATTCCCATATTCTTTTGATAACTTTTCCGATTTTAGGGAGAATCTTGATTGAAATCTCCGGTCGCGCCAGGCATACATGAACGCTAGGGCTTCCGGATATTTTAAATCGAGAATCCCCAGTTTCAATACTTTCCCGAATTTTCTTTCAGTGGGTTTTGATGATATTCGTCCCGTTCTTTACCACCTTTTTCTATTTTTAGGGAGAATCTTGATTGAAATCTCCGGTTGCGCCAGGCATACATAAACGCTAGGGCTTCGGGATATTTTAAATCTAGAATCCCCAGTTTCAATACCTTTTCCGAATTTTCTTTCACTGGGTTTTGTTGATATTAGTTCCGTCCTTCAATACCTTTTTCGATTTGTAGGGAAAATTCTTGATTGAAATCTCCGGTTGCGCCAGGCATACATAAACGCTAGGGCTTCCTGATATTTTAAATCTACAATTCCCATTCTTTGATAACGTTTCCGATTTTGGGGAGAATCTTGATTGGAATCTCCGGTTGCGTCAGACATACATAAACGCTAGGGCTTCCTGATATTTTGAATTTAGAATCCCCAGTTTCAATTCCTTTTCCGACTTTTCTTTTAATGGGTTTTCTTGATATTAGTTCCGTTCTTTGAAAACTTTTTCGACTTTTAGGGAGAATCTTGATTGAAATCTCCGGTAGCGCCAGGCATACATAAACGCTAGGGCTTCCTGATATTTTAAATCTATAATCCCCAGCTTTGGTACCTTTCCCGATTTTGTTTAAATTTTAGTTATATTCCTGACAATTTAAGTCTAGAGCCCCGAACCTAGTATTGTGTTTTCCGATTTGATAGGGAGAATCCTGATTGAAATCTCCGGGAGCGCCAGGCATACATACATGATATTTTAAATCTAGAGTCACCGATCTTTAGTATTTTTTCCCGATTTGATAGTTTTTTTTGGAGTAACGCCTAACCCGTCCGTTACATGAGAGTTTATCAAACATTTGAATTAAAAGACCACCCAACTTTCAATAGTTTTTGTTTGCTTTTACTGCTTCTTTTCTTTGCATGTACGCTATTTTATAATCATAAACCACTCTCGCTTATGTCCTGCCTGCTTCATCGCTAATTATTGCATATCAAATATACATATAGCTAAGTAATACATATGTGCTTTTGGGATACACGGATATTGTATTCCCTTATGAGTATTGTTTATTTTTATATATAACGGCTTGGTAGAGAGTATAATTGTAATAAAACTGAAATAAACCTGTGTTGTGTTTCATTGACCTATTATAGACTAGTCCTTCCTTATGGTAGAGTAGTTGTTTGGCTGCACGAATTTTAGCTTCTGCGTAGTGTGAATCAGGATAATAATATTTATTTCAGGACTAGCGCGAACGTTTTTTTTTATATATATTTAGCAATAACCTCCCGAATTTTGACGACAATAGACTCCTGTAATTTACCGTACCTCCATCTGAGGCTACCTGGAACTCTCGATGAGTGAAGTCGAGGGGCCGTGGAGACAACCACGTTAAAAATCTGGCGCCCGAGAAAGTGTAAGGTTTCAAAGGTGTCAGAAGTTACGTTCCGAGGCGTTGAGAGGTAGAGCAAGAGGCCGCTACCGAGATATCACGCGCAACGCAGCGCACCGACGTTGCCTCCGAGGAAAACGAGTCACAAATTCTTAAAATGACCCGCCACTGATGGCGGGGCTACCGCGCAATCCGCGCATGTCATAACATGTATTAACTTATTCGAGTGTCGACTGCCAGGCTTAGTTGTGTGTGAACCTCAGAAATACTAACGTCGTCGTAGGGTGTGAAAATAATAATGACAACTAGAAGTAGAGACAAGTGTATTATTTTTGAATATCCAAAGTTAGTAAGTGGTAGAGTTTTGCCAACGTTTAACGATGTTATGTGTCATTATTTGTTTGTGCAGCATGCCTTAAAGGAAAGGTATGCCGAAAAGGATCCTTCTGTTTGTGAGATTCTAAAACAAACTCTGCCAAAAATTGAAGAAACTTGGCTCAAAGCTTCAATTCCTGTAGTGAGTAAAAACCGAATGTGGGACAAAATCAAAAAGTTTCATCAACGTTACAAACTTATTCAGAGAAATTTAAAAAGCTGTAACGTTAATTTTTCAACTTTAAAGTTACTTCCTAATCACGTTACAATATCTTAATCAGTACTTACTCAGTCATTAATTGTAAATCAATCCCGTAGGTATTTTTCATAATATATTTTATATATTTACCCGCTATTGGTCCTAATGGCTCCTGAAAAAGATAGTCTTTCTATTATTATGTATGGTTGGTTATAGTGTGATACCGACCTTTGCTTGTATTTTCCTCACACTATTTGAGTTTCTGAACATAAAACCTTCATCATAGTATCCTTGTGAAGTGGTACTCCCAGATTGACAGACACTGTGCCCATATTGTGATGCAGGGAGCATTTTTATTGTCCTTCTGTTGTGGTACTTGATATCTGTTTACAAGTAGATTTGTTATTGTTATTCATAGGCTGTCAGGTGCTTAATGTCAAACCAGTCTTCTTATAGTTTAAGGCCACGGTTTCGCTATTTCGCCAACTATGTTGCTACTTTTCAACAGAGACTGATTCGGATATCTTCTATTGTTACTGTCTGATGATATTTTCAGCAATGTCTTTTAAGAATTCGCAATATCGGGTTGGTGGAACGATCAACTAAGTTACCCTTAAAGGTTATTATTTAAATTTTATTTTTAACTCTAAGCTCGAAGGTAAGCAGCCCACAACGCAGCGTTAATAGGATCGTTCTGTCTATCTTTGTCTTGCTCAGATCGACTGCGTTTCAAAATCAGATAGATATACTTTCTGTATGTCTTGGCTAATGGATGCATTTGAAAAACCGTATGTCTTGGATAATAGAATTCTTCGAGGATTCTGCTTTTCATATGTTGGTTTTCTTTGGTATGCTATACGAAGTCGCCGGAAATGTTGTTCGTGAGATTTTTTTTTTCGCGTTTGTTCACGATGTGGATAATAAATAATTTTTGGTATTGCTTCATTGAGAATCGTGAGGCCCCATCTCAGCGTGGTGCGTATAGGACTTTCTCATACTTGAAGATTTCTTTTCTTCACCCATTTTGGGAATTTTGAGAAGTTCTCATGCGGTTTTTCTGGTACTGGGTTTTTGTAATCGGCCTGCTGGAATTGTAGGAGTAGATTTGGTGACCGGTACCGCTTCCTTTATAGGGATTAATCACCCCAGAGGACTGGTAGCCCTATTTGTGGATTTTATTCAGGTATGATATTACATTTATCAGTTTATCTTGGCATTTTCTTACATTTTGCTATTCTTTATAGACCCCACATTGACTAACCTTACCAATTTACATTTTCCTGCTGAGTTATATTTGCCTGGATGTGTTTTTCATGAGCAGACGTCTAAGAACACTACAGAGAAACCCTCTAGAGTGAAAGAGGTAAGATGTTTTCGTCTACACTTTTTGGTTACATTTTTGCTGTATAAGTTATATGAGCATAGTTTTTTTGCGTAATACTAAATAAATTCATCTAATTTAGGGTTCTGGTGACGGATTTAGATATTCGAGAGCTCATTTGAGCTAAGAGTACCCTGAGGACAGAGTGATTAACTTCCTGGATAAGAAGCTGTGACTGTTATACCGTCCAGTGCAGCTAAGTGTTAACTTAATCTCATTACCATTATGAATTTTTGTATATCTATTTATGTTTGAGAGGTGTCTGCACCTATTTTATTATTTTTTTGATAATAATTGTTCAGCATACAAGCTTATTTTTGCAGTTATTGCAATTTAGAGGTGTGTGCACCTATTTTCTTATTTTTTTTGTAATACTTGTCCAGCATACAAGCTTATTTAAGCAGTTATTACAATTTGGAGGTGTGTGCACCTATTTTCTTATTTTTTTGATGATACTTATTCAGCAAACAAGCCTTGTTAGGCAGTTATTACAATTTAGAGGTGAGCTACAGCTACCTATGCTGTAAACTCGTTGTGCGCACATCGGGGGAACTGTGTAGACGCCACTTGCTGGTTTAACTTTAAAATATTTTTATATTCCATTAAATGGTCATGTAATATTCAGGACTGAAAGAATAGTTCACTATAATATTGACTTTATGTTATGAAGTAAATTTAGGTCATATTTTTATTTTTTATTTATCATATAGAGTAAACTCAGTACATTTATTTTGTAATACTTAATATTCAGAATTGAGAAAATAGTTCTCTATCACTCTGATTTAGACCATCATTTTAGTTTTGCGTAGAGTAAATTCAGGTCATATTTTTTTATTTATCGTGTAGATTGAACTCAATACATCCATATTGTAATACTTAATATACCTTTTATTTAGTTACCCTCCCGAGGTTTGGTTGTGGTAAATAGGTACTAGGGAACCAGGTACAGTATCGAATTACTATTCTGTTGATCAAAACCAATTTAGTTGGCTCTTCAAGATTTTCAATTTTTTAGAATTTAGGCTTGTGGTGAAGACAATGAAGAGGAGGACGTTGAAACTGATAGCAGTATTGTTAGATCTCTACGTAAGTTTACCTAATCTTTATTTAGAAAAATTATAGTGATTTTATTGTTTAGGCGAAACAAAATCAAAAACGACAACCACCTCAAATTCAAATTTGGAATTGGTAGCATCTTCCCTTAGCCAAAAAGAGGAAGACGATCTTCTTGATAAAAGCTCAGATTGAGGTCCAGATGATGTCTTAGGTAATTTTAATTTATACTTTTTTTAAAACTCCAAAAACATGAAAACCAATTTCTCCTTTTTAGACAAAACAAATCCAGGAAACAAAATTTTATCACAAATGAGGGTTAAATTGCCATCTGTGGCACTTGCCTGTGACAGAACCGGGGTGTCAGATCGTGCAGCAGCTATAATAGTTAAATGCTATCTTGGAAGATACGGGCTATCAAAAGCAAATGCCGCAATGGCAATAGATAGAATGAAAATCAGAAGAGCGCGAAAAGCACAACGAGAACTTTGTATGGCCAAAACCACGAAAAAGCTACTATTATAGTATTAATATTTGACGGCAGAAAGGACCAAACACTAATTTATGAAACTACTGCAAAAAAACGTCGGCGTATTACAGAAGAACATATATCCCTTGTAAATTAACCAGGTTCCCAATATATAGCACATGTCGTTCCAGAAAGTAGTTCAGCATCAAATATTAAAGCATCAATTCTACTTTTTTTACTACAAAATTTTAATTTGAACGGCGCAATTGCTGTTGGATCAGACGGAACGGCTGTATATACAGGAGCAAAAAACGATGTAAATCGTTTGTTAGAGAAAGAACTCAATCGTCCCCTGCAATGGCTCATCTGCTTATTTCACTTCCTCTGCGACATCTTATTAAAGAAATTGAAGGCGAAACTTCAGGTCCCCGACGACACAAAGGTCCAATTAGGCCAAAACTAGAATCCTGCGAAAATCTTCCAGTAGAAAATTTTAGAAGAATAGAATCAGATCTACCATAGCTGGATGGCAACGGATCTGATTTAAGTACAGATCAGCAGTATTTGTTAGACATAGTGCAATCGGTTGAAACTGGAAATGTAACTGCTTCTCTGAACTAAAGAAATCCAGGGAATCTGTCACATTCTAGATGGCTTACAAGAGCGAACCGAGTTATGAGGCTTTACGTAGCAACTAAAGTTCCAGATGAAAATCTTTGCCTGTTGGCAACTTACATATCCAAAGTCTATACCCCATTCTGGTTTGAGTGAAACTTCAGCCATCATGTTATGATGGATCAAGACACTTATTCCAGTTAATCCAATCATGTAGCATACTACCTGAAACGGTTCAAAAAATTATTTATTCCGTTATCCAACGTAATGCATTTTTCGCTCATCCGGAGAACATATTGTTGTCAATGCTTAAGGATGAAGACCCGTTATACAATACCATACGTTTTGATGCCAATCATTATTCGGAGATGATTTCTTCGATCGAAGTAAGTACTACTGAACCACCAATGACAACTAATATGGATATTAACCTCGATTTATTGTCTTATATAAGTCCTTCTGATTTTCTATTATTACCTTGTACTACTCAAGCAGTAGAACGTTGCATTCGCCTGGTAACTGAAGCATCAGCTGCGGTATGTGGTCAGAGTAATCGGGATGTGTTTATTAAAAACAGGGTTCAGTCAATGAGTAAAGTAATGTTAATTAGTTTAGTTACCTACAAGTTTTGGAGCTATTGTTATGCTTTTCATTATTCCGAACTTAAGGTTAATAAAATTCAACTAATACTCGTCTTTTTGTTCCATTTTGTTATATTTAAGGGGATTTGAGGAACCTTAAAATGTTAACATTCCAATTTGAGATTTGGTAGGTTATTTTCTACATCCTTAAGCAGCACATTAATATGTATGTCATGACCATCTTACAAAAATTAAAAAAAATTAAAAAAATTAGTTGAGAGGCTCAAACTTCATATATTATCAAATATGGCATCCCTTTGAGGAACCTCAAGATATAAAGTCACCAGGTTTGTTTTTTCGTATACTTGACTTTGATAGTAAGAGGCATATTTTTTTCAACTATGACACAACGCTATTCAATTTTTTTGTTTGTTCGTTTGTTTTCGTTCCACCCTAATGTTCACAGTTACCCCCTATTCACACTTACCCAGGTTTACCTTATATAAATTTACTTCAACCGTCGTAATAACAACTTTTCAATAAATAAGAAAACATTATAATAAGTTTAAAGTACTGAGCACAAATAGTTTTCAAATATGTTCACAACATACCCTGTAACTCAGTAACAGCTAAAATTTATTTATGAAATTAACTGTCTCGACCCTTACTTCGTGGAATCTTCTCATATTAGTGTTTTAAATGAAACTCACGGTTTCTATTTAATACCACAATATAATAAAAATTGTTGAAAATTCTGAAAAAGTGACAATTGTTTCGATAAATCAATATCATCGTCAGAATGACAGAAGCTACATTTCATTTGATGCCGACCTTATGTTTTGTAGTTATTTTTGGCTAGACCAAGAAGTGACCTAACTTGTGATTGACTTAATATATGTTAATAGAAAAAAGAAGAATATGTGATATTACAAATATTGAAGTTTAAATATTATTAGCCCTATGTCTAATACTTGTAAAAAAATTGCTAGAAGATAAAAATATTAATCCAGGAATAATATCAGATATAGTTTACTCATTTGATGTATGCATTAATCAAAATTATTTCACTTTTGACAATAAGATATATATTCAAAATGAAGGTTTACCAATGGGAAGCCCTATATCATCTGTTTTGGCAAACATTTTTATGGACAATTTGGAAAGAAATATCTTTGAAAGTAATATTTCGAAAAATATTTTATTTTGGTATAGATATGTAGATGACATATTAGCTCGTTTTATGGGTAGTGAACGACAATTAGATGTATTTTCCAAACACATCAATAATTTACACCCAAAAATTAAATTTACATTAGAAATTGGAGAAAATAGCTCAACCAATTTTTTCGATTTAAAAATTCAAAGAGGAAATAATGTACTTGATTATTCAATTTACCGAAAACCAACACAGACTGATGTGACAATTCCATTTAATTCCAATCACCCCATGTCCCATAATCTAGCGGCACATAATTCAATGATACATAGAGCTTTTTCAGTTCAGATTAATACAATTAGACAAATAGCAACATCCAACGGTTATCCATTAGATATGATAAATAAGCTTATTGATGAAAAATAGGAAAAAGTGGCATTACATCTAATATTTCCTAAACAAACTGATGAAATAAAAACTTATAAAACCATCACATATGCAGGAAATATTTCTAATAATATTTCAAAGATAATATCTTCCGCAACGAATACAACAATTTCTTTTAAAACATAAAGTAACGTCAGTACAAAATTGTTAAATGTAAAAACCAAAATACCACCATTAAAGAAGTCAGGTATATATTAACTCAAATGTCCAGAATGTAATGCTGTCTATTTGGGTCAGATCCTCAGGAATTTTGAAATCCGATACAGTGAACACTTACAAGCATACAGAATAAAACAACCAGATGAATCTCACTACGCAAAACATCTACTTGACACCAATCATTCATTGACACCTAACACAAAACTAGAAGTGCTGTATATTTGTGAGAAGAAAGAAGAACTAGATTTTCCTGAAGAATTGGAAATTAGAAGACATTTAAGAAACCCACAATATGAAGTTGTCAATGGACAGCTAAATCTAGGGAGTTCTCCACTAATAAACTGTCTTCTTGAGTGAAAATTGTAAAGATCAGAAGATATAGTTTTCCTGGTTTTCTATATCATTGCACAGTTATACTGATCTTAATTGGAAAAATGATATCCAGGATATCACCATAGGGCTTATATTATCCAAGCTTCAATATTTGTAATATCACATATTCTTCTTCTTTCTATTAACATATATTAAGTCAATCACAAATTAGGTCACTTCTTGGTCTAGCCAAAAATAACTACTAAACATCAGGTAGGCATCAAACGAAATGTAACTTCTGTCATTCTGACGATGATATTGATTTATCGAAAGAATTTTCAATTTTTTAGAATTTTCAACAATTTTTATCATATTGTGGTATTAACTAGAAACCTTGAGTTCTATTTAAAATACTAATAAAATTTATTTAGGTGTTTTGGGTTACATCATAATGAAAAGTTAGAATTCTACTGTTAAATTATTTCCAATTATAGTAATTAATCCCCCAGTATATACTAGCGACGTCAATGAAAATTGGACATATTATAGGTGAGATTGGTTTTATGGAACAATAAATGCTTTTTTCATCGAGACCAAGTTCAGTCACTTTGGAGTTACGCTGTCTATTTAAAAAACCATTAAATTACCCCCACCAATTTATTTCAATAAATATAAGTAAAATTACTCCAATAAAGTTCAATTTTCAAAAAGAATTATTTTTTGGTACATTTACTGTGCGGATTCAGTGAAAAATCTTTTTATGAGTTGATGACAGTTACTTCCTCACTTGAAAATCTAAAAATAATGTTTAGCTTTCTTTTGTCCACTCTATCAATAAAAAGTTTGCAAGTTTCTACGACGAATAGTTTCCGATATACAATACTTCGATATCTTATCAGGCCACCCGGTACGTAGATTAGCAGATTCCTTTTTCTCTCTTAATAAAAAGACAGAATTGTCAGTAGCATATATGTATATGAGACGACACATTCCATAATTTTCAATAACACAACTGAGTATCTGAACGTGTCATTTCCCCCATGTGTTTTCCGTTTCGTAAGAGATAAACAACTTTTTGCATACGAAATGAAAACGGAAAAGGAAATAAAAGCTCTCCATCTATATAATTAGAGCAAGTAAGGAGGAACTTAACTTCCTTTGTTAGTTTTACATAAAATACTACGTCACAAATATAGATATAAGACGAATAAACATATCTTGGCTTGGCTCACTTGATTGAGATGGTATTGTGGATGACGTTAGAAGAGACGAGGTGGTTTTGTCAGTCTGCACTGGAAAGATATTTTGCAACAATGCCATAGAAGAAACATTATCTAAAGTATACAGAGATATTCTCTTTCGGTTATATAAGAAATACTATTATTTATGAATCTCATTGCCGCGCGTAGTTTCTTTAATTCTCATTCTGTTACTGGTTCTAGTTACACAAGATATTCCACTAAAAACGAAATATCTTAAAGTGAGTGTAGCATATTTACTTATAATAAATTTGAAAAAAAATTAATTCATATATTTACCCAAAAATGTAGGATCTACATGTAAAACCTAATTGTACTAATCATATTAGACTTCGTTTACCGAATGTTGAAGCGACCTGAAGTTGGAACATTGACACTCGCAACTACCAAATTCTTCCTTATTTATACTACTATAAATAGTTGAATTATTGGATCTTTACCCGTGCGTCATAAAAAATATTCATATCAAATAAGTCGAAAATATTATTCAAAACAAAGTCTAAATTATTGAATGTGGCTAATTTCCGATCAAAACGACGTGGCTAATATCCCGATCAAAGTATAAATAGTGGAAGATTACTTAGTTTACATTTTCAAACATCGAAATATTAAAAGTCCATAAAACAATTATCGTTTTTATGAAATTTGTGATAATAAAAACCACTATTGTTTTAACAACTTCCATAATTCGGTCATTAAATATTTTGTTTGAAAGTCTATAAAAAAATGAATTATAGTTTTACTGAAATTTGTGAAAATAAAAGCCACTATTTTTACTATTTTTTTAATAACTTTCATTATTCGGTCGTAAAGTATTTTGTTAGAATATTTTATGAAGCAGTGCGTAATTCTGGTTAGACGACTGTGGTGTCACAAAATGAAAAATTATATATGAACCCCTTTAGCAGACATGGATGAGCATTTTGATAGCCACGTATCATCATCAGATAACTTGGTTATTGAAATGCTCATCTAGGTCTAGATTGTGGTAAAAGGATTTAACTTATGGGAACGCATATGGTAATAGGAGATCGCTTGATAGCTGAATTGCAATCCCACGGATTGTTTTCTTCATATCGTTTTTTATTATCGCATTTGAATTATATATAGCTTCCTAGTTGTGAAGTCTCATTTTCGATTGAACGTTATTTTTTGAAAAGTAGTTTTTATAAACTACGAATTTAACTGGCGCAGTCAGTAGGATTGCAAATCGGTTCAATAAAAATCAAGACAACGGTCCGTATGTACGGTTTATTTGCAACCTCAAACTTTGTGTTATTCTTGTGGTTTTAAGTGACGTTAAAGAATCCAGTCCAGGGAAGAGGAACCACATCGCTCAGATCCTATTGGAGAAGAATGAACATTTTCTTCATAGTACTGTAAGTCGAAAAACATTCCATTTTTTCCCTTTACAAATAAACTTTCGCTTTTATTTACGTTTTATTTACTTTTAAAAAAGTAAAACATTTTTTTCAAACATAAGTAATATGATTTAGATCAGTTGATGAATGACTCAATTGTAGAAGAATTATCAGATTCATTTAATTCTAGTATAACTTTGGAAGAGAAAAGTAATACCAGAAATAGAAGAAATGGCTAATCCAAACTATCAATTATCAAAATTATATACTGATACTATTCCACAATACGAGGGTAATCCTCATACTTTAAATATATTTCTAGATAACTGTGATATACTGATTTCCCAATTTTTTATGCAAACAATTCACAATTAAATAGTTTCTCATTACGCGCATTGTTAAGTAAATTAGTAGGTAGAGCTCTAATGCTTATAGGTTCAAGAACTGAATTAGCAGAAATAGAACAAGCGGTTCAATTATATTTCGGAGATTAGAGAAATATATATTGCTTAGTGCAAGATTTAATTGTTTTGAGACCATTAAAAAATGAAACACCATACAATTTCGGTATGCGATGTCAAGAAGCACGTAACTTAGTAATTTCGAAATTAAATGCTTCAAATGATCCAGTTGCAGAAAAACTAATAAAATCAAAAATTATAACGATTTAGCAACTGGTCAATTCCAAAATAATATACGTTTGCGAAACCCAGATAGATTAGAAATAGCTATGTCCATAGTTATAGAAGAACAGAATTTTTTGTATAGTCAGAATAGAAATAATACTCTAAATAATCAATCTTACAAATTTTCCAAATTTTTTCCAGAATAGCAATGCTAATTCCCAACATTTCAATTCGCCACTTTCTCGACCCGTTATTCCAATTAATTGAAATTCAAATCCAGATGTATCTAATAATCAGTTCTCGCAACCTCAACAGAATTTTAATAATTTCAATCGTCCTTTCATTCAAAATTCACAATCCCAGTGGAGGAACAATAATCAGAGACAACAATTTTCTAATCAACCTAAGCAAAGCCAGATATTGAGAGCACCCTCAAATCAAAGGAGAAATCAATCAAATCCCAGCAAACCATATAAACCTACTTCAATGGACACGTCATCAGGTAATACAATGTTAGCACCTTAGAGAAAATTTAGTCAACTGAACTATTTGCACATGATGTTAATCATCAAAATTATGAACTCGATAACCCATTTGAGAATCAAATACAAGGTGAATGCTCATACCAAACTCATGATGTCCAAAATTCTGATTATTTAAATCCACATAAAACCGTTTAAACATATCCACCTGATTTAGCTTCTCAATTTTATCCAAGTGAACTTTTTAAAGAAGATTTCCGAATACAAAGTGATCATAATATAACATATCTTGACGAAATAATAGAAATACCAATTTTTAACATTTTTAGATTTTCAGAATATGACAAATTCTATCTCTTTAACTTTAGCGATAAATATGACGGATTGATAGGCGATGATTTATTGAAATTATTAAAAGCTTCAATAGATATGAACTCAAAATTTATCGTAACTCCATTTGCAAAAATTCCAATAATATACGAAATTGGGAATGTAATATCGAATATTCGAAATCCTAAATATCAAACTTATCACTTAATAATACCGCCTAGAACTCAACAAGAAGTTGAAATAGCAGTAAAAATGAAACAAGGCACCGGACTTTTAGAATAATAAAAGGATTGCACTTCATATCAAGATGCAGGACGTTGTATTACGTGCAGAAAATTACTTTGCTCTTACGAAGATCGTAAACTCTTACACTAAATTTGAAAAAATCGAATTTTTCGAACCAATCGATATTGAAATTTTAAATATAAACGATATTAATTTCGAAATTGACTGTCTCGACTCTTACTTCGTGGAATATGCTCATATTAGTGTTTTTAAATTGTGGAATTAACTAGAGACCGCAAGTTTCATTTAAAAACACTGAAATTAATTTCATTGAAAAAATGGAAACTGATCATGAAATTAGTGAAGAACATGACCATATTTTAAAAATATTGATCTAAATCATAGCAATCCAGAAGAAAAAGACGTTATCAAAAACTTATGTTATGACTATCGTGACATTTTTTATTATGAAGAGATACCGCTCTCTTTCACTAATCGAATAAAACACAAAATAAATTTAACAGATGATACCCCAATATTCACTAAGACATATCGTTACCCCGAAATGTATGAAGAATAAGTCAAAACACAAATAAACAAAACGCTTGATCAAGGTATTATTCAACCTTCCAATTCTCCTTACTTATCTCCTATCTGTTGTACCGAAGAAAACAGACAAATTAAATAAAACGATATTTCGTTTAGTAATAGACTACCGCAAATTGAACGAAAAAAAAATACCTGATAAATACCCCCTCCCAAACATTACGGAAATTTTAGACAAATTAGGCAAAAGTCAATATCTTATTACTCTAGACCTAGCTAGCGGATTCTACCAAATCCAAATGCATCATGAGGACATTCCAAAGACAGCATATTCAACTCAAAACGAACATTGGGAATTTAAACATATGCCAATGGGACTACGTTCATCTCCTCCTACATTATAAAAAGTTATGGATAACATTTAACGAGGTTTAAATAACGAAATATGTTTAGTATACTTAGACGACATTGTAATCTACTCTACATTCTTACAAGATCACGTAGAAAGACTTAAACAGTATTTGACCGGTTACGACGATCAAATTTCAAAATCCAACTCTTTAAACCTGATTTTCGAATAAAAGAAGTTGCGTACTTAGGGCACGTTATTACACCAGACAGAGTAAAGCCAAATCCTGACAAAATAAGTGCAATAAAAAATTATCCAATACCAAAAACACAAAAGGAAATCAAAAGCTTTTTAGGACTTTTAGGCTATTATACACAATACATTAAAGATTTTGCTAAAATAACCAAACCGTTATCTTTATGTCTGAAAAAGAATGCTAAAGTCAAACACGATCAAAATTATATCTCGACTTTTAACACTTGTAAATATCTATTAATCAATTCACCTAAACATCAGTATCCAGACTTTTCTAAGCCCTTTGTTTTAACCTTTAGATACCCAAGCGGGGTCTTTGAGAGACCCCAGAGATATATTTTCTGCAATATCTAACTTTGTACAAACATCTGGCAACATTGTCGTGAGCTATTCGTTCGTCAATATCTCCTTCACGTTCAGTCAGTTGGCTGTTGATCTTTGATGTGTGTACGTCGAGATATTACGTAATTAGTTGCTTGGGGTCTTTCAACTACCCCGTTTGGGCATTTAGAGGTAACGTTTTTTATGTGTAATTTTGTAAATAATATCTGTACTGTATGGTGAAAATGGACCGGAAAAATAAAAATAAGCCTTTGACTGCAGAAGAACTTCAAGATATATTACAACATATCAGTTCAGACTCAGAGAATGAATATGAGCGTCAAAATTTGCAAGATGAAGAAGATGATAATTTTCTCGTGGAAACTACTTCCGAAATGGAAGATGATATTGAAATACAAAGCGAGCAAGAGTCAGACGCAGAATTATCTGAAGCTGAAACTATAACTGAATTGAGAGGTCCTCGATATACTGCGAAATCTGGTTTGGAATGGAGTAGCCATCCTTTCAATAAAACCAAACGACTGAAAAGAAATATTTTAGATAGACGACCTGGTACAACGCAATATAGTAAAAGTCCTAAATCGATTTTGGAAGTTTTCAATTTATTTCTTACGTCAGAGATCAAAAGAATTATTTATATTCATACAAATGAAGAAGCTTCTAGATATTTTGATGTATGGAATGATAAAAAACCAACAAAAATAAAGAATTGGGAGCCCCTTGATTTAGATGAACTGGACTGCTTTTTAGGAGTTCTCGTGAAAGGCGGTGCACTGAGATGCGGAAGATAACCTACCAGAGAAATGTGGACTAGAGACTCTTCTATACGACGATCATTTTTTACTGCTGCAATGTCTCGGAACAGATTTGAGCAACTATCCGTATTCCTGCAATTTGACGATAAAACCAGTAGACTTCAACGACAAAAACAAGACAAGTTGGCAGCAATTAGTCAGATTTGGGACATATTTGTGCAAAACTGCCGTCGTGCGTTTGCACCTTACGAATATATTACCATTGATGAACAGTTAGTGTGTTTCCGGGAAAAATATCCATTTAGACAATTTATAAAATCAAAACCTGGGAGATATGGTATAAAAATTTGGGCAGCTGCAGATGTAAAAACGTCATATTTGTGTTATCTACAAGTCTACACTAAAAAAGGCACTGAAGCGAAAGCAGAGGTAAATCAAGGATTCCGTGTTGTGTCGGACTTGGTTCAACCATTTCATGGAACTGGGAGATGTATAACAACTAACAACTTTTTTACTAGCGTTCCATTAGCTGATTATCTGTTGACCAAAAACCTCACAATACTGGGCACTGTTCGAAAAAATAAAACGGATACACCACCACAATTGAATATAACAAATAGACCTGTAGAATCATCAATATTTGCTTTCACAAAACATATATCAATGGTTTCATATAAACCCAAGAAAAATAGAATGGTGCATTTGTTATCGAGTCAACATAATGATGTTCAAGTTTGCCCAGAGCACAATAATAAATCACAAATTATTCTAAGCTACAATAACACAAAAGGGGGTGTTGACAACGCTGACAAACTCATTAGGGAATATTTTTGTACAAGAACAACAGTTCGATGGCCATACAGGTTGTTTTTAAATATAATAGATATATGTGCGTTGAATGCCTTTGTTGTGTTCATAGAAAATAAAACCAGTAAAAAAATTATCAAAATATAAGTGAAAATAGAACTGTGGATATCTTTGGCACAAGAGCTCTGCAAACTGGAGTACTACGCTTGCTCCAAGTCCATAATCTTTATATCTGCCCTCTATCATTGTAGTAGAGCCCTGGTAGGGTTCAAACCATTCAATGTATCCTAATGTTGTAGTCGCAGTCCAAAATTTATAACCCCACCTAATAGGTTTGTTTTTGATAAATTGTTTTGAATCATGTCGACCGCAGTAAGGTACTATAGTATCATCGATAATGTGAGCTTCCTGAGGTGGAGACATCTAAAAATTTCTGTTTCAATTATTCCACTAAAGGGCGAATCTTTGCGAATTTGTCATTTTGGTTTAGGTTTTGGTTATCACAACAATGCAAATTTTCCTTGATATATCTGAAACTATTTCTTGATATTGCTTCACATACTAAAATGTTATTGGCATCTTTCGTGTTTTTCCAATACATTTCGCGTCTTGGATGAGATGTATATCCACTGAGTAACAAAACACCTATAAAGCATTTCATTTCACTTTCTGTTATATCTCCGATCTTATTTCTAGCTGGAGCATATAAGTAGCTAAAATTTACCAAAAGCTCGAAAATATCATTACTAAAAAACAAGCAGAAAGATTCCAGGGGTGTGTATTGGTTCACCGGTTCCAAAGGTGGCAACCACTGTGTATTGTCCACGTCCAACTTATACAGTAAACTTACACAAAACATAAAATAGAAATCCAAAACATAAAATAGAAATCCAAAACATAAAATAGAAATCCACACACTACTCGTCTTTTCGAAGGATGGTGGCAATATCTGGGTTAATTATATGCTTAAACCTGCCTCGCACTATTTTATTGAGAAGTTTTCTTTTCTTGAATTTCTACAGGTGGTATGAAGACCAACTGTTCTTTATATATATATATATATATATATATATATATATATATATATATATATATATATATATATATATATATATATATATATATATATATATATATGTATATATATATATTTAACAAAATGTAGAAACTAAATTGAATTTACACTAAAGGCTAATTAGCAGAATGAATAGGTTATGCTATAGTACCGACCAGTGGTTTAAAAAGGTGCGAGCAACACCGGCTAGGGAGTATTCTGTAAGTAGGTTCGGCGCCACCAGTATACCCACTAAACTGGAAGTCTCTAGTTGATCACGAACTGGTCGATACTCTACAAGCCACCGTAAACTACAAGGCCACTCCAAAAAAAAAGGAGGGGGGGAATCAAAGTAATTAATGCCTCCTGGACAGTTTGCCAAGTAAAACACAGTCTCTTCAAATGTCACCAATTTGATAAAAATAGGTAAGAAACATAGAAATAAAGAAAGATATAGGTGTTAACGTTACAATAAGTTTTTTTATTATAATAATATCTTTAAAGCTGTAAACCGCAACGTGATCACGTGTTTAACAAGTTAACTTAACTTCAATAATTAGCTTAAAGTAAAATAAAGAGTGCGCAATAATAACTATGGCCTTGACTGGCCTACTAGGAGAATTAAAAATGGAAAATAAACAAGTACGAAACCAACAAAGATTTATTATATTTGTTCAAAATTAATTATCGAATTATTTGATTAAATTCAAAAGGTTAAATGGAATAATCACAGAAAATAAGGAAATTAAATCATTGTGACTATAAAGACATCAGTTAAAAAAAGTCCAATACCTATTGATTAATATATTACACAAATTATTTGATTCCCATTTGTAAAAAAAAGGGAACAAAAAAAGTTTACGAAAACATTGACCCCCGATCATGAAGTCGTTGACAAACCATGGCACAACAGTAAAACTATCTGATACTCACAACTGAGAAATAAACATTAATTAAGAGATCAAATATCAAGTCAATTTAAACTCAAATCAATTAGCAAAATAGAACAAGTGGTGAACAATAATCATTAAAAAGAACTTAACTCACCTCTGGCCAGGAGAGTTTTTTATATTATGCTTCCGCTTGTCCAAACGATTCAACAATGAAATAACTAAATACGGTATCCAAATCAAAGACGGGATATAACCACTGAGTGTCTGGAATCGAATCGACAAGTCCAAAAAACGTGATTCGATTATTCACCATAAAATTCTAATAGGAAGAAAGCAAAATAAATAAAACGCTGAATTTAACATATCAAGCAGAATCGGGAAAATTACTCTTCAGTTATAAAATATGAATAGCTTACCTGCAGAACGGCAAAAAATCCTACGTAGTAGTATTATCAATAAAATCTCCTCAAAAAAATTCATAAAATAGCCAAGATACATATTTACAATCAAAAAAAATACAGGTTATAAAAAGACAAAAAGAACGAATGATAAGAATAGTATACTCGATAAGTGAGTGAACACTTGTTTCGAGTGGAAATATTAGAATATTAAAATTTATAATAAAAAATCAAATACATAGCACATTAGCAATTAAAAAAGAAAAATTAACAAATATCTAACATCTTACATGTAACCTCTAACTTTTGACATTTGACAATATATATTTACGAGAGAAAAGAATTTAGGTTTATTTGTTGAGTTGGTCTATACTACATTCATTTTTCTATAGAATTAGGTACCTCATGTCTGGATCTCTCCAAAATATACAATTTTAATTTATTTTTGAATAAATGTTCACTGTTTAATACTTTTAATGATTCCCGTAACGTGTTGTATAATTTTGGAACCAGGTAAATATAAGATTGTTGGGTGATTGTTCTTGTCATATGGGGTACAGATTGGTGTGTTTTCTGGCGGGTATCTTAGGAATGTATAGTTGTTGGGAATGAATCTTTTGTCTTGCGAAATTTAGTAATTGTACAATATTAGAACAATTGCCTTATATCCATCACTTTTGCGTCTATATACAGCTGATCAGATGAATATTGGTATGGTTTATTCAGAATCACATTTAAATAACGTTTCTGCGTTATCTCCAATAAGTGTATGTGGGTTTTTGATGCAGCTCCCCATCCCACTATTCCGAAGCGAAGATGACTTTGGACGAGAACATAGTATATAAGTTTTGAGGAATGCGCAGGAAGTAGTTTTTTTGAATACTTTATTTTATATAATATCACTTGTAACTTTTTTACAGTTAACTTTATATGTTCATCCCACCTAAGATGTGAGTCGATTGTAACACCTAAATACTTAATGTTATTCACAGCTTGGATGCGGTAATTACTATCATCTGCATTTATAGTTATATGGTTAAAAGTGGGTAGGCCAGATTTATTGCAGCTAAATGGGATATAATTTGTTTTATCTAAATTCATTGTGAGTAGTTTATGAGACAGCCATTTTTTAATAAGTTTAAAATCATTTTCTGCTTTTTCCTTAAGCTCATCCTAGGCGTTAGCGGTATAAAAAATAGCTGTATCATCGACGAAACCAATAACTTGACCTGCGCTACCTAAAGAGAAAATATCATTCAGATAAATGTTAAATGAAAGTGTCCTAGGACTGTGCCTTGCGATACCCCAAACTGAACTTTCCTGGACGCGCTATAGACCTCATCTATCTTAACCCTAGAATACTTACCATACTAAATCACCTTTAAATACTAACCATCGTAAGATTTACGACGATAAAAAGAAACTCTAAAGAAAATGTTCCTAAGCTTTAATAAATTCGTAAAAATTTTGTAACATATAACAGGGTATTGACGCACTAAATCTAATAAATGAAGGATATATTTTATATATTTTGACTGCAGGACACACAAAGAAGGGCGCGATGTTCCCCGCAAATAGCCGATGGCAGTGTTGGTAATGGTGGGTTGTCATACGGCGTTTTTTGGCTGAACAAAATTGACACATTGCTCGTTTCTTTACATTTTCTATTGGTGTTTTCTGTCCTAGCTCCAGATATAAAATATTTTCTATAACAGCGCCTTATTGGACGGTTTGAAGTTGGCCATTTTACGCGTTGCTCCAACCATTGTTTCGTGAGCTGTTCTGAGAGAATAGCCATAAACCCTTTTCTTGAAACAATTTTACATCCCTTTCTTCTTTGGTTATGATTATAAATTATCCAGGCGTTTATGCAGGAAATATTGATCATACTATAAAAAAGGCTGAGCGGCCATCTTCTTGTTTTTCGTGAAGTACTTCTGCTCCCACAACATTGGATCAAACGTATCGACGCCGTATTCAGTTTTGTTATAAAATTTAAGTAAATCTGGATTTCCTGATGTCATGTTTTGTACCTCCGAGCTATCATGCATTGTAGATAGTAAAATAACTACTTTTGACACCTCAGCTTTATAGGATACCATTGTTGTCTCGTTATCAAAGCAATGTAGTGAGCTTCCAATAGGTCGATTTTTACTATCCAACATTTGTGGCGGTATCTCTTTTTTGTTGCTTCTTAGAGTGCCTACCAGGGTCAAGTTATATGGAGGCTTCAATAATTCCTTAGCCAGTGGTATACTCGTGAACCAAATATCCATGTCCACGTTTCTGTTGCTTCCATAAATTGCTTGGGTTAATTTTTTTACGTAATATTGTCCCAATGGTTGTCCATCGGTTTTGGTTCCCTTTCCCAAATATACTTCAGCATCGAACATATACTTTGTGCCAACATCACAAAACATAACAATTTTCGAGCCATACTTTGAAGGTTTATTGGGTATGTACATCCTGAAGGGACATCTACCCCTGAAAGCGAAGAGCTGCTCGTCTATTGTAACGTATGACCCTGGCTTATATGATCTTCGACAGTTGCTTATTAGTTGGTCCAATATTTCTCGAATTGGTGCTAATGGATCGTCTATTTTTCTTTCAGGTCTAGTTTCCTTGTTGTCAAAACGTAAGCAGTCTACTAGAAACTCGAATCTTTCGCGACTCAGTAGCTTTGTATATGGACCCGGAAATTTTGTCATCAAACATCTCCCTTGTAGACAAATGATTATCTTTTTGACAATATCAAGAGTCCAAGTGGAGCATGAAGTTCCTCCAAATTCACTTGTGAAGTAGTCAATTTTTGGGTAGTGAATTTCTGCGAACGGATTGAAATTTCGTGATTTGTGTACTCCGCTATTTTTTCTAGGATACTTGGATCTAGCAGATAAAGAAAAACATCCAGAGGGGTTTCTGCCGCTTTAGCATCATTTGTAGGACCTTGTATGATATGCAAAATATTACGCGATGGTATTTTAGTTACCGCCTTTGCCACCGAGGACCACCTATGGCCGTTTTTTCCCTTGAGACTTACAGGTAGCTGACATTCCTTGACTTTAAGATTTTTAGAAACTGTAGTATTATTCTCTTCATCTGTGAATGGGGACTTTTGCATATTATCATCGCTTTCAGTAAGACCTGCAGGCAGCTGGCATTCCGCTCTGTTTAGATTTGTAGGAACTGTTTTATTGTTCTCGTTGTCTATAACTGAACACTCTTGCATATGTTCGCTTTCAGTAATATTTGTTCCAACGTTATACTGATCCCCGCTCTTTAGGAATTTGTTTTTTTCCCTTTTCGTCATGTTTGATTTTTCATTTTTGCTAGTTGATGGTTTATCATAATCAGAATCGGAGTCACTGGAAGGGCTATATTCTGACCCCGATGGAACAAATACTTCAACGTCGTCATCCAATTCGGAGCCGCTATCCGATTCGCAGGCATTTTCATCACTTTCACCACGAAAAAGATCTTGTAAACACTTCTCCATTTCAAATTCCAATTTTTGTGGGTTTAGTGGTCTTAACATATGTAATTTCTTTATATCCATATTTATTTACTGTAAAAAAATATGAAAAATCGGTCCCGATGCCAAATGTTTAATATTAACGTTAATACTTACCTTCGTAAAAAATACGACACTACGGTTGAAATAACCCACTTCCTTGGCACTTTGCACCATACTAAATACGTGGCAGGTCGAACTCAAGTCTACTAAGGCTTAGACGGGCGCTCAACTTTTATAGATTCTTCGCGACGATAAACACGAGGTCAAACTAGATGCCCGTCGTAAAATTTACGATGGTAAGTGTTCTAGGGTTAACGCTTTGTTGCCTGTCAAGTAGATACTCTTTAAATAATTTCAAGCTGTTACCCCTAATACCTATGTTCTCTAGTGAGTTGAGGATGGAGTCGTGGTGGACGGTATCGAAAGCCTTGGACAGATCCATGAAAATACATAAGCAAGCTTTGTTTTTATTAAGAGATTTGGTAATTTTTGATGTTAAAGCTATAATCGCATCTTCTGTTGACGTTCCTTCTCTAAACCCGAACTGCTGTTTAGAAAGTATTTGATATTTATCTAGGTACGAAATTACTCGTTTTTTAAGAGCCTTTTCAAATATTTTTGAAATATGAGGTAATAAAGAAATTGGACGGTAATTTGTAATCGTACTTTTGTTACCTTTTTTATACACTGGGATTATAACTGATTTTTTAGAAGTTGAGGGCCATACGCCCTGTTGGCAGCACTCATTAATTGAAAATTTTAATGGTTCAACTATATATTCCGCGACTGATTTGATTGTTTCCGCTCTAATATTATCTGCTCCAACTGCTTTTTCACTTTTTGAATCATGGATAATAGTGAGTAACTCATTGGAATCAAGCGGTGTTATAACAAACGAATTACAGATGCTTTTCCTAGTTGGTACGTAATTTATATCTTTATTTATATTATTAGCTAAAGTTATGCCTATTGTGGCAAATATTTTATTAAATTCATTAGCGATACTTTATTTATCTGTAATTAATTGGTCGCTATCATTGTAAACAGAATTTATAGTGTGTTTTTTTTTTTTTCACTTATATTATTAACTATGTCCCACAATTTGTTTGGATTATTATGGTTTTTATTGAGCTCCGGGGTGTAATAGTCGTATTTTATTTTTGCTATCAAAGAATTAAGTTTATTTTTATAAGTTCGGCAGTGCGTTCTAAGTAGTAGATTATTGGGATTTTTTTGTAGCTTTTCAAACATTTTCTTTTAGTATTGACAGATTTTAGCAATGCGTTGGTGAGCCAGGGAGCAATTTTTGTGTGTTTTCTTTTTATTAGTCGCTTATTAGTCGCTTTTCAGTACAATTACCAATAGTGTTGCTAAGTATAGTCACAAATTTATTGGTTGCAGTATCTACATTGGTTGTACCATAAATTGAATCCCACGTTGTATTCACTACGACATTGTTTAATTTATTTATGTCAATACTTTCAGCATAATGTTTTTTATTTATACATGATGCGTTCTTTGAGTTAAGCATTACTTGCTAGATAGTAGTTGCATGGTCAGATATATTCGTCTGGATTACTATAGGCACAATTTGATTTATACTATGTTGTTTTGATTTTATGAATATATGATCCAGACAGGATTTTTCTCGTGTGGCAATATTAATTGTAGAGCTATATCCGAACTCATTAAGGGTATTATTATATTCAGTTGGAATACTATTGCTTTCTAATATATTTATGTTCAAATCCCCAACGAAAAGGTACATATCTTCATCATTATCAACACTTGCTTCAAAATAATTTTGCAAACACGTTACAAATGCGGCCACGTTTGTATCGGGTGACCTGTATGCTGCAGATATAGCTACGCTATTACTTTTATTAAGTTGGATTTTAACCTGTAGAACGTTAATATTTGGGTAGGTCTCTATTATTTTATAAGTTTAGTTATAATTACTCTTAATGTACATAACAACACCATCATTTTGGTTGTATTTACTTTCATTATAAATGATATCATACCCTTCAATATGGTGTAGACTTGTATCCAATATATGTTTCAGTTAATACAATGCAGTCTATATCAGAATTCAATGTTGTGAGGAAAACTTTGAATTCATTTAGATTTTTGTTGATACTGCGAATATGATTAAGTACTATTTTAAAATTTGAATTCAATTGGTTAATGGACAAAACCTCTGTACACTGTTCAATAGTTTCTAATTTATATGTCTCTATATTCGGTACTTCGAAATCTCGTATATATTGTTCCATGTCAAAGATACACACTAATTAAACAAGAATTATAGATAAAAACAATCACGAACTCAGACAAGGAAATTTAACTACATATATTAATATACAGATAAAATTTGCAATTAAAAAGCAGAAAGACGTGATAATAAAGAATAAAATTTAAACTATTTAGGGTTAATTATTAAAACTAAAATTTATTATAAAGATCTAGGTAGTATAGTTCCTTTCCATTATTTAGTCTGTGATGCTGAGCGAGTGTTCGGCTTCTTAGTGTCAGCGTTGACTATCAGTGATAGTTGTGAATTTACCTCACTTGTTTTTTGGTCTTCAGAGAAATTAGGAGTATTGGGTGGGCTGTTCTTGATATTTTTGTCAATTCCTCAAGAGTGTGAGACTTGTTATCCAAAACCAGTTTATTATTTTTAATAAAACATTTAGAGTATTCCCCTGTTTCACGAAAATGTATGAGATACGACTTTAAATTTTTGTAACTTTCTCTCTCTTTTGGTGTTAGGTCATTGGAAATTGAGAGTCCCGAACCCTTGAGATTTTTAATATTTGTAAAAATGGATTTTTTCTTTAAATATGACACAAATTCTACTTTAACTGGAGCAGACTCTGATTTTCCCAGCGAATAGAAATTACTTATGTCACTTTCATTCATATTAGCATTTAAATTATAATTTATTTCAGTGCAGATATCTTCAATTTTAATGTTTGGAATTGGTTTGGTTAAACCGAATGTAATAATATTGTTAAGTCGTTTTTTCCTATCTATCTGTTCTTTTATAATTTCGACCTCCTCTTCTACACGTCAGATCCTTGTGTTATGTTCTTCAATTTTTAATAAAAATTTTTTCTCTGTTTCATCAATGGCACATTTCAATTCAGTTTTTGTATTTTGTAGCTCTGTTAGTATTTTTTCGGTTGCTTCTTTTAATATTTTTTTAATAGTCAATTCTTTCATTGTGTATATTAAAAATTCAATAGTGTGTGGTTTGCTTTAGTTTATTATTGTAAATAATACTACTTGTAGATGAAAACTGAATGAGTTATTTCCAGTTCTGAACGTAGAAATTTCGGTATCTGCATTGTGTAATCAGAACACAAAGAGTTATTACAATTGTGTATTTCATTGCAATTCCTGCAACTTTTTGTTCAGGTTTACTTTAAAAAAAAATCGTTTTATTATATATTTCCGTTCTTTGTATTAGAAATACTTATGAAAAAATCGTAATTTTGGGTCTTTTTAGTTTGTTTGTACCTAACAGCATGTTTTGAAATGAATATTTTGTATTAAAAAAAGAAATAGGAATTCAATATTCAAACCAATATTTGTATTCGGGAAATATTCCTCCGAATTACACTCGTGCATCAAAATAACCAGATAATTTTGCATTCGAGCTTGTTGTCTTGGAAAAACTGCATTCGGTCATTTTCATAATTTGTTAAAAGACCTTTCCACCTTCGATGTCGGGCTCTTTCTCCAAAATATGAAAATGAACTCATGCAGTTTTTAGACAACACGCAGTCATGCAAAATTATCTGTATTTTTGATGCACTTGTGCAATTACTTCCGAAAATCTTTGGATCTATATTGAACTTTTGGTTATTGTAGTAGATATCACTTGAAGAGTAATCAATATTTTTGATGCGATATCAATTGTCCGATGTTTTTGTATATATCGCCCTGTATTTTTGCATTAATGAGAATAGCGGCACACAGAGCGTAACCAGTGCTCGGCATATTAAAATTTCTCACACGATGTAAGAAATGTGGAAGAAAGACGGCTCTTTCGATCGATACAAGACTTAATGAGCCCGGAGAAAAGAAGGCGCGCTGATGGGAAATGAAAAGGATAGAGTGGGGTAAAGGGGCAAGGGGTAGCTAGTTAAAATAAGGGAGAGAACACACATTGATGCAAACCCCCCCGCGTACTCCTCGGGCTCTCTCCCTGTTCCACCGCTAAAATAAAAGAATGAGAAATTAGACGAGGCGACTTAAAATTAGATTCCCAACCAATTTCTTCGCGGATGCACTACGTGAATTGTCACTCGTCGGTTTCATTGCTTGCTTTTTCTTGGCTCTTGCCCTTTCGCCTTCGGATAATTTTAATTGATGGAAAATTTCTTAGTCATATTGGTTATTAAACTTTCTTTTAATTAGATTAAATTCGAAAGAAAACATGTCATGTGGATGTTTTCCTTTCCATCTTCTTTCATATTATTAATAATGATAATTAGAAAACTGATGACTACAGTAATACAGAGTATTACAAAAAACGGCTGGCACCGTTGGTAAAATGCGCGTAGTTTATAATAAATTGATCTAATACCGATTGAAATTGCCAGATAGTACAACTCCATTATCCACAGAAATAAAAATAACCATCAGCTGAATATTTGTGGGCGTAAAGATCGTCAGTTAATTACTCAGTGACTGTCCAATGCTCAGATGTACTGAGCGGGCAACATATTTATATCGCTGACTGACGGTCTTACCCCCGTCATAAATGCAGCTGAGGAATTTTTTTTATTATTCAAAATGTATGAGAATTCAGCTGCATGAAGATTATTCGGTATAAAATGACCTTCAATTCGACACACACACAGGCGCGCGTGAGAAAACCCGTCCCATTGAGTATCCACCCCCGGACTAGGTCATCAAGTGGGTGTGCAGTAGGACATTCCATCCATCCCATGGAATTCCAACAGGACCTCATCGTAGTTTGCGTCTCGCTTCGCGTATTCTCCCTTCTCTTTCTCTAATTTTGTGAAAGATTCCGGGAGGTTTCAATGTTCTTTCGAAGGGGTAGCTCTGGTGGCTATACACCCTTGTCCTTCCGCGTTTGCATCGTCGTTGCCTGCTTCGGCGAGGAAGGACCTAAGCTGAGTGGTCATCGCTTCCTCTACAGCTGTCTCCGATTTGTAAATCGGCTACTACCTGATGCAGTAGCGCGGAATTACTCATATTTCCCCCTTCTTTTTATGTTTTTTTGATTGTTTTTGGTGAGCAAGCGATTGCGCGTCTGCACGTTTTTTTTGACGTACTAGCTGGCGCCGGAACGGTTTTTTGGTTTTTTTTTAGTGGGAATTGTCATGCCTAGTTTTCTATTTGTTTTCTTCATATCTTGTGCTTCCTGTAGTATCATTTCTTTTAGCTTGTTAGATCCCTGAGTTCTACGTTTTGATGTGTTTTCAGTTCTTCGAAAAGGTTCCTCGCTATTTCGTCCATTATTTCAAGTACTTTCTCTACTTGTGTTTCTTCGTACATATCTTCATTCCTTTTCCTTCATCGGGCGATTGTCGCTTGACTTAACGAAATGTTTTATTGCACCTGTAGTTTCTGTCTATTAGCTTCGCAGGTGTGTCCCCAGGCGAGTGAGGCTTATGTGATAATTGGGATTATAATGTTTCTTCTAAATCTCAACTTGGTATTGAGGTTGAGTTTACTTTTCCTACGTTCCTCACGATTAGAAATAACAACCAGTATATAGGCTATGCAAGAGTAGGTCAATGTTTTAAAATATATTTTGGTAATTACTCACAAAGAAAAACGTGTTCTTTCTTGGAGTAAGAGAAAACAAATAACAACTAACCCACCATTTTTCGAGAGAACACACTAATAAAAGCAAACCACAACGGTTTTTTCACTAGGAGAATTCAGCATTGTGTACACAGTAAAAAGTCTTTTATAATTTTTTACACTCTGGTTCATGCTTTTTGGTGACCAACCAATTTTAAGTAAACATACTTAAGCTTTTTAATAATATAATATCATATTTTTGTTGTAATTTGTTATTCACAGAATAAATGTGAAACGATTCTGAATAGAAATAATTTTTTACACATAATTTACATTTTTGTTGTAAAAGCAAATATTTCATTCATTCATTAAATAATTACATTAAACAAGTGAATTTTACTCGTAGATATGTGTGAACTTCACGCCATCCCTGTATGGTTTGTTACAGAAAAAGTGTGAATTTTCTCAATTATTGTAAATTGTCATGTTTAGGGTAATACACTAAATATGTGATTTTCCTGGAATTATATGCAAGATTCACAGGAATTATGTAATTTCATTTTACATGATTAATGTAGATTTTATAAAAATTTGTAAAATTGAATAATTTCACCGATACATTAAAAATATAACTTTCCTAAATTTGTGTTAAATTTACGATATATATGTGGTTCTAGTTTACATGGTTGATGTAAATTTCGTGTATAAATGTAAAGCTAGATATTTTTAATAATACACTAAAGATGTGAATTTTTCTAAAATATGTGAAATTCACAAAATCAGTGTAATTTTGTTTTACATGGTTGATGTAAATTTCTCCTATAACTGTAAAGCTAGGAATTTTTAGTAATACACTGAGGATGTGAATTTACCTAAAATGTGTGAATTCCATAGTATCAATGTAATTTTGTTTTACATAAATAATGTGGAGGTCGATTCATGTACCGTATATTTCAAATATTTACTATTTTGATTTGAGTAATCCCGGAATGGGAAAATTTTTATTTTTTTAACTGTCTTCTGTCAAAATTCACACATCTACAACAGTTAAAATATTAAAAACTTTCACATTCCGTGATTACAATAATTAAAATATAAAATATTCCAAATATTTATTAATTCAAATACGGTACATAAATCAACCATACATTCTCCTTAGATTTCTTAAATTAGAAAGTTTAAGTGTTATTGATGTAGCAAAATAAAAGGTAAATCTTTTAAATTAGGTAATAGGAGACAATATCTAAGCGTTTAAAAATTTATTGAAATAAAACATATAAATTCACAATTTATAAAATACTTAACAAATAAACTCATCTGGTTCAATACATAAATAAAATTATTAATCAAATACTTAGAGGCGCCTTCTAAGTATCTAATTATTAACATAGGTATATACAGTGTGTCCAAATTCAGTTTTCAAATGGAATGTTGAAATTTCTAATGTGATAAACATGTAGTATTGATTAGATAGTTTTATTATGGATACAGTGAAAAACTTAAATTATGATCTTATATTATTACTTTTATTATTCTAATATTTGCACATTTTAATAAAAACCGAAATTTGGAAAACTAACATTTTTGAGACTGAATACAATCTATTACACGGCATTTGGCGAACAAAAGAAATTTTAAAAAATGATAGTAGAATCATATTCAATATTTGATATTTTTTTAAATCTGATCGAATATCTCCCTAATATTATCAGCTATAGTAAGTTTGGACAAACTGTATAGAGAAACAGAAAGTTCAAAATTCTCTACCAAGCAACAAGTACCTAACTATAATAAATAAATACGTATAAAACGTAAAATAAATATGAAAACTCTTCGAAAAAA
Organism: Galeruca laticollis; assembly: GCA_963921935.1. Classification (NCBI taxonomy): domain Eukaryota; kingdom Metazoa; phylum Arthropoda; class Insecta; order Coleoptera; family Chrysomelidae; genus Galeruca; species Galeruca laticollis. The sequence continues at coordinate 59,664,905 of OY998175.1, read as the reverse complement.
TACATTTTCTTAGTTATCATGACAAGAAACTTACTTATGAGAATTTGGTTATTAAGTTATTTAAAGCCATCACCTTTTTTTGAGTTGCTGAATTTTTTTGATTTGGTGCCTTCATCTGGGTAAATTTTCAGAAAATATCTTTGAATCATTTCTAGAACACACAAAATTTCTTTCGGATATTCTAGATTATAAATGAAATAAAGCGCGAAGGAGAACTTTAGTGCTTTTGGAAAACTTGTCTCAACTATAACTGGTACCTTTTCGAAAAAGATTATGTCGTCAGTGTAGTGAACACATCCACCGAGGAAGGACACCAGCAAGTAGGAGCTCCAGCGAATAACCTGGTCACTGACCCAAACCAGGCACTTCCAGCAGCGCTTGCCTCCGGACTCGGCAAAACACATTGAGATTTTCATCTCAACCCGTCCTTTATAGGACGCTCTTATTACGAAAATCTGCTCGAATCGAGAAATTTTATTTATGAAATTCCGCTCTTTATAGAGCGATTTTATTTATGAAAGTTGCTTGAAGCAAAGAAATAGAGAACAAGACCAACCAGAAGTAAATACAACTACCCAACTAACGGAGGACGGAATTATATTATCAGGTAAATATAAACACTAACCTGCAGACAAAAGGGTCAGGAAACCTCTAACCGGGGAGGAAACTCCCTCCGGCAGTGAGTCCGCTGTCCGGCTTTTGTCCGCATCCCCGATACTAACAACGAAGCAACTATCTGCTTCGTCCTCTTCCGCCCCACAACATTCCACAATGGCCTCCTCTAACCGCTCTCCGATTAAAACCCGGAGCCATACCCAAACGGCGCCATCGCTCTCTTCGCACGAAGAGTTCCCTCCCATAACAACCACCCTACCCACCGACGCTGTAGCCGTCCTCAACCAAATAACTAAAGAACTCGCCGATCTCCAAGCCGAAAACCAACGACTTAGAACCGAAATCAACCACCTAAAAGCCCAAACCAACTCTCGATGCTCCTCAAAGTCCAGCTCCATCCACTCCGCGCAATCTCACCAATCCCACGCCTCCATCCGCACCGCTCCTAAATCCAACCAACAACCCAACAACCGCCGCGAACAAGAGGGAGACTTCACTCTCTTGGGAACGATGCCCAAGAGAGATCGAAGAATTCTTCTTCCCTCGCCACCTGCCACCCAAACCCAACAGCCCCCAGCCACCCAGCAACCTCTCCCTACACAACCACCCCGCCCTACACAACCACCTCGCCCTACCCAACAAAACCAACAAGTACAGCTTCAGACTCTCAACATCCGCAACCTACCGCAAAGATACGTCTCTCAGCGGGAGCTTTTCAATCTCCTCAACACGAACGAATTGTTGAGAGGGGAAATCTCCTACTTAAAGGCGAATCTCAACTGCACCGCCCTTCTCAAGATCCGCGCCAGCATCCCCCACGAGGCCTTTGCAAAAAAGCTTCGAAACACCATCGGCGACGACCGCGTCATCGTCATCCCACTCAGCCCAGCCCCCCGCACTCGATCGCAATCACGTAACCGCAAACCAACCTTCTCGCTTGTCTGCAGAAATGTAGACACCTCTGTCTCCGAAGAAGAATTCGAGGAAATCCTCTCCGACCATAAATTCCCGCACAGCAGATCTTGGCGCATCCACTCCCGCCGTCGGGGCCGTCCCACCACAATGTTCCGGATCCTAACCGACTCCGAAATGGACTACCACCGAGCCCTTTTTCACGGCATAAGATTTCACGGCCTCTCACATCCGTGCGAGGCCTCCAATCCAACAAACCCCCTTCCCGCAGTTCCCAAATACTGCGTAAGATGCACCAGCACAGGCCACCTTGCCGAGTCATGCAAGGCCAAACCGGTCTGTCCTTCCTGTGGTGCATCTGACCACAAATCAAACGATTGCCCAAAGGCTAAAGAACCCACCTGCAAAAATTGCGGCGGCCCGCACACCACCTACCACCCCAAATGTCCGAAGCGACTTGAAACTCCTAAAACCCCACAAGAAACCGCCCCGGTAACGCTCGAAAAACCACCTACCCCCTACGACCTCACGACCGACGCTAAAATTTTGATCGAAATTTTAGCAACAACAATCATGAACGCCGTCCCCACAGCACGAGGCCTAGTGGCTGACACACTCTCACACCTCGTTCCTTCTTTCTACGGCTACAACTGTACCGTAACAAGCGGCGCGGGCAACCGCGTCCACTTTGCTTTCACCCCCAAACGCCAAAATTAAGTCATGGACTTCGTTATCGGGACCGTGAATTGCCAAGGTCTAGCCAGGAAGCGACATCTTCTTAAACACCTTCTGCACTCCCAAAACATACAAGTACTTTCTGTTACAGACACTCTTTTAAAAAACCCCCCTCGCTTCACTGGCTACACCACCTTCCACCTAGACAGGAATTTCTACTGTCACGGCAACGGACTTCTCGTCCGAAACGGACTCCCCGCATCACAACACCCACTCCCTGAACTTCTGTCCCAACAGAACTTGGACTGCATAGCCATCGACATATCGTGGAATAATACCACGACGACTTTCTTTTCTTATTACAAACATCCCAACCAACCATTATCAATCGACCTTCTCGAATATGCAGCCTCACTTCCACGAGCCATAATAATGGGTGACTTAAACTCACGCAACACCCTTTTCGGAGATACGCACTCCAACCTCAGCGGCAGACTACTCGCCGACCAACTTGTCTCACTTCCCATCTTACGGATAAGAAATAATAACCCAACCCTATTAAGTCACCTTGGCTCCTCCATAGTCGATCATATAATCTGCAGAGACAGATTAATCACTCTCGTGGACGACGAATGCTTTATAGGCGACCCCATCACCTCCGACCATGTTCCACTACTGGTCAAAACCGCACTACACAACCCCATACCACCACCAGCAACAAATTTCACCTTTCGCGATTTCAAAAAAGCCGATTGGAATTCCTTTGCTAACCACGTCTCTACTAATTTACCACCACCCGTCATTCATCAGACTACTGATGACATAGATAACCAAGCAGAAGAATTCCAATCCCTCTTAATCGATGCGCAAGACATCGCCGTCCCACTCACCACCGTACACACCAATTTTCATGCACTTCCGCAAAGAATTTTGCAAAAGATACGTCAGAAAAGACAGTTATACAGGTTATATGTCCGTACTCGAGATCCTGCAGTCAAAACACAATGGAACCGTCTCAACGCCCAGGTCCGACAAGAAATCAATGCTGAAAAGCAGAGAAAATGGAAGACCGAAACAGCCGGACTGGACTTCAGACAAGGGCGCGTGTTTTGGCAAAAATTCAACCGCCTCGTCGGTCTCAAGAGAAAGGTTGAATCACATCTCGAAGTGCAAGGACAGAAGATCTACACATCCGAAGACAAAGCCACCGCCTTCAAAAATAACCTACAAACTGTCTTTTCACCACTCGATAACCCCCAATTTCTTAGGGACTTTGCCGTCGAAACCGACCTCATGACTCGAAATATTACTCGAAGTCCACATATACACATCCCACCTGATGAGAACTCTCCGCTTCTTTCACCATTCACCATCGAGGGAGTTCAGCTGGCGTGCCGGGCGGGGAGAAACAGTGCCCCAGGGCACGACGGAATCTCGAGGCAGGCACTAAAAAACCTGCCAGAAGAAATCTTCCCTCCGCTCTGCGCCCTGCTGAACGCCTGCCTTGCTTTTTCTTATTTTCCTCGTTGTTGGAAATCTGCCAACGTAGTTCTCATCCCCAAACCCGGCAAAGACCCCACAAAGCCTGAATCTTACCGCCCTATTTCATTAATCAGCGTCCTAGGTAAAGTCTTTGAACGCTTGTTGAAAGAACGAATCTGGGACTTCTGCACTGAAAATAATATAATTCCGGCATTTCAATTCGGATTCAGGCCGGGCCACTCTTGTCAGAACGCCACCACCAGTCTTCAAACAATCGTCACCCGAGCTTTAAACCAACGACGCTGTTCTGCCGCCATCCTCATGGACGTCCAGAAGGCCTTCGATCAAGTTTGGCACGCCGGACTAGTGAGAAAGCTACTGAGCATCCGATTGCCCAACCAAATTGTCAAATTAATATTTTCCTACCTCACCGACCGATCGATCAGCGTCAAAGTTGGTTACAGCATATCCGACCCTTTTACACCTCAAACTGGCGTTCCGCAGGGCTCGATACTTGCTCCTCTACTATATATCATTTATACGTATGATACACCTGTCCCACGACATCCTCGCGATAACGTCCAACTATATGCGGATGATACCGCACTTATCATTTCTGCCACAGATATTCGCTCTCTCAACATTCGATCCCAAAATCTACTGACCCAATTTTCTAATTGGTGCAGGAAATGGCGGGTGACTCTTAATCCTCAAAAAACACAAGCAATCGTCTTCCAACACCCTGATACCAAGAGCGAACGACTTCTACCAAGAAACTTCCGCCTCGTGCTCTGGGGAGACCGACTCGAAATCCGCAAGGAGGTCATCTATTTGGGGGTGAAATTCACTTACACTCTCAACTGGACGCCCGACCTAACGGACACTTTAAATAAAGTCCGACGGAGAGTCATTCTTCTCAAGGCGCTCGGCGGCACATTCGGACGCACACACCCTCTCACCTTGCTTCATACGTATAAAACATATATCCGCCCAATAATCGACTATAGAGCAAACGTCTACTGCACCCTCCCCAACCATCTTGCCAAACGACTTCGAACTTGTGAGCAGTCAATCCTTAGATACTGCCAATACAAGGCTCCATACTCGCCCACCAACACAGTATATGTCAACATAGACATCGAGCCCCTTCTACCACGCCTTAATAACCTACAAGCCCGATACGTTAGTCGTACTATCGAATCGGGCAGTGAAATCGCCAAAAACACCCTTCTCACACCGTGGGTCGCCAATAGACGACCCCTCGGTAGGTACCCCCAGAGGAAGCTCCCATTTCCTCCGCTACGCTTATTAGCCACGGCCTATGACGACCTCCCCGACAAATACGTTGACTACCTCGACAGCTCCCCTATCTTCATTAGATAACGACAAATTCAATATTTCTCACACAAATCCAGTCAAATCTCTTCAACAACCTTCTCAACAAAGCCCAAATTCATAAAACGAACATCTCTAACAAATTCTAAATTTCCTTCCAGCTATTAATTGTTCAACACTTTGGACTCACCCTATACTTTTATGCCGCCCCCACACCACCTACGTCGGTGTTGCAGGTTTTTGCGGTTTTCCTGTACACTCTGTGAATTTATTCACTAGCCAAATGGACCGACGATCGACGCACCCGCATTTTTGGATTTAAAGGTTATTATAATGACGCCGACCACCTAAACAGTCCCTGAACCACCGAAGGCACGTCCCCGCAACTTTTCTTAAATCTCAACAATTTATCATATTCTATACACTTTTAAATGAAATGTCTCCTATACACTTTTCTTTCGAAAAATTCTCAAAACCAATAAAAATTTCAATTATCAATATTCCATTACTATTCCTCCTTAAAACTTGAGACATTCAAACTGAGCTAAGACACCCTTTTACGTCAAATTACTTCAACAATTTCTGACACCTAGCCAGGTCAACACACAACTATGTATCGGCAACGATACATGGTTCGTCTTCCACATCTAACACCCCTTTCCTGACACTTTTTGTCACGCCATCTCTCCTCACTTTTGAGCTTCGCTGCTTCCAATCAACCAACCCCTAACACCCCAAGATAACACAACCTCCGGTTACTTTCTAGCGAAAAGCCCACTCAACAACTCTCAATCCTATACACTTTTTATCAAAAGTTTCCTAGTCACTTCTTAAAAAAAAATTTTTTTCTAGACACTTCTAAACCCCAACCCAATTTCTCGATCAACGCGCACAAAACCACCCAACACCCCCCCCCCCCAACCCAGCCCTGAAGAGGAAACCTATCCTACACCAGGGCACCAACAAGAAAGACCAGCCAACCAAGAAAACCCCAACCCATCGTAAATCACTCACGAACTTCTCTCTCTCTCTCTCTCTCTCTCTCTCTCTCTCAAAAGATTATGTAGTTTCCTCCTATAAACCAATTTTTTGGTTAAATTATATCACTTTATCGATCCAGTGGCGCACATTTGTTATAGCTTTAGTTCAGTTACAACGCGAGTTTAAAGTTGTCTTATACAATTCTAAGAAGCGAAGTTTTGCCAGACCTTGTACATTTTTTGGTAAGAGTTCAGTCTAATTACACGAGCAAAATAAATGGGAAAGAATATTCGGTCATTACAAGTTTCAAGAGAAAACGTAAATTTAGGATGATATATTATTTTAGTCATACGTGGTATGATCACCATCTCGAATAAAATAACCCAATATACTTTGTATTTTAAAATGTTCTTAGTAGAATTGATTTTAATAAATCTAAATCAATAAACTAAACTTCTTTTTCCTAAAATGAATACAATTTATAAGAAATCCTTCCATAACAATTTCGAATTTAAGTATTTTCTACCATATTATATTGGTTCTAAAAATTGAGTCTTTTTATATGAAATAGTTTGGACTTAAAAATATATTGAAAGTTGAAAAAAAAATATTTCCCCTTGGTTACTTTTCAACCTTCCACTTAAAAATAATAACTAAAATGTTATAGTTGGTGGATATCAGCTGTTCAAGAAGCTTTAATTTACAATTTTTTTTCAAATATTTGTTTATTTGTACATTGCTTTACTTCACTTACCTATATTAATTATGCAATGTGACAAAGTATCAATTTCACATAATTTCTTGAATCTTCCTGAAAATAATAATTATAGTATCACTAAACTATTGTTATATTATTATATTTAAATAGGAATGAGCTTTCATTACGAAATAATTATAGTGATAGTAATGTTTGTTCACCTTAATATCCCTATAGAGGTGAGAAATATCTTCCTTAAAGTGTATCGACATTATATATAAGGATTCATGGACTGGATTTTCTAAGCATTCTAGAATTTTCATATTTGTCTGATTTTCTGCAGACAACTGAAACCTCTCTAATTTCACTATTATGATGGTTGGAAAAGAACCTATATCGACATTGATAAGTTTGTGAAAATGCCATAAAATTGCTTTTTTTGTTCATTAAAATTGGCCATACATTTAAAATGTCTCCAACAACATTTTTGAGAAATAATGGGAACTCACCTAAAAATTGTTTATCCTACAAAACAATCAAGTTGGGTTTATACAGCAAATAAAATAAAATAAAATAGCATAAAATAAAATAGAAAGAAATAAGGAAAGTTTGTTCAGTTTATACAAACAACTAAATCAAAATAATTGTTTAACTGTCACTCGTCAAATGCACAGAACATAAAAAAAAATTGTGTCTCAAAGTGATCGGTATTTAGTTGGGAATGGGAAGAAAAACATCGATATATCGTATCTATATTATTCAACAGTTTCGATATATGGATAATACAAAATATCGATATTTCAATATATCGATATATTATTCAAAGAGTGATTACTTAGGAACTGTATCAAAATTATCGGAATTTAACAAACCATCAATGGAACTAAAGAACATACAAAGAAAAATATATACAGAACCACATCACAGATAATATACGACAATTTTTATTTGTGATCAAAGCAAAGGAAACTGAGCTCGATCAAGCGAAAGCATCGATAGTATCGGAATTAAAAATATTTAAGAAACTTTTCGATTATTTTAGAAAAAATATCGATGTTTCGTACCTTCCATATTTTGAGGTTTTGTTCTGTTTCCGTTGAATTGTAAAGATCAGCAGATATAGTTTTCCTGGTTTTTTATATCATTGCATAGTTATACTGATCTTAATTGGAAAAATGATATCCAGGATATCACCATAGGGCTAATAATATCTAAGCTTCAATATTTGTAATATCACATCTTCTTCTTTTTTCTATTAACATATATTAAGTCAATCACAAGTTAGGTCACTTTTTGGTCTAGCCAAAAATAACTACTAAACATCAGGTAAGCATCAAATGAAATGTAACGTCTGTCATTCTGACGATGATATTGATTTATCGAAACAATTGTCAATTTTTTAGAATTTTTTAGAATCTCTATTATATTGTGGAATTAACTAGAAACCGTGAGTTTCATTTAAAACACTAATATGAGTAGATTCCACCAAGTAAGGGTCGAGACAGTTAATTTTATTATTTTCATCCTAATAACAAACGACAAAAGTACGTATTAAAAGTAAGGTTATGTGTACCAAACCACAGATAATACCAAACATGCAATAATCAATAATCTTACGATTGCGAACATTCATTTTCAGATAAAATAAAATATCGAAGATAAAAGTTGGCTAACTTTTATTTTATTTTATCTCTTATTTGTTATTTCCTGTATAAACGCTATATAGATTTTCCATAAGGTCAACTTTACATTTTATTTCTTATTTTATTTTACGTTATTTTATTTTCTGTATAAAACCATCTTTAAACTGACGTGAAACTCGTCTGCAAACTATTACATGAATTAACAAAGACACATGCTGTTGTTTTGCCGGTAAGAGAAATCGTCTCTCATTGGTTTTATCTAATCACGTGGGGTATAGGGTCACACATATAATGTAATAACTACGCAAATCATGTGATTATAGGTTAACTATGCGTATACTTCATTAAATGGTGTAATTCTATTACACGGATTTTGTGAAAATCACACTATTTAGGGAAAATGCTTACAACTTTTTATAATTTTTTTATGTAAAGGGGATGTTTATTTTTAATTTGAAACTTTTTAAGGGATAATGCAATGCCATACCTCCGTCAAAAAAGCTTTGGCTAATATTTTGAAAACAATAACATTTTAGGCCCTTGATGTATTTTGAGAATATGTTAAGAGTAACTTAGTTGTTTAGTTCGCCAAATGTGAAATGAAATAGATGTAAAATCATATCGATTTTTCCGAAAAAACCGCATATTCTCCTTTGTTAAACGATGAATTTTTAGGAATCGATATAGTTCCACATTTTTTAGAATCCATACATATTTAAATTACAAAATTTCTTAATAAATTTTCAATTAAGTTCTTTATTCTTCCGTTATTTCTTTATTTACCAAAATTTCATGTACATTTACAATATTTTTTGACGTCGCTTGCTGACTAATTTAGTTTTTAAAAGAATTTATTTACATCATTTCAGATTTTGCACAAATATTACGTAAAAATCCCCTGTAAAGTTACAAGATTATTAAAAACTATAAGTATAATTATATTCACATTGTAAAATTACAGGCCTAATCTGATTTTACTTGAAAACTAGATAAAAAAAATTGATATATTTTGAGTAAAGTTACACTGAATCATTCGTCTAAGCGTCATGTACATTTACAACAATTTTTGGAATTCACATAGTAATTGTTGAAATTGACAAAATAAAATAATTTATTTTCAGAGTAATAGATTGTCCACATATATTTCGTAAAAATACTATGTAATATTAAAGGAAAATTGGAAAACGTGTGTATAACAACAAATATATTGGATAAGTACATGTACAATGTAATTTCGCTTATAATCCAGGGTACAAAAATCATTACATTTTATTTACAGTAAAGTTCCACATATTTCTTATGTAAACTACATGTAAATTTACCTTCATTTTTTACTGTGTAATATAGTTATCGTATGATGTATAATCGTAATTTTATTTGACAAAGGTTTTTTGAGTTGTCTAGGCAACAAAACTCAGACTTTAACAACTCCTAGGATGTAATGTCCATTATGAGTTGTGACTACCATATGCATAAAAAACAGAGGATATAGGTATCAGCCACAATAGTGAGCGAAAAACCAGCGACAATAGGAGTTTATTTAATTTTTTTATTTTACTTAATTACTCTTTAAAAAAAAATAAGTTTCATGATGAATATAATAATCGTGTAAGTTTAAAGTTACGACATGCATCACCTAATAACTATGTAAACAAATATCTATTTCAGCAAATAAGTATTTTTTTAGTAGGGGGGAAAGCTTTTTAATAATTAGGAGAATTTTCTTATGAATATTTTTTTCTGTCGAAGATGTTAATGTATGTTTTTTTTGTATATTAAGTGTGTTGGTTACGCCAATTCAGATATTAGATTAGAATCGATTAGATTTTAACGGGGTTACAATGCACTGAACCCCATGTTTTATTGTGCCCCCACTATCAGAGCTGTTCTCGCTACTACTACAGCTCGTCTTCTAGTCCCAGGCTTATAATGAATTCTGGTATTTGGGACGGCATCAGCGAGGTTAGATCCTCACTCTTACAAGTTTCTTGTCCGAAGCATTTCTTGCGTTGGCTTGCAATGGCGAGGCATTTTATAACTAGGTGATCCGGAGTTTCATCCTCCTCTCCACAGAATCTACACTCGACCATTTCTGCTAGACCAATTCTAATTAGGTGCTTCCTAAGGCGGCAGTGTCCTGTAAGAAAGCCCGTGCGGAGATGTAGCTTATTTTTACTGAGGTCCAAATATTTTTTTGGATCTAACAGTGTCAAAGTTCCACAGGAACTTTTTGGAATGTTTCAGCCCTGTAAGGCACCGCCAGAGTGCTTCTCTTTCGGTTTCCTCCTTTTTCCGAAACTCTTTCTTATAGGAGCATTTTCCTACACCACGGAAAGGCTCTGGGCCAATAAAGGGCGTTTGTGCTCCTTTCCTGGCAAGTGTATTAGCCTCTTCATTACCCGTGATTCCCGAGTGGCCAGGAACCCAGACTAAAGAGACCCTGTCATTATTGTCTAATTCATCGAGTTCTCTTCGGCACTCCCATGCCAACTGAGTTAATGTCATGAGAGCGCAATGCTTTGATAGCTGCTTGACTATCAGAATGGACCGATATGTCACATTTCTGGTAGTTTCTTTTTAGGTACATTTCCACGCATCTTTCGATCGCAAGTATTTCTGCCTGAAAGACGCTCGGAAAGGAGCCTAACGATAATGAATATGGTGCCTGGCAGAAATACTCCAGCGTCTACTCCAGTGGTGGTTTTTGAACCATCCGTATACCATCTAATGGTGTTTTCTTTGAAAATGTGGGTGGTGTGTTCCATTTCCCAGTCTCTCCTCGTATTTACCATCGTAGTGAAATTCTTTTCGATACTTACTTTCTTGATCATTCCGTTAGAGGGAAAATTCGCTGATGAGATGTATTTTGTTAGAGAGGACCAGGCTCTCTGATTTTCAATACTCTCATTGCCTGAATATTCCTTAGACATTCTAAGAATTGCCTCTTGGGCAGATATTTATATCACCAGATGTAGAGGTGTGAAATCTGTAATGATCCCAAGTGCCGTAGTTGAACATGTTCTCATAGCTCCAGTGATGCACACACAGGCAAGCCTTAGAACTTTGTCGAGGGTTTTCCCCGTGTTGTACTGACTTGCTTTTGTATGCCAAGCTATAGACCCATACGTAATTGCTGGTCTCACAATCATGGCGTACATACATCGCAGTATTTTTGGGTTACAGCCCCACATCTTACCAGCTAGATTTCTGCACGCCATCAAAGCTCTTATTGCTTTACTAGCAGTTATTTCAACATGCTTATTCCATAGAAGCTTACTGTCTAGGGTTATCCCTAGATATGCAACTTCTGATTTCCATTATATGATTTCCCCGTTTGAGGATATGGGTTTCATGGCTGGAGGTGTTCTTTTCCGGGTAAATGGAATTACTATGGTCTTGTTTGGGTTTATGATTAGCCCCACTGACAAGCACCCCCTGACTATTAGAACTATGTCATTAGCATAGCCCATACATTCAAAGCAAAGCTCCGTTAGCCTGTAGAGCAACTCACCTACTACGAGGCTCCATAGAAGGAGAGATATCACTCTTCATTGAGGTGTTTCCCGATTGGCTTTAATTGAGGTGGTTTGATTCCCCACTTGTGTCTCAGCTATCCTCGTCGTCAACAACTCATACATCCATTTTACAATGGTTTCATTTACTCCTCGCCTTTTTAGTGCTTCTTAGACAAACATATGAGTTGTGTTGTCAAAGACCCCAGATATATCCAGGAATGCGCACATTGCGATTTCTTTGTTGTTCAGAGTTTTCTGGATGACTTCGGTTAGCTGACACAGAGTCGTCTTGGCTGATTGACTAGCTCTGTAGACATGCTGACATATATGAAGTGGTATATTCTCCAGATTCTCTGTTCTTATGTAGTTGTCCACTACATTCTCCATCGATTTGAGTAGAAACGATGTTAGACAGATTGGTCTAAAAGATCGGGGATCAGTCCCATCTTTTTCCATATTTTTGGTATGAAGGTTACCCTTGCCCTTCTCCATTTCCTAGGTATTAGACCCCCTGCTAGACTGCTTCTTGTAATCTACAGCAGGTGAGGAAGAATCTCCTCTATCACTTGCTGCAGAAGTGTTGGGAATATTCCATCCACTCCTGGTGATTTATTTGGTTGTAAGGTACTTATTGTTGATTCCAATAGTTGTCTGGTGAATATTTTCTTAGCAATGTCCCAATCTTCTTCGCGGGATTTTTTGGTGTAATTCATTGCTATTTCAGTGCTTGTTGCTGGTTCACTACCTGGAAAGTGGGTTCTAAGAAAAAGAATCGATCGTTCCTCTTCACTTTCCGTGTATGATCCGTCTGGCTTTTTCAGCGACATTGTGGGGTTAGTTCCCCCATTTGCCATTACCTTTTGTAGTATAGCCGCTGTGTGAGTGGAAGTGATCTTTTCGCAAAAGGCTTGAAAACTAAGCCTTCTGGCCTTCCTAATCTCTTTATTGTGCTGGGTAAGCTTTTCAGTGTACCCCTGCCAATTACCGTCACGTTTGGCTCTATTAAAGAGCCGACGTACCTCTTTTCTGAGATTTGACAGGTTCACATTCCACCAAGGAGCATCCTTTTCTGAACGAACTTTTGACAGTGGGCAACTGGAATGAAAATCTTCCATTATTGCCTCACTGATCTGTTCGACCAACCAGTATTTCTGGGATTTCGTATTGTAAGAATCGAGGTAGTATCCCCCTCTATCCTAAATTCGATGATCCTATGGTCGGAAAATGATGGCTCGCTCATCACCCTCCAATCTATTACATTACATTTTTCCTAGCAGCGACATTAACAATTGTTACATCCAGAACCTCTTGCTCTTGTGACAAAAGTGGGGGTTATCCCCACGTTTATGGTCTCATAGTTATTTGCTAAGATATATTCTAATAAACACTCACCTTTTGCGTTGTTGTGAGTGCTTCCCCACACGGTATTGTGTGCGTTGGCATCACAAACAATTATAATTGGCAGCCGTCTGCTATTGCAGTGTCTCACTAGCTGTTGTACTTCTCTTCTGGCGGTCTCATAGGCCCGTTTCCAGTGAAGTAGGCAGAGGCAATGGCGATGTCTCGGTCGATACCCCCAATGTCGAGATATTAACATGTAGATTTTTTTTGCCAATATTTACAGGTAGTATATAAAAGTATTGATTTGTTCTTATATTATAATTAAGTATGTTTATCACAATGTTAAGTTTGGTTGATCTCGGTTTTAGCTGATAGCTGAAATTTTATGAATAATGTTGACAGTATATAGATTAATTATACAAGGGACTATATGTAGATGATATCATCATAGATTTCATTGTAAAAGAATTAGGTAATTTTTTTAAAATGAAACTGTTTCATAATAATTCAAAAATTACTTTTCTTGGTTTGGAAATATCTAAGTTTAATAACGAGTTATATATACAAAAAGGTGTAATAGAAACAATTTTTAATAAATTCAATATGTTAGATTGCAGACCATCAAAAATACATATGCCACCTTAGCTTAATCTTGACTTGAATAATATTATTGATGTTTCAAGTTGCCATTTGCCATATCGAGAGCTCATAGGATGCTTAATGTATGTTATCACATATTTCAGTCAATTTAAAAATAATTTTTCAAAAGAACATTGGAATCACTTAAATAGTGTACTAAGATATCTTAAAGATACTAAAGATTTTGGTTAAAAATAGTTATGTAATAATCTCTGATTCAAATATTTCTGTCACTTCTTTCGTAGATTCAGATTTTGCTAATTCAAAAATAGACAGATAAAATATTACAGGTTTTATTATAAAAATAAATAGAAATTTGGTATGCTGAAAAACCAAAAAACAAAATATAGTTTCGCTTTCAAGTGCTGAAGCTGAATATGTTGCTTTATCCACTTGTAACACAGAGAACATTTTTGTTTGTCAATTGCTCTCAGAAATTTTAAACGAAAATGTATTTCCGATAGATATTTATGATCATTATAGTATGTCCTGTATTAAAATGGCCTCTACACTTGAATCTAAAAGGACAAAACATATTGATGTAAAGCACCATTTCATTCGTGATTGTATTATGGACAATAATAGCTATTTGTATAACAAGGGAGGAAAGTGCTACTTCTCCTCCCGAGGAGGAAGTTTACCGCCCTCCGCTACGCGTCGGGCAGTAATCATTCGAAGGAGGAAAAGGCACTTTGCACATATGTTATAGAAATGATTTTTCCACCTATCTCAAATAACAAGATATTTTCAATAATTTCTTTATGAAATTAATTACACCGCCCTACAAAATTCAAAAAAAAAATTGATGCCAAGTATTTTTGAACGAATTTAGGGTAATTCAGGTCTGCTGAATTCAACAAATAAAAGCAGTTCTTCCAAATTGGCTCTAGTTTTTCAGGTAATGGATACATAATTTTTAAAGGAATGTAGCTATAACATATGCTTCTTATTTTTTAAGAATAATTTACGAACAAGAAATTAAGGCAGAAACGAGAGTTCGACCCTGTTTAGTGAGCGTACCACGTGCCGACTGCTAATCACGAATTAGATGTAAGTTTTTAAATTAAATTATTTCTTTGCTGTTATACCTAATCAATGAATGAATTTTCTCGTTTCTCTTTTTTTGAAACCACTTTATTATTTTTTACTAAATTGATATTTTTACTAAATTGATATTTTTCTCTTTCTTATCATATTTTGATAATATATCTCTAAAATTAGAGCCAATTCGCCTAAATGGACTTCAAATTCGTGATCAGCACCACGAAATTACCTAGAAATCGCCCAAATATTGTTGACAATAAAATTAGTGTTGATCAGTGTAATAGTAGTTTGTACAACAGGTGCACAGCTTTTTTCGTTTTGCTTTTCTAAATATGCTCGAAGTTTTGTATACTTTGAGATATCTACGTTATGTTTGATACTTATGAGGCCCCTTATCATTGAATATATAGACCACAGTGTTGACGGTTTAAAGTTTGCAGAAATTTCTTGAAAATAAGCCAACAAAACATTTTCTGAGAATGATTTAATATTGTTTATTTCCCCCCAGTTCATAAATTTGCTGTATTGTTTTTGATATTTGTTTTTTGAAACTCCAGGTAACAAATTTTCGATTGCATTTTGAGCCTTTTCGATAATATCTGGAGGAGTATTCTCTATATCGGAATTCGACAACTCGAAAGATAAATTATGATCTCGGTTCATAGTTCCTAAAATAATGAGTAATAAATGAATTTGTTAATAATCTATAATCAATAAACTGAAAAACATAATCTAAAAAATAGTTTACTTACAGAATTTTTAGTTTTAATTTAAAATTTGAACACCCAGAAATCCACTATAAAGTATTGCCAAAAAATTTGACATTTCCGTGGGAAAAGTGACATTTCCGTGCGGAAAAGTACCATAACGTGTACTTTTTCCACACTCTACATTATTACTTTTCTAACGGATATCAAACTAATTAAGAAAAGGCTTGCTTTGCGCATAAAAATTTGTGTAGAAAAGCGTGTTTAGCATAGTAGTTGTAGAAACAAATTATTTCATTGATAACGTACTATGACGTCACTTCAACTTTTCCTCCCTAGGTAGGAGAAGTACGACTTTGCTCCCTACAATGAGGCCAGGAAATGTATACTTTGGATAGAGGTAGGCGAAAAAATAAATTTGTTGTACGTTTCGTCAGATAAACAAGAGGCTGATATGTTTACTAAGGCTCTTTCAAGCAATAAGTTTATGCGTTTTAGAAACTTATTAAACATTGTTTGTTTAAAATAATTTTTTGTGTGTGTGTTTTAATTAGGTACAATCTAAAGATTTGTATAAACTGTAAGTTTTGTTTTTGTACCTAATGTGTTAGATTTATGTCAATTTTTTATTTTTTTTCCGTGTTTTACCTACTTAGGATAATGTAAGTTTGAAGTATTGAGGGATAATGTTGTAGAACTGGAACTTCTCCAATACTTCCCCACTAAACAAGAAACATAACACTTCTTTTTTGTGATGTTCTTTTTAGAGACTTTTCGTGATGTTTATTTAAAACGTTTTTAAGATATCTCCTAGATGTCTTAATTTTATTACCAACTCTATTAACATCCATGCCATGTAAATAAAATATATTTTTGATGTACACAATAATACTTGAATTCGCAGTTACATACACATCCTATGAACTTCTTTTTAGCAACTTCCTATAGGAAACATTCATACGATGTTAATTTGTATACTTCTCACTAATATCACATACAGAACGTTACTGTAATATTACAAATTAACATATTCCTTAGATGATCACATGTTGCAGTTACTTTCACATCTTTCGAAATAATTTTTAGTAAGTTCGTGTGATGACGTCTGTATGATGTTATTTCATAAAACTCTCAGTAATATCTCATATTAAACATCACAGTAACATGAAAAAAACAAGAAAACAGAAGAGGAACTGTCGAACGAATATTATCTGTGTAAATAAATGACAAGCATGAAATGGCGGATGCTTTTCAGTTTTGTGTTATATTTTATTTGCAGGTAGCACATTTTTTGCAAGTACTTGAATAAAGTGGTCTTCGTTTTCGTTAGTTCCTACTTAGCTTAAGTTTCTATGCTTAGTTATAATTCTTGTTATAATGGACGAACAACAGCTGTTATCGGTAAGTACCTATTCCAAAATCATAATTATTGGAACTTTAATCGGCTATTGTACATTGAAATTCCAAGTGGCGGAATTGTATACTAACATTATATAATAGAATTTACAAAATAAGGCTTTTTTCCACTTTTAAAATATTTTAGTTAGTAAGTATATTTTAAAAACGATTCACAATATTTTAAATCCTAGATATGCATTATACCCTACAAAAAACTCATATGTTGGCAGAGATTTGAATCTAGAAGAAAATATTTTCAATGTTCAAGATGTTTCAGAAGCTACTTACATAAATAAAATAAAAAACGAATAGTTGGTAATTATGTAAAAAAAGGGGAATAACTATTTCAGATAGTCTGATACAGACATTGTATTAAACAGTACAAAAAATATTGAATCGAGTATCTCTAGTTCTAGTTTTTGTAGTAGCAGTCATAGCCATCAATACAGTATTGCAGGTTTAGAAAATTTTAACATTATTACTAACAATCCTTTTGAGCAATTAGAGACTGTTTAAGACTTTGAAAACAGAAATTTCTGTTAAAAAGCTCATTTCCATTTGAAAATACACTGAATACAATAAAAAAAACTGTAGATGTCCCTTACAATGGTACCTATATGATTCTAGTTGAAGAATATGTTACTTATGGCACTGAATACTCCAGTTAACAAACAGAATCCAATTATTTATTATTGTAGAAACACAGCTATTGGATACTCAATTGGATAAAATTAATTATAAACTCATTTTACTTGATAATGTGTTCATATCTCTTCTTCATATGTAGTTTTTTTTGTATACAGTGTAATAATAATGCTTAGTTTTCATTAAGTTACAATTCCACGATGTTAATATACAATATGTTCCAGGATGAAAACAACAAGATGAGAATAGTATATTATTTTATACAGAAAAGAAGTATGAATTTTCTTTGCACACCTGAATTTACCTGCGAAACGGACTGAGGCATGTAATAGAAGTTAAATCATGAAAAGTCACTTCTCGAAATAAAATATGTTGTTATTCCTTTGAAGAGCCCCGCATGTATCTTGTGGAAAATGGGTCCCAGTCAATTGGCTGAGAAAGAGGTTTGATGTAGTTTATGATGATCGATCAAAGGTATCCATGGGCACAATTTGATCTAAAGTAATTGTTTTTTTAGCTGCTGTTCAGAACACCTTTGAATGTTTCACAGATAAGGATTTTGAAGTGTACGTTATGGAATGGTTGAGGCACTCGAAACAGCAACTCTTGCGTAAGAAAAAGTAATCGTAAGTAAACGATAGAATTTTCTTTAATCAGATTGGATTTCTGTTGATTCAATGTAATGTTTCATAAAATCTTTATGGTGTAAAATTTTTATTAGTTTTAATATTATTAAAAAACTATTCTAATAAATTTTCTGTAAACTAGCTGTAATGTATGTGTATCCGTTAAACTTTATTAATTCAGTTTCAAAGTATGTTAGATTATGGCAACTACAGATTAATATATCCTTTTTTATTCCTTGCTTTCACTGAATGCGTTCAATAGTTTCCACTTTCCACACTTGTTATGTAATATGTTTACACAATTTTATTTTTTTTAGGTTGGATTCCTGGACAAGATATTTTTTTTCTAATTTTGTACCTGTTTTTTCAAATTTACTGCACTGTTCATTAAAAGTGAATAAACGTTTTAAATCCTTTATTGCTTTTTTTGATATTTTATTTTGAATGTACAGGGTGAACAACTAGGAACGACTGTAGGCCACATCTCAGAAAAGAATCACGGTACAACTTTTAAAAAATTACCTTTAGGTAAGTGATACTGAAAAATTGCAGGGAAATATTTTGCAGTCTCTAAAATATCCGCTAGGGGAGGAATGAACACTCGAAAACATAGTACTCCACAAAAACTACTAAAGGTGTCCTAAAAATACAATTTTTGAAATCTTGAAGAGATTGTGAAAAAATTTAATAAGGAGATTTTTTGCCATTATTCTTCAAATAATGGGTGGGGAAGGTTCAAACTTATGAACCAATGTATAACTTTTTCGTTTTTTATTCGATATTAATGATTTAAGCTGCATTTTAAAAGAGTTTTTCTGTTTAATAAGTTGGATAACAAAATTAGATAATTTTGTATTCACTCGGAAATTTCAAATGTAAATTGAAGCATTTTTTAAATTTTTATATCTGATAACGCAAATCCCTTTTCTTCAGAACTTAAAAAATGTCTCATTCCATTTGAAATTCCCGAGAAAATGGGAAAATTGTCGACTTTTTCACATAGCGTTGACATAATTGTCTAATTTTGTAATTTTGGTTAAGCATATCTGATTAAAGAGGAACAACTCTTTTAAATGACGTCAAAAACACTGATATCGATTAAAATACAAAAAAGTGTTACGACATTTGTTTTTTAGATTGAACCTCCCCCCACCCCTTATTTGAAGAATGAGGACAAAAAAGTCCCTAACTGCATTTTTGCATGATCTCATCAATATATCAAAAATTGTATTTCTTGGATACCTTTAGTATGTCTTTTTTGGAGATGATCACAGTATTATGTTTTTAAGTGTTCACTCCACCCCATAACAGATATTTTAGGAACTAAAAAGTATTTTCCAGCGATTTTTCAGGGTCATTTTCCTGAAGGTATTTTTTTAAAGTTGTACCATGATCATTTTTTGAAATATGGCCGACAGCCGGCGTTCTTAGTTGTTCACCCTGTATTTGCTGATTAGGCACAGAAACATCTATAGGATATCATCTAGAATGTTTGAGGTATGTTATTTAGAGGTTAAGGTAATGTCCATACAACATCTAAGAGAATACACTGTATTGTTTTTGATATGTCGCATTTAGATCATTGATAAGATGCTATTTTTTAGACATTGCGTTAACATCGACAAGATGTTAAAAGGCATTTAAGAATGTAACAGAAATGTTGTTTTTAGTTCGTTATAGAGACTTCATTTTGAGGAAGTTCTAGTAACATCACAGTGATGTAAAAAGGCAGCGCATTAACATCGCTGAGTTGAAACAACACAAAAGTTAACATCCACAAGCTGGGCATAAGCGGTTGTATGGATGTGCATGTGATGAAAACAAGAGGAAAAAAAGTAAGAACATTATTACAATGTGATGTTGAATTAACATAACTGTAATATTTATTTGCATAGTGGGTCATAGATGACATTGTCAATCAAATTATAATTCAATATGAGTTCATTTTTTGACAGGCAGTTAGTAATTGGTGGTCTTTATATTTCTAAAATGGAATGTAGTTGTCAATTTTTTAAAAAGAACAAAAGTTCTGTTCTAACGATTTTATGTTTCAGTTAATAAAGAAGCGCGTGTGCCTGTCAGTGTTTAATTACAATGAAATTAACTGTCCAATGATTATTTAAAGTATCCCATATAAATCAGTTAAATTCACAGGAGCATAACTTTAACTTTATTTCATAAAGATAAACAAAGGAATCAATACTTCCAATTATTATTGAAACAATCTGTATATAAACAGGTCTCACAATTAAAAAAATTATATTTGATAAATGTTTTTCGAAGCCAAACTATAATTCGCCGTTCGTTTTAATTTACTAAATGAAACTTACAGCCAGTAATTCATTTTCCAACACTCCTCTGAACAATTTCATACGATTTTCGAATTTAACACTCACTCAATATTTTTTATTGGCGAATCTCTTTTCCAGCGTCATGTACGTCATTTAGCGAACAATCGGGGGTCTTCAAATGTGTCGCTTGATGAATAATTGATTGATTATCACAAACTAATGGTTATGTTTGGATGTAAACCAACCGAAGATAAATAAAAAGAGGAAAAATATCGTGTTGCATTATTTGTACATTGCGAGGGGTGGGATCTGTCACGAATTAGGGTGTTCGCTAAGAATCATCTAATTTACAATTTATAAGAAATTGGCTGTTGAGGATTTTACGAATTTATTTTAGAAAAAAAAACGGGATTTCATTGAATCTTTCTTGGGAAAACATGGTCTCCACACTATTTAGTGAAAACGTCAATTTAAGGTTGATGGGAAATTTTCAACAGCATATCCGTGTTTTAAATGAAACTCAATGTTTGTAGCTAATTCCACAATATAATGAAAAATGCTGAAAATTCTAAAAAATTGACAATTGTTTCGTTAACGAAATATCATCGTCAGAATGACAGAAGTTACATTTCATTTGATGCCTACCTGATGTTTAGTAGTTATTTTTGGCTAGACCAAGAAGTGACGTACTTTGTGATTGATTTAATGTATGTTAATAGAAAAAAGAAGAAGATGTGATATAACAAATATTGGAGCTTAGATATTATTAGCCCTATGGTGATATCCTGGATATCATTTTTCGAATTAAGATCAGTATAATTGTGCAATGATATAGAAAACCAGGAAAACTATATCTGCTGATCTTTACAATTATCACTTAAGAAGACAGTTCAATAGTGGAGAGCTCCTTAGATGTATCTATTCATTAACGACTTCATATTGTGGGTTTCTTAAGTGTCTTCTAATTTCCAACTCTTCAAGGGAATCCAGTTCTTGTTTCTTGTCACAAATATGTAGTACTTCTAGTTCTGTGTTAGGTGTCAATGAATGGTTGGTGTCAAGTATATGTTTTGCGTAATGGGATTTATCTGGTTGTTTTAATCTGTATGCTCGTAAGTGTTCACTGTATCGGATTTCAAAATTTCTAAGGGTCTGATTCAAATAGACAGCATTACATTCTCAACATTTGAGTTTATATATACCTGATTTTTCCAATGTTGGTATTTTTGTTTTAACATTTAACAATTTTGTACTTACGTTACTTTCTGTTCTAGAAGAAATTGTTGTAGTCGTTGCTAAAGATATTATCTTTGAAATATTTTCTGCATATGTGTTGGTTTTATAAGTTTTTATTTCTTATGTTTGTTTAGGATATATTAGTTGTAATGCCACTTTTTCCTCTTTTTTATTAATTAGCTTATTTATCATATGTAATGGATAACCGTTGGATGTTGCTATTTGTCTGATTGTATTAATCTCTCTATCAAAATTACATTTGTTCATAGGAACTGAAAATGTTCTATGTATCATTGAATTATATGCCGCTAGTTTATGTGAAACCGGGTGACTGGAACTATATGGAATTGTAACATCAGTGTGTGTTGGTTTTCGGTAAATTGATTATTCAAGTACATTATTAACTCTTTGAATTTTCAAATAAAGAAAATTGATTGACTTATTTCCTTCAACTTCTAATGTAAACTTAATTTTTGGGTGTAAATTATTAATGTGGTTGAAAAATTTATATAATTGTCGGTCACTACCCATAAAACAAGCTAATATGTCATCTACATATCTATACCAGAATAAAACATTTTTTGAAATATTACTTTCAAAGATTTTTCTTTCTAAACTGTCCATAAAAATGTTGGCGAAAATAGGTGATATAGGGCTTCTCATTGGTAAACCTTCATTTTGAATATATATGTTATTGTCAAAAGTGAAATAATTCTGATTAATACATACATCAAATAAATTGAGTATATCTGATATTATTCCTGGATTAATATTTTCATCTTCTAGTAATTTTCTTACAAGTATTAGACATTCTTTAGGAGGAATTTTATTGAACATATTAGTAACATCAAATGAAATAAGCTTAGAGTTATCTTATAATTTGAATGCTTTTAATTTTTTGATTAGTTCTATTGAATTTCTAATTGAGAATTTAGATGTATATCCGTAACTATGCAGTATATTATTAAGCTTCATTGCCAATATATTATTTTATGTAATTTAACGGTTCCATATAATTGTGGATAATGAGGATTCTTATTTATCATGGACCTCTTGTCGTAATCTCTTGAAAGATAATTTGAATTATTAACAATATCCCTTACAATATTATAAAACTTCTTTGTTCGGTCTGCTCTAAGAACTTTTACATCGCTAGGTTCTATAAAGTTATATATTTTTGAATTATAATTTTCCGTTGTCAACATGACAGTTGAATTCCCCTTATCAGATTTTGTAACTGTTAGGTTATTATCTTCTACTTTCTTTTTGATTGCATTTAAAACTGTAATGTCATTTTTTGTTTGACGTTTAACTTTTGAAGGTTTGATTAAATATACAATTTTCAATTTCTCATAATGAAAATTATTTGAATTAGATTTTAATGGTATTACTGACTCTGTAGCTATAAATTGTTTAATATTATCTGTAAATTTTGGTGGTATGCTGTACTTTAAACCTTTATTAGAAAATTTAATTCCACTATCTGTGAAATTAGTGTCTGAAAGATTATCATATCGTGGTGCAAAGTGTGTTGGTATGTAGTTACTTACAGTTTCATGATGTTTAGAGTATTGTATTCTATTTTGTGTGTGTTCAAGTTTATGTAGTATTTGTTCTTGTTTCTTAAATTTCTTGTGTTTCATCGTGCTGACACTTTTTCTGATTTTGTCATCTAAACAGTCAAATTCTACTGTATGTTGTTTGAACGTGAGTTCTGGATGTAGAACTTTTATGTAGTTGTCTAAGGAGTCTCTTATCTTAAACCAAATGTCCAGAATGTCCAGAATGTCCAGAATGTAATGATGTCTATTTGAATCAGACCCTTAGAAATTTTGAAATCCGATACAGTGAACACTTACGAGCATACATATTGAAGCATCCAGATAAATCCTATTACGCAAAACATCTATTTGACACCAACCATTCAGTGACTCCAACCATTCAGTGACACCTAATACAGAACTAGAAGTACTACATATTTGTGACAAGAAACAAGAACTGGATATCCTTGAAGAGTTGGAAATTACAAGACTCTTAAGAAACCCACTATATGAAGTCGTTAATAAACACATAAATCTAGGGAGCTCTCCACTAATAAACTGTCTTCTTAAGTGATAATTGTAAAGATCAGCAGATATAGTTTTCCTTATTTTCTATATTATTGCACAGTTATACTGATCTTGATTGGGAAAATGATATCCAAGATATCACCATAGGGCTAATGATATCTAAGCTTCAATATTTGTAATATCACATCTTCTTCTTTTTTCTATTAACATATATTAAGTCAATCACAAGGTAGATCGCTTCTTGGTCTAGCCAAAAATAACTACTAAACATCAGGTAGGCATCAAATGGAATGTAACTTATGTCATTCTGACGATGATATTCAGTTATAGCAACGATTGTCAATTTTTTAGAATTTTCAACATCTTTCATTATATTGTGGAATTAGCTAGAAACGTTGAGTTTCATTTAAAACACTAATATGAGTAGATTCCACGGAGTACGGGTCGAGACAGTTAATTTCAGTTACATGTCCTCATACCGGATGTCTAATTCAGATAAATAACTACCTCTATCTCCGAAACTAAAACTATTGATAGTACAGCTGCAAAAATTTGTACAGCCAAGTCGCATGAGATAGACTGCTGGAAAGGATTTTCAAGTATACTACTCCACCACAGCATGTGTTCATTAGGCTGTGACTCCAGCGCTAAAGGGCGTAGTTCATAAAAATCACACAAAATCATCATGTTTCTATAATAAATGCACACTGATAATACCACAAAATTTAAATATTCGTAATCTTCGCATCGTTTTACGTGAGTTTGCTCCAGTACTTCATCGTCTGTCTTGTAAAATAACCGGTACAGGTGAGTGGAGACAAAAGCAGGTGTATTGGAACAATAACCCAAGAAATGGCAATTGAATCAAACAACTTATGTCGAATAATAGAAATTTTCAGCAGACAATAAAAGTTTTGTCCTTTCTAACTTCAGGTCAAGTTGAAATGAAAAAAGGGGTGAATTAGCTATCCGACACTTATCAGAAATAAATTGAGTGCGTTTAAATTTACATTTTGTTAGCCCTTTTTCACCGAATGCATGACTGAATTGTTTACTAATAAATTGTACATTAATAAAATTAATTCTAAATAAAAATAAATTGTTTTAAAGATTGAAACTAACTTTTTCGCATCTGTGAGATGCCCTGATTAATATTCTATCATAAAATTGTCGCTTGTATACACTTCGGGGGATGTATTTAAGTTTCTCTAAAAGCAACCAAAAATGCAGTATATCAGGATTTATAGGACCCGCTGTACTCGCTATAGTCAGCTGAAAATCAATATGATAAATCTGTGAGACACCTTGAATGAGACACTCTGAAAAATATCCAATTATAAAATTGGCCAATTGTATACACTCTGGAGGCTGTATCGTACTAACAACCCGAAATTTCTCAAGAAGGACAAAAATGTGACACTTCAGGCACCATAACACCCGTTGTACTAGCTCTGGTGAGCTGAAAATCAATAAGGTCTATCCATAAGATGCCGTGAATAATAATCGATTATAGAATGGGTCACTTGTATACACGCTGGAGGCTGTATCGTGCTAACAAACTGAAAATTCTCCAAAAATGACAAGAATTTGGTACCCCAAGTACCATAGCACTCGTTGTACTGGCTCTAGTGAGCTGAATATCAATAGGGTTCATCGTTGAGATGACCTGAATAATATCCAATCATAAAATTGGTCACTTATATATACTCCCGAGGCTGTATCGTGCTAACAAACTGAAATTTCACAAAAAATGACAAAAATGTCGTACTTAAAGTACTATAACACCTGTTGTGCTGGCTGTGGTGATCTGAAAATAAATAAGGTTCATCTGTGACATGTTCTGAATAATATTCAATCATAAAATTGGTGACTCTTCGCACTCCGGAGGCTGTATCGTGCTAACAAACTGAAATTTCTCAAAAAATGACAAAAATGTCGTACTTCAAGTACCATAGCACCCGTTGTATTGGCAATTGTGAGCTGAAAATCAGTAGGGTTCATCTGTGAGTTATCCTGAATAATATACAATGATAAAATTGGTGACTTGTTGCACTCCGGAGGCTGTATCGTGCTAATAAAACATGTAACGAAAAGTGGCCGACGACAACGACGACGACGACGACAACGACGACGACGACGACGACGACAACGACAACGACGACGACATACACACAGGATTTTTTTTCTAAAAACGATTTTTTAGTGTTGTTTTTGATAAAAAACGTAATTTTAGGTAGGTTAGGCGGAAAAGTAATATAGAAATGATGGACAAGAAATTAGAATAACTAATTAATGAGTTAAAAGAAACAAAAATAGAAAACAAAAAATTAATAGAAAAAGTTGGAAAACAAAGCTTCATAATCACGTTTCTACACAGAGAACCTAAAAGAAAAAACCTGATAATAAAAGGAATGGAGGAGAGAGATAATAAAAGGAAAATAGGAGAGAGATTGAGAGAAATTAAGAAACAATAGAGAAAATAATTCAAGTTTAATCTAGAAAATAATATTGATGAAGTTATAAGAATTGAAAAACCGAAAAATGGAGTCAATAGACCAATATTATCGAAATTAGTGAGAAGCAACAAGAAAATGGATATACCTAGACAAAGTAAGAAACCCAAAGGTTCAACTATATGGATCGACAAAGAAACATTAGAAGAAAGAGAGTTACTGTACCCGCAATTAAAAATAGCTAGAGAAAGTAGTCATAAACCATATATTAAGTACAATAAATTAATTATAAAAAATGAGGTTTTTGATGAAGGTAATAAAGACTCGCAACAAGGTGGAAAACAAGAAAAGGAAGACGACAGGAAAATAAAAGTTCTGGAAAGATTTCCAGAAGCAAACAAACTAGACGAACAAATAAGAAAAATTACTCGAACAACAAAAAACTAATAACCCAAGTAGTAACTCGAGAGGAAATATATAAAAATGGCAATGGAAATGAATCAGAATATATAAAAACTTAAAAAAACGAAATAAAAAGTACTGACAGCAGATACAAAAGAAAAAACAAAGTATAATTTAGGAGGATTAAAAATATAGAAAAGGAGAGTATGTGGAAAATTGCTACATGGAATGTAAGAGAACTGGCAGGAAAGGAAGACGAATTAATAAGGTAAGTGTTGTGAATATGCCCATGCTAAGCAAAATCCTTGATAAAAATGCAAAATATTCAATTCTGTTTTTCATAGAAAGCGTACCTTTAGAACCAAAGAAGTAATGTTTGGAGAGTGAAGGATTATTTAATCTTTGATATTTTTGTTATACCATATTTTTTTGAAAGTTAGTCTTAATGGACATATTACCAACCCTATCGTTAATATGCTCATCTCATGTTCCTAATGTGCTTAATGAACTTTATTAAGTGCAAAACAACTTCGTCGGTTTTAACTACCCTTATTTATTTGGTACTGAGAGTACAAAACGTAAGAATCAGAATAATAATATTATAAATATTCATATTATTTTTAAACTAAGGAAACTAATAAAACAAAAAAAAACTCAATATCTCTGAGAATTTCAGTCTGAACAAATAAAAACTGTCTTATCAGCTTTGGTGAGTCCGACGCACTCTTCATGATAATAAAATAAACAAACTGAGGACAACCGCATATCTTTTTTTACGTCTTCTTTACAATACCACGATTCTTTGTGTTTTGTTTTTCCTCCTTGATCTTTGATAATGATTTATTTTGCTTTAGTAGATTTTGTTGTTTTGACGGGAAAACTTTTTTCTTCACGATAAGTGCTTTGCTGTTGTTTGCTTTTTCCTTTCTGGTTGTTTTTGGGAAATCTTTATATGGTGTCACATTTCAGTAAAACTCGTGTTATAGACAATTTTTTCTTTACCGTTTTTTTTGTTTGTGCTATTTTCTTTGGCTTTAGGTTGTTCTCCTGATTTCTTATACACGTTATCTTCACTAAGTAATGTATGCAGAATATGCCTGCCTGACCTTTTTAATGTCTTTTTACTGTTCCGCCCAACCTTTCTATATGCGAGAAAAGTATTGGTTTACCCCAAAAAAAGTTGGAATTTTGAAATTTTTTTTGAGTTATTTTCAAGTTTTACATCAACAACAACACGAAAAAACAGTTATTAGAGAAAAATTCTATGTGTATGTAGTCGTCGTCGTTGTCGTCGGCCACTTTTCCTTACATGTCTTGTTAGCACGATACAGCCTCCGGAGTGCAATAAGTCAGCAATTTTACGATTGAATATTGGTAAGGACGAGTCACAGATGATCCCTATTGATTTTCAGGTCATCAGAGCCAGTACAACGGGTGCTATGATACTTGAAGTACGACATTTTGTAATTTTTTGAGAAATTTCAGTTTGTTAGCACGATAGAGCCTCAGAAGTTCACTAAGTTACCAATTTTATGATTGAATATTAGTCAGGGTATCTCACTGATGAACCCTATTGATTTTCAGCTCACCGGAGCCAATAAAACAGGTGCTACAGTACTTTAAGTACGATATGTTTGTAATTTTTGAAGAAGTTTCAGTTTGTTAGCACGATACAGCCTCCGGAGTATGAACAAGTGACCAATTTTATGATGTAATATTATTCAGAGCGTCTCAAAGATGAACTCTATTGATATTCAACTCAGTAAAGCCAGTACAACGGGTGCTATGGTACTTGAAGTACCAAATTTTCGTCATTCTTGGAGAATTTTCAGTTTGTTAGAACGAAACAGCCTCCGGAGTTCAACAAACCACCAATTTTATGATTGAGTATTATTCAGGGCATCTCACTGATAAAGCCTATCGATTTTCAGCTCAGCGGAGCCAATACAACAGGCGCTACAGTACTTTAAGTACGATATTCTTGTCATTTTTGGAGAAGTTTCAGTTTGTTAGCACGATACAGCCTCCGGAGTATATACAAGTGACCAATTTTATGATTGGATATTATTCAGAGCGTCTCAAAGATTAAAGCTATTGATATTCAACTCAGTGAAGCCAGTACAACGGGTGCTATGGTACTTGAAGTACCATATTTTCGTAATTTTTGAAAAAATTTTAGTTTGTTAGCACGATACAGCCTCCAGAGAGTATACGATTGATCAATTTCATGATTGAATATTGTTCAAGGTATCTCACAGATGTACCCTATTAATTTTCTGTTAACTAGAGCGAGTACAACGGGTCCTATTAATCCAGATATACTGAATTTTTGGTTATTTTCGAAGAAATTTTGGTTTGTTAGCACGATACATTCCCCGAAGTGTTTACAAGTAACAATTTTATGATAGAATATTGTTCAGGGCCACAGATGCGGAAAAGCGTTTATTTTCTTTCTCGTTTGATCTTGTATCCTCTTCGCCATCAGATGGTGCCTCGTCTTCAGAAGAAAAATGTTCTGTTAAAGTCTGGCTGTATAAAGACATGTTATCATCTGTTGATGAGGAGCTATTTGATGACGACCTTTTTCTCTTACTTTCCTTTCCTTCTAAAGTCGTGGTTTTCTTTTAGTCCGCTGCTTCCTTCCATATTATTGTCTTCCACAAGTTCTCGTTCTGTTAATATGGTAGGAGCAAAGCCACTTCGGGAATAACAAGTAGATTGTATGGATAAATACCTGTAGCAGAGAAACCTGATATTATATTTTGTGGGGTTACTGCCTTGTCCCAAACGATAGTAAACAACTCTCCAAACCTCTGTCTAGTTATGGCTCGGTCTCTGTGCCGAGTCCAGTATAACAGTACCTGTTCATCCCAATGGTGCTCGAATGATTTGAATACAGCCTTGTCCATTGGCGGGAGCTCGTGTGTTGTATTACTCGGTAAGCATAAAAGGGTGATACCATAAGAATCGGCAGTTTCAACAATAAAAGGATCCAAAAGGCAAGATGCGCCATCAAAAATCAAAAGTCAATTTACTGAAAGTTTATATTTTCCAAAGTGCTTAATCAATTCGTTAAATGTTTCAATTGCCATGCTCGCTTTCTTCGTCATAAGCGTCAGAGTGCCTGGTGGCAAGTTGTCAAACCATTCGCTGACTTTTAAATAGAAAACCATCCTTTGACCTTTAAATAGAACTGCTCGGGGAATCCTTCCTCCACTGGCGTTACCACAAGCAACAACAGTAACATTCTCCGTATGTTCTGGTGCCACTAGATGGACCCTTTTGACTCCTTTTTTAGCAACGATAGTTTGCTGGTGATGCAACCTTAACCTGCACCCCTTTTCATCCATATTAAAAAAAATTTCAGTTTCATCCATCATGTCAGGATCTAAAAGCACTTTTTGAAGCTTTTCAAAATAATCAGATACAATATGTTTGTTGAGCTTTTGTGCTCTCGCCGGGTTCATATTCTGCGCCTTTCTAGGAGTAGTCTCTGGGTGTCTCTTTAAAAACGCTCTCAACCAATGACGGCCAGATAAGCGTCTTTCTTGAGAAAACATGTTAGATATACCATTTAACTGACAATAATTAATGCGATGCCTGGGATAGTCTAATAATTCGGGACACTAATTCTGTAAATCCCACTACGTAAAACATCTACTTGACGTCAATCATTCATTAACACTTAACACAGAACTAGAAGTACTACATATTTGTGATAAGAAACAAAAACTGGATTTCCTTGAAGGATTGGAAATTAGAAGATACTCAAGAAACCTACAATATGAAGTAAATGAACAGATAAATCTAGTTCTCCACTTTTAAACTGTCTTCTCAAGTGATCATTGTAGAGATCAGCAGATATAGTTTTAATGGTTTTCTATATCATTACACAGTTATACTGATCTTAATTGGGAGAAAGATATCTGGAATATTCCCACAGGGCTAGTAATATATAAGCTTTAATATTCGTAATATCATATCTTCTTTTTTCTATTAACATATATTAATTAACTCACAACATTTTTCTCAATATATTGTGGAATTATCAAGAAACAGTAAGTTTAATTTAAAACAGTAATATAAGTAGATTCCACGAAGTAAGGGTCGAGATCGTTAGTTTCTTTAAATATATTTATGTAATTTTATTTAAATAATAGCTATTACATGATTTCATTCCTTTTAAGTGTTTGATACTGACAATAGTGATGATTTCACTATAACTACTCCAGAGATTAAGGAGTTAGCAGAAAAAGTATACCCATCATGCAAATACATATTACAGTTATGGCAATTCAACATCACATTGTGATAATGTTCTTTTTTTCCTGTTGTTTTCATCACATGCACATCTATACAACCGCTTATGCCCAGCTTGTGGCCGTTAACTTTTGTGATGTTTCAACTTAAATTCTCAGCGATGTTAAAGCGCTGCCTCTTCACATTACTGTGATGTTAATAAAACTTCCTTGAAAGGAAGTCTTTATAACGAACTAAAAACAACATTTCAGTTACATTCTGAAATACATTTTAACATCTTGACGATGTTAATGCAATGTTTAAAAAATAACATCTTATCAATGATCTAAATGCGATATTTCAAAAACATTACAGTGAATTCTCTTAGATGTTGTATGGACATTACTTGAACCTCTAAATAATATACCTCAAACATTCTAGATGACATCCTATAGATGTTTCTGTGCCTAATCGGCAAATAAAGAGTGAACAACTAAGAACGCCGGCTGTCGGCCATATTTCAAAAAATAGTCATGGTACAACTTCAAAAAAATACCTTCATGAACATGAACCTGAAAAATCGCTGGAAAATTTTTTTCAGTTCCTAAAATATCTGCTATGGGGTGTAATGAACACTTAAAAACATAATACTGTGACTATCTCCAAAAAAGACACACTAAAGGTATCCTAGAAATACAATTTGTGATATATTGATGAGATTATGAAAAAATGTAGTTAGGGACTTTTTGTCCTTATTCTTCAAGTAAGGTGTGGGGGAAGGTTCAACCTAAAAAATAAATGTCGTAACACTTTTTTGTTTTTTAATCGATATCAATGCTTTTGGCGTCATTTAAAAGAGTTTTTTCTCTTCAATAAGATATGCTTAAGAAAAATAACAAATTTGTACAATTTTGTCAACGCTATGTGAAAAAGTCGACAATTTTCCCATTTTTCTCGGAAACTTCAAATGTAATGAGGTATTTTTTAAATTCTGATGAAAAGGGGTTAAAAAAAAGGGATATATTCCAAGATTTACGATATCAGATATAAAAATTTAAAAAATACATCCATTTACATTTGAAATTTCCGAGTGGATGCGAAATTATCTAATTTTGTCATCAATCTTTTAAATGCAGCTAAAATTATTAATATCGGTTGAAAAACGAAAAAGTTATACATTTGTTCATAAGTTATAGCCTTCCCCACCCATTATTTGAAGAATACTGGCAAAAAATATCCTTAATTAAATTTTTTCATAATCTCATCAAGATTTGAAAAATTGTATTTTTAGGACACCTTTAGTATATTTTTTTGGAGTATTATGTTTTCGAGTGTTCATTCTGCCCCTAGCGGATATTTTAGAGACTGCAAAATAATTTCCAGCAATTTTTTAGGATCACTTACCTGAAGGTAGATTTTTTGAAAGTTGTACCATGATTATTTTCTGAGAAGTGCCCTACAGTCGTTCTTAGTTGTTCACCCTGTATATTTGAGATAAAATAGCGAAAAAAACAATAGAGGATTTAAAACGCTTATTCACTATTAATGAACAGTACAGTAAATTCGAAAAAACAGTTACAAAATTAGAAAAAAGAATATCTTGTCCCGGAATCCAACCTGAAAAAAATAATATTGTGTAAACATATTACATAACAAGTGTGGAAAGTGGAAACTATTGAACGAATTCAGTGAAAGCAAGAAATAAGAAGGGTATATTAATCACTAGTTGTCATAACGTAACATATATATATAGTTTTTTGATAATATTAAAACTAATAAAAATTTTATACCATAAAGATTTTATTAAACAATACGTTATTTCGACAGAAATCCAATCTGATTAAAGAAAATTCTATAGTTTACTTACGGTTACTTTTTCTCACGCAAGAGTCGCTGTTACGAGTGCCTCAAACATTCCATAACGTACACTTCAAAATCATCTGTGAAACATTTAAAGGTGTTCTGAACAGCAGCTGATAAAAAAATTACTTTAGATCAAATTGTGCTCTTGGAGACCTTTGATCGATCATCATAAACTACATAAAACTTGACTGGGACCCATTTTCCATAAGATACATGCGGTGTTCTTCAAAGGAGTAATAACATATTTTATTTCGAGAAGTGACTTTTCATGATTTACCTCCTATTACATGCCTCACTCCGTTTGGCAGGTAAATTCAAGTGTGCCATGAAAATTAATACTTCTTTTCTGTCTAAAATAATATACTATTCTCATCTTGCTATTTTCATCCTGGAACATATTGTATATTAGCATCGTGGAATTGTAACTTAATGAAAACTAAGCATTATTGATACACTGTATACAAAAAAACTACTTATGAAGAAGAGATATGAACACATTATCAAGTTAAATAAGTTTATAATTAATTGTATTCAATTAAGTATCCAATAGCTTTGTCTACAATAATAAATAATTGAATACTATTTGTTGACTGGAGCATTCAGTGTCATGAGTTACATATTCTTCAACTAGATTAATATAAACCATTGTAATGGATAACTACAGCTTATTTATTGTATTCAGTGTATTTTCAAATGGAAATGAGCTTTATAACAGAAATTTCTGTTTTTAAAGTCTTAAACAGTCTCTTATTGTTTAAAAGAATTGTAAGTATGAATGTTAAAATTTTCTAAACCTGCAAAAATATATTGATGAATACTACTATAAAAACTAGAACTAGAGATACTTGATTCAATATTTTGTGTACTGTTTTATACAATGTCTGTATCAGACTACCTGAAATAGTTACTTCCCTTTACATAATTACCAACTATTTGTTTTTTATTTATGTAAGTAGCTTCTTAAACAACTTGAACATTGAAAAGATTTTCTTCTAGATTCAAATCTCTGCCAACGTATTATCATGTTTTATTATTAATAATAATATGTACCCTATTGCAATATTAAATTTTTTGTAGGGTATAATGCATATGTAGGATTTGAAATATTGTGAATCGTTTTTAAATATACTTACTAACTAAAATATTTTAAAAGTTGACAAAACCCTTTTTTGTAAACTCTATCGTATAATGTTAGTGTACAATTCCGCCACCTGGAATTTCAATGTACAATAACCCATTAAAGTATTGAATGAGTATTAAGTTTTAATAATTATGATTTTGGAGGTACTTACCGATAAAAATTGTTGTTTGTCCATTATAACAAGAATTATAACTGAGTATAGAAACTGTAGCTAAGTAAGAACTAATGAAAACGAAGACCACTTCATTCAAGTACTTCTTCTTGTAAAAAATGTGCTTCCTGCAAATAAAATATAACACAAAACTGAAAACCACCCGCCATTTCATGCTTGTCATTTGTTTCGTTCGTCAGTTCCTCTTCTGTTTTCTTCTTTTTTTCATGTTACTGTGATGTTTGATATGATATATTACTGAGAGGTTTATGAACTAACATCGTACAGACGTAATCGTAGGAAGTTACTTGAAATTATTTCGAAAGTATGTAAAAGTAACTGCAACACATGTGATCATCTTAAAAACATGTTAGTTGGTAATATTACAATAACGTTCTGTATGTGACATTAGTGAGAAGTATACAAATTAGCATCGTATGAATGTTTTCTATAGGAAGTTGCTTAAAAGAAGTTCATAGGTTGTGTATGTAACTACGAATTCAAGTATTATTATGTACATCAAAAATATGTTTTATTTACATGACATGGATGTTAATAAAGTTGGTAACAAAATTAAGACATCTAGGAGATATCTTATTACCGTTTGAAATAAACATCACGAAAAGTCTCTAAAAATAACATCACAAAAAAGACTTGTCATGTTTCTTGTTTAGTGGGTAGTCTAAAACACGGGTGTTTTTCAAAATTTTACACTCGTAGAATCGTTTCTCTCACCTAGAGCTCGTCTAGAACTTCGTTTATTCTACCCTTGATACAGAATATACTATTCTATTATATGGAAGGTATTAACATTATAAAAAGAATTGTTCGAACTGTGTTACAAAAATCGTGTCCTCCAGTGTACTTGACTGGATTAAAAATTAGAAGAACTATTAGGATTTCTAGTATTTCTATGATGAATCCAACACTTTACGTTAATATAATGTTTTATTCGGATACTCCTATTGTATCACGTATATCTAACATTTAAAAAGTATCACGAATGATGATACATATATCTTCTAATATACTCTAAACATTCCAAAATAATAAATAACCTAATATATAGATCATTTTATCCCATCTCCCTCATAACCACGACGGTGCAAGTAATTTTAATTTGCATTTCAGGTTATTACAAATTATTTCCGAAATAGTAAATAAAGAAGTCCACCGTGCACTATATTTTCCATTATTCTTGCTGTATACTTACAAGATTAATACGTTCATATTTCATTGCAGTTAAAAATATCTGAGGACACTCTGGAGGTTTATTTTACTTTCATCCGGTCAACAGGGTTTCCGTTACTCCTCCAGCGTTGTTGAGGGGTTCGCGGTTATAACAGAGGCAGGACACCTTCAGCGTTCATAGGGGCATTTTACTACTGAATGTATAAAAAAACGCATAAACTTGTATCAATAAATTTCTTCGTACTCTTTTCATATAATTTTTGGGCCTCACAAAATGCGATTCAATTTTAAAATCAAACCAGGTAGCCAACTAATATTTTTTTCGATGTTCAGAAAAAAATTGGTACTTTATATGTAAAAGTCTTAATCGAGGCGGATAACAGAATAATTATTAGAGTTTCATCCATTTTTTTGCCAACGTTTCGGTGCTATTCGTCACCTTCTAAAGAAAATTCAGTTCCAGACATTCCACTTGAATGGATTTTAAAGCTAATACGATTTTTGTTTGCTGGCAGTTATTTTCAATTTGACAGTAAAAATTATAAACGAATTGGTGGACCTGCAATGGGTAATCCAGTGACCCTAATTTTGGCCAATATAGTTATGGAGAATGTTTTGAGTGATATCGTGTCTAGCTTGCCTTTCCATTGTCTCATTTGAGGTTGTATATGTTGATGATACCATCATGTCCGTATCAAAAAGAGAAGGTGATAGTGTTCGGACCTATTCTAATTTTTTCAACCCTAGTGTACAATTTACTATGGAAGGTGAAAATTCACCCTTCGGTTCACCTTTTTTGGATGTTATTGTAATCAGGACAGAGCACCAGACTATAACCACCAATTCTTATGATAAATCGATCGAAATTTATTACTGAAATTCTAGAAATGTTTAAAAATAAATTCTTCTTTGTGTGCCATGCTTGTTACCAAAATTTAATACTCTTAGACGGATGTTCATCGAAACGCTTCTATTACATAGTAAAGAACGCCAACTAGTGAATGTTTTACGTGCCAGTTCTATTCTGGTTAAGATTTCTTCAAGGCTTTCAACTTTACAATCCATCCAGCTACCCAAATACCTAAAGTGTTGTACTCTGTCCAGAATTTTATCATCTAATTTTAATTTTGGATACTCGATATTAATTTCACCGACCACCATCCACTTCGTTTTCTTTGTGTTGACACTTAAGCCCCATTCCTTGCATGCATTGTTCACTTCATTTAGTAGTGCTTTGAGGTTTTCGATGCTTTCTGCCATTATAGCAGTATCATCAGCGTACCTAATGTTGTTAATGACTTCTCCATCAATTTTAACACCTTCATGACGATATTTCAGCGCTTCTTCAAATACAGCTTCCGAGTAGACATTAAAAAGCATTGGTGACATGACACATCCCTGCCTGACGCCACGTTTAATAGGAACTTTTTCTGAAACCTCTTGTTCCACTTGTACTCTAGCAGTCTGTTTATAATAAAGGTTTTTGAGTAGTCTTACATCATATAAGTCAAAACTAATTCGATCTAAGCATTGAAACAGTAGTGTATTCGGTACGTTGTCAAAGGCTTTCTCGAAATCGATGAAACATACGTAAATGTTTTTACGAAATTCAACACTCTTTTGCAAAAGTGTTCGCATGCAGAACAACGCCTCACGGGTACCCATACCGCCTGGAAAACCAAACTGCTCATCACTAATTATGTCCTAACAAAGACGATATATACGATAATGCAATATTTTCAAAAATATTTCAAGTGTGTGACTCATCAAATTGATAAGTCGGTAGTCATCACATTCTTTTGGGTTACTCTTTTTTGGGATAGTAACAAATAAGGATTCCAACCAGTCGTCTGGTATTTCACCAGTGCTATATATCTTGTTAAATAGGGATGCGATGATCCCAACTCTCTCGTCGTCTAATAATTTTAGCAGTTCTGCAGGTACCTCGTCCGGTCCAGGG
Organism: Galeruca laticollis; assembly: GCA_963921935.1. Taxonomy (NCBI): domain Eukaryota; kingdom Metazoa; phylum Arthropoda; class Insecta; order Coleoptera; family Chrysomelidae; genus Galeruca; species Galeruca laticollis. Next base: position 59,627,654 of record OY998175.1, on the reverse strand, counting down.
TCTTTCTTCGCTTTGCTTGATCTATTGCTTTTTATACTTCGGAAACTAGGATCGGTGGGCCCTTGTCCCTGTTTGATGTGATTTGTTGGTATTCTCTTTGGTCGTCTTTGAATAATTCTTTTATATAATTTTCCCATTCGGTACAGCGCTCCTCTACCTAACTTAATATTCTTCCACTAGAGTCTCGGATGATACTTGTTTTGTAAGTTTTACATATCTCCGTTAATTCTTTTAGTTTTTTGTGTAAGTGGAAACTGTCATACTGTTGTTCCAGTTTTTCAATTTCTAGACAAGATTCCTTCAGCCATCGGTCTTTTGCTGCTTCAATTTTTTTCGTATTTCTTTATGAATTCCATTATATTTTTCTCTATTTTTGGTTTTGTGTTATCTTCTTATGTCCATTAGGTCTAAAATATCCTGTGTCATCCACTTCTTTTTAGCATTACGATTTATTCATAAAATATTTTGAGCTGTAGTCATTATTGAGGTTTTTATTTGTTTCCAGTAACCATTCGCAGTGCTAGCGTCATCAATTTTAGTTTCGTGCATTTTAGTATTGATTTCTTGAGAGACCTTATTCATTATGTGAGGTTCATGGAGTGCATCTAGGGCTATCATAGGGGTCTTCTGGGTTTCATTGACTGTTTTTAACTTGATTTTAAATATAGAACACAATGAGGTATCGTCTGAATGGATATCTGCACCTGGGTAGGTCTTAACCGACTTTATGCAATTTTTAAATCTCTCATTGATTAACCCTCCAATAACCGCGTGGCGTCTGACAGACGCCACTCTGATAAACAATGCGCAGAACTTTTTAAAATAGTGAGATACAGACTTCCCCTTCCATCTACCTTCCTAATACGCCGACTACTTTGATACATTCAGTCTGAACTGAAATCTCTTGAGCGTAGGTTAATTTATCAAGCTTTTTAGTTGGTTGGCGTCTATCAGACTCCACGCGGGCACAGGTGTTTCAATTTATTTTTTGGTAATTTCTTGAAAGGTAAGATAAATGATTGAAATAATGATTCAATAATTTGATTTATGGTTGTTTTATTATTTTAGATGGATAAAAAGAAAGTTTACCGTTTTGACAAAACCGAAGATGTCGAGGAAATGCGACGGCTGGCTTATATTTCCGATTCGGATTTGTCAGATGCTAATGATGACAGTAGTTACATATCCGATTTGGAACAGTTAGAAGAATATGATGAACATTCCGATACAGAGCACGAAAGTGATAATAGTGGAGAAAATGAAGAAATTGAAATTGAAAATTCAGATGCCAATGTATTATTTGGGAAAGATGGAATTACTAAGTGGAATATGGATCGTCCTAGACAAGCGGTAAGGACTAGCTCTCACAATATTATGACCCATTTGCCAGGTGTAAAACAAGTAGCTAAGAATGCCAAGACTGCTCTGCAATGTTGGGAGTTATTATTGCCCGACGAATTGATTGTAGTCATAGTAGAAAATACAAATAATCATATACTGAGCAAGAGAGATCAATTCAGTAGAGAAAGAGACTGCAAACCGACAGATTCAATTGAAATAAAAGCGTTCATTGGTCTTTTGTTTATGGCAGGAGTTCATAGAAATAGTAAATTAAACACGCAAGATTTATGGGCCACAGACGGTTCTGGTATTGAATTATTTCGTCTTACAATGTCTCGTAATCGTTTCCATTTTCTGCTACATATATTCGTTTTGATGATAAGCAGACAAGAAATGAACGTAAGATGTATGACAAATTATCTCCTATTCGGCAAATATTCGATATATTTGTTCATCGTTGTGAAAAAAATTATTCAGTAGGAGAGTACGTTACGAAAGATGAGATGCTTCCAGCATTCCGAGGACGATGCTCATTTAGGCAATATATCCCCAGCAAGCCAAATAAGTATGGCATAAAAGTATATTCTCTTGTGGATGCAAAGACGTGGTACACTCTGAATATGCAGATCTATGTAGGACAGCAACCTGATGGTCCGTTCAAGGTAAGCAATTCTTCGCATGACTTGGTCAAATGATTATGTAAACCAATTCGTGGAAGTGGACGTAACATTACTGGTGATAACTGGTTTACCAGTTTTGATCTAATAACCGACTTATTGAAAAATGATAGACTGACCTATGTAGGAACAATAAGAAAAAACAAAAGGCAACTTCCAACAAGTTTTGTGACCGTTCAAAACAGGGAGCAATATTCGAGTCGTTTTGCATTTCAGAAAAATTTAACTTTGGTGTCATATATTCCGAAAAAGGGCAAAAATGTTATTCTCTGTTCTTCAATGCATCACGATTCAACAATAGACAAGGAAACTGGCGTGGCACAAAAACCAGAAATAATAACATTTTATAATTCCACAAAATCGGGTGTTGACATTGTAGATCAATTATGTGCTACTTATTCAGTCTCAAGAAATACAAATAGATGACCAATGGTTATATTTTATACTATTCTAAATGTAGCAGCAATTAATGCTCACGTAATTTATAAAGGAAACTTGAATGATGATTTAGAAAAAAGAAGACACTTTTTACAATCGTTAGCTGTGGAGATGGCCAAACAACATATAAGAAGAAGATCAGAAATTTTAACTCTACCCATAAATCTCAAGAAACGGACTAGCTAAGTGTCATCTCTTGATGCCAGTGAGCCAAGCACTTCTGTGGAAGCTGGAAATAATGATGTACAAGCCATAAGAAAAAGATGTTATATGTGTAGTAGGAAAAAAATCGCATGACCAAATACAAGTGCAAGCAATGCAATCATTATATATGCCTCGAACATGCAGAATATATATGCCAGTCATGTCATTTCAAATGAAAGAAATATTGTCGCATTTGGGGATTTTTAAATTTTATTGTATTATTCTATTTGTGCTTGGAAATTATCTGTGTTTATGAATTTAATTTGTTTTGTTTGTATGTTTTAAAATGTGAATTTGAAGAAAAACATTAAAATAAACATAAGTAGTATGTATATTATTTAAATAAAACCTTAATCATATATTTCCATTTTATTCTTATGATCTAATTGAATGGTGTCTGACAGACGCCACGCGGGTACTTGTGTTTCGAAATTGAACGCGGGTGCCCGAGGGTTAATATAGAATCAATCTGATCTTTTATAACGTTGCCTTCTCTATCACTTGGTGCCCTCCAGGTGTACAGTCTACGATTTGGCAGGCAGAACGACGTATTCATGATTACAAATTTTTCTTCCTGGCAGAACTGTACCAAGCGTTCTCCTCTATTATTTCGATTTCCTAATCCAAACTTAACAGTAATATTAAGAGTGTTTTCTTATTCAACCTTAGCATTAAAATCACCCATTATAATAGTAATCTCATGGTTTTTCGTCATACCTAAGGCTTATGATAAAAGTCGATAAAGGGATTCAACAACTGTGTCATCTTTGTCAGCAGTGGATGCTTATATTTATATTAACTGGATATCGTCCCCTTAAAGCCGAAAGGTCGTATGTGACATTTGAATAAAATAGAGTAATCGCTAAATTCAATTTTTTGTAGTTTGTTTTGGTTTAAAATCTTCACAAAATTTCGATATGGGGGTTCAAAAATATGTGTTTACAGTGTTTTAAATGTATTAAAAACACAACTATCGTTTAATCAAAATGAAATTATTTGAATTGAATTATGTAAGATTAAAAGCTACATACGACCTTTTGCCTTTCATTATTTCGCAAATGATCGTACATAGATGAGATAGAAAATTTTATTAATTATAATTTGGAACATAAAAGAAAAAATGGTTAAAAAGTATTCTACAGAAGTTCAGTTTCTTCTTGATCGGGTTCTGGAATTCGATCTACTACATTGGACCTACATGGAAGAGATGTATAAAAATTATGGTACATGGCTGGCATAGCATCTACTCTGCAAAGGTTCACAAGACTTTTCTTTTTTTTCAGATATTGGCAAAGGTTTATTATATTTCTTTTTCAATTCTGGTTCCAAGGCAGTTCTTCTATTAATTTTGGGCGCTACTATGGGCATTTCAGTGAAATTGTCTTGGGAATGATCTCCTTTTACAAAAATAATCATTGGGCTAGTTTTTTTGAATTGGAGCATCTTAATGTTCATCCAGTTGATGATATTCCCGTCTTTATCTTCAGACATTCTTTGACTAGTTAAAGAAAGTTTCAGTGCGTTTAGATCTAAAATATCATCGTGAGAAAGCTCCTGAACAAGATACGGTTTCTTTCGGCGAGCAGTTCTGATTACAACAGGCCATTCATGTGGAGTATAAATTCTCAAATGTTTTTCGCTAGTCTCTATGCATCGAGTCTACTTCCATATCAGTATGACCCGTTTCTAGGAAATTTTGGCCGATAATTTCAATTGGCAGTTTTTTTACAGCATACAATAGCAGGGAGGCAATAAACCGGTTACGATTTTGACCACCACATGAGTATGAATATGAAAAAACATGTTTGACTGTAACAGGTAGCGTCTTAGTCCAAAAATAGGAAAATCCATCCTTGGTGCATTGATCATACACACAAAAATTGTATGAACAGAATTTCAGTGCATAGTAAAAATGCGATACTTCCGAGCAAGGAGTATACAAAACCGACTGAAAATCAAATGGTACCGATTCAACGCTGTTGTCTATTTCCGCTCTTTTCTTGTCGTCTTCTTTCTTCTTCCGGGACCATTATTTATTTCTTAAGTACCTGTCGTAGCTTTCTTTCATATCCTGCTTCTTATCACCATCACTTTGTTTATATTTTTCACATGTGGAGCAGCTATCTTTTTTGGCCTATGGAATCCCAGGTTATATTCTGTACAAAATATCTTCCTATATACTGCAGAAGAAACTGGATCTGGTATATTTTCCTCAGTGCATTTTTCTACATATAATTCATACATTTTAGTAATGTTCAGCTCAGATGATAAGTACTGTCTCTTTGTTTTGGATCGGCAATAGTGACTTTACATCACTGGAAAGGATTTAATGTGCTTCTTGACAAAAATTCGTGTAGGTTCAGATGTCTTATTTTTTGGTGAATGATTTCCTCTTCCGTCTTTCGAAACAACTGATGATCCACGGATTTCTTTCATTCTCGCCAATCGTACTGTTTTATCAGATATGTCTAAACAATGCAAAAATGTCTTTTTGCAAACCTGAATATCTCCAGGAAAATAGTACATGTATGCATTGTTTCTTCTAGGATTTGCGGAACTTGTATCTTTCCTTCGTCTACTTACCATTCTCTTTTTCACATATTTACATGAGAAATATCTCTGTCTTCCATATGAACCTGTTTTCCAATAACATTCGTGAATTCTCTCTATAACATCTTTAGTTACTTTATTATTACATTTTAGTTTACACTTACAACAATCTACCAATTTTGCTTTTTTCTTAGGAAATATTTTTCCTGTCCGATTTTTATATTCGTTCCCCAGATTCTTCTCCTTTTTTGCTACTGATTTCTTCCATTGAAGAGAATCGCTCTTTCGTTTTCTCCCTTTTCCTTTATTTTCCTCAACTCTCTCTTGTTCTTCCTCTAATTGTTCTTCATTATTGCAGTTAATTTCCTCAAAAAACGCTTCCTCAGTTTAATTAATTTCATCAGCTGATGGTTCGTATGTGACATCATGTATAAAATCATCTTCTTCGTCGAGTTCTACATTTATTCTTTGGTCTTTTCCTTTGTTTATGCATATCGGAATATTTGTATCATTATTTTCATCGTTACATACCGTATTGCCAATTTCATCTGGAGTCAGTTTATTATTTACACAGTAGCCTATTTTATTATAATCTAGCTGATTTATATATTTTACAGTTTATTCTGGGCACTGAAAAGTGACTGATTCATGTATCTGCATTTCGATATCCTCATTTAACAGAATACCATGTTCAGTGTCTACCATATAATTTTGAATATCAATTACATTACCAGCAGGGATATCTATTACATTCTCTTCAGTCGTTAGATACAAACCAGATAGTTTTTCATCATACAAAAAAGTACAAGTACTTTTATAATTTGATGAAGGATGAGTTGGACAAATTTAGTTCACAAAATTCAGTTCAGGATTGTTCTGCTTAATATGCTGGCCAAACTAAACGGCTCCTACGTTCCTAGAGTATGAGAACACAAAAATCCTTGTAAGATTAAACATTTAACTGATTCGAATAAAACACCTTTGCAGATTCTCCATTTTGAAAGAAATCATGACTTCAATTTCAAAAACGCGAGCATTATTGATTTTGAGGAGAATTATAAGAAGAAACTAATTAGTGAGGGGGTTATGATCCAAAAAGCAAAAACTGTATTAACAACAAAACAAATAAATATAAATGAAGTCGTATATATAACCATCTAATCAATAATTTTATTCGTTGATTTCTTGACAAAATTTGGCAACGTCTCAAAATCAGGTATTCAGTTTTCTGATATATTGATTATATCCTTAGTTATTTAATTGCCGTTGAAACCAGGCTAGAAAATTGAATTTCTGTGCACTCGCAAAGGACTATCCACGGGTATTTTTCAATATTCCTGTTTCATTGTACGGGGGTGAGGCAACCCTTACTTTATTTCAGATCAAAACTTTTTTTCGAGATGAAGTTTTATGAAATAAAATTATAACTTAAAACACTTGTTTTATTTGAAAAAAAATATTCTTAAATTCTTTTCCCAAAACTAATAGCTGCAGAGAAAAAAATAAACACCACAATTTATAGTTTCTTCAACGAATTGAGTGGAAAACAGTAAATATGTAAAATGTAATACGATTCATAATAAATGCTGGAAATCACCACGTCTACTTTGTTTTTAATTAAGAAGTTTTAGAATGGTAGGCTGATGTCATTTCGGCAATTCATTTACCGTATTTACTTAACGTTTATTCAAATTGTAGTATGCTGCTGTCAAACACTGTTGTTGATAGTTACCAATCGAAGTTCACTTGTAAGTTTGTAGTTTGATATATTTGCGTCATTTGTGTATTGTTTATTTTATAACATGTATACAAACGCTGAAATGACAGACATGTATTTTGTGTATGGTATGGCAAATTGTAATTTTTCGACGACCTAGACGTCTTTATGCTGAAAAATATCCGCAACGAATGACCTATCATCATTACTTATTTGCACGTATTCACAGCCGCTTATCAGAAACTGAAATCTTAAATAGGAAATTCAAACAACACTGGTCGTTTCCGGACAGTATATGATGGTAGAACAAGCAACTTTAGATGAAATTGATATACACCCGAAAACAAGCACTAGAAAAATTGCCAACACCCTAATTGGCGAATTTTAAAAGAGCAGCCGTTATATCCCTACCACGTCCAACGGGTTCAAGCTCTTCCACCTAGAGATTTTCCTCAACGAGTAAGATTTTGTTAATGGTTAAGACACGAAATGCGACAAAATCCTCAATTTTTGAATAAGTTATGCCTTGTTTACGGACGAGGCACATTTTTCAAGGGTACTGTAGTCTGAGGTCAAGGGCTCTGTTTCTTCCCAATCGACGTAAAGTTGAACGAGGGAGGCAGGCAGAGCCCAGGGGACAAATTTTGCACGGAGAGTCCTAGGACATTGCACCTCCTTAATCTGTCCCCAGATCGCTGAGTATTCCCAATATGATTGGGAGTGTGTGTTCATAGATTACACCCTTCACGTGGTGGCCTTGTTGCAACTGCACTCAGCGGATCTAGACCGGGAGGTCGATAAACTGGTATATATACTAGGGCTCCCTGATATTATATTCCGAGGACTACTGCCCTTATTATATCATTTCCGATTTTCTATACAGGATCCGATTGAAATCTTGAAGAGTGCCAGGCATATAAGCTAGGGCTTCCTGATATTTTAATCCGAGGACTACAGCCCCCTTATAATATATTTTCCGAGTTTCTATACACGTTCCGATTGAAATCTTGGAGAATGCCAGGCATATGAGATGAGGCTTTTTTCTCTGCTGCTATTGGGCTTGGGAAAAAATTTAAGAATAAAATTTTTTTGTAAATAAAACAATAATTGTGAGTTAAAATTTTATTTTATAAAAGTTTTGATATGAAAAACAGGAAAGGTTGCTAATTTCACCGCCGTATAATTTAACAGGAATATTGGAAAAATACTCGTGGCTAGTCCTTTACAAGTGCACGAATATAGAATTCCAAATTTCTAGCTTTACTGAAATATTGAAAGAAAACTCAATTTTAGTCACCACCTTTTAAGGGTGATATCTCGGAAAGGGGTCGGCTCAGGAAATTATGTTATAGGAAAGACCCATCTTAATTTCATACGAGCAATCACCTCCTGAATTTTGTCGCATGAATTTAGAAACACCCTGTATCTTTATACCTTTGGACCTGGTTTAGTTCGTATTTTTAAATGGTTTTCCTCTATTGTTGTTACAGTTTTGTTCAATTTGTCTTTATTTTGCTTCTCAATTGTCATCTGTAGTTTCCAATTTATTGAAAAACTATATTTTTGTTGTTCGGTATTGCTTTTTGTAGTCCTGAGGAAGGTGAAGAATTGCACCGAAACGTAGGCAAAAAAATGGAAGAGTCAAACTAGAAATCATTTTTTCACACGCTTCTATTAAAACTAATGCTCATTTGGATACAAAACATGCAAAACATCATTACATTGGTTCTTTATTTTTGTTGAATTATCTTCAAAATTTTCCACACAACTCGCTAAATTACACTTTTTTTTATTGATGCCTCACATTACCTATTTAAAACACGCCTCAGTGTGTTTAAATCGAATATTCAAACAAATGCGTTTTTTAAAGTCCCTATGGTAACAACTAGAGAAACGTATTTTAAAGTCCCTATGGTAACAACTAGAGAAACGTAAGTATCAATGACATCTTTTTTTATTAGTTTTTAAATTGTATATTTTCATTGTGAACCAATGTCTTATTTGATTTTTCCTGCAAAGGTTATTTACATATTCATATATACATTGTATCCTTTTGAATATAAATAAAGAAACTTTTTGATTATTGATCTGACAGCAGTACCTCGTAACGTCAAATAAAAATAAATACTATTTAGGATGGTCTCTCACAAAACTTGGCTGGGCATCGAGGGCGGCTTTTATGAAATGAAACTTGGCTGGGCATCGAGGATGGACTTCCATTTTTTGTAGTAATAATATTTTATGATTTCAAAGTGCACCAATAAAAAAATAGCGTAAAGTATTCGTGGATAACTGGTCTTTCAAACACTTGCTTTATTTCGAGCACTCCGGCTGCGCCGTCGTGCTCGAAAATTCGCGCGTGTTTGAAAGACCTCTTTATCCACTTATACTTTAATAAACTATTATAAACATTCTTTAATACTATTGTTTGGAATATGTTTTAAGTTAGTTCCTTTTAGTTAGTATTATGATCACTAAATTAGGTAAAACACTATTCCATGTACAGTAAAGTTTTGAATTTATGTCTCAATAAAAACCTAATTATTTTCCACACCTAAAATTATGTTACACCAAAACTGTGCAGGACCCAAGCAGACACGTTACCATGCTTAACTACATGAAAGCGTGTCCTCTCGGCCGGGTACGTATAACAAAGGTTTCAAAGTCAAACGGACACCGGTGTCATCTATGGCCCAGGAGATTGATCACATATCGGACACCGGTGTCCGCTATTGCGCTTAACCTGTTAAGGGAAATCACTGGACATTTGTGCAGGAACATCGCTACTGTTGTTCGTTGTTGGAGAGACAGTAGAGAGTTGTCAACAGCATAACAGGAGGTCTGGCGTACCCCTAAGAACAACATAGCATCAGAATCCACGTTTAAAGTTACTATCCCTCAGAGACCGACATAGCAAAACAAGGTCAATAATGTGGGCTGAAATTGGACACATATTCACAATACTATGAGTATACCACCAAATTCGCTATTTTGATCTGCAATATTGTCGTCCAAGGTTAATTCTATCTTTAACAAATAACTGCTGCTCGTTATATCAGAAGGAGAAGAGTTTTAATTTAATTTATGGGCTCGTAATGGCCATACACAAGTTAAGTGTTGGCGTGAAGAAGGGCGATTTTACAATGTGTTTTGGAGCTCGAGTTTGCCCTCAGCAGAAGGTTAATAGTTTAGGGTACAAACAGTAGAATTTCCTTAGAGTTTTAGAGGGGTATTAAATTGCTCGAAGTTCCGTTGATAATGTTTTGCAAACAGTTGCTCTACCTTACCCACAAGCATTGAATACTTTCACAGCAAGATAATGCCATAATGTGACAGCTGTAACATTATAGTACTTAGTAGGAGCCCATATAAATATTCTTCCTTGGCACACCCGATTAGATTATATTTTAACGGGGTTACAATGCATTAAAACCTAAGGTTTATTGTGCCCACCCTATTAGAGTTGTTCTCGCTACTACTACAGCTAGCCTTCCAGTTCCAGGGTTCTAATGAGCTCTAGTATTTGGAACGGTTTCAACGAGGTTATTTCCTCACTCTTACAAGTTTATTGTCTGGAGCATTTCTTGCGTTGGCTTGCAATATCGAGGCATTCCAGAGCTAGGTGATCTATAGCTTCATCCTCCTCCCCATAGAAGCTACACTCGTCAGTTTCTGCTAGACCTATTCTGATTAGGTGCTTCCTAAGGCGGCGGTGTCCTGTAAGAAAGCCCGTGAGGAGATGTAGCTTATTTTTACCGAGATCCAAATATTTTTTGGAACTAGCAGTGTCAAAGTTCCGCAGGAACTTTTTAGAATATTCCAACCCAGGAAGGCACCGCCAGAGTGCTTCTCTTCCGGTTTCCTCCTTCTTCCAAATCTCTCTCTTATAGGAGAATTTTACTACACCACAGAAAGGCTCCGGGTAATAAATGGCGTTTGTGCTCCTTTCCTGGCGAGTGTATTGGCCTCTTCATTTCCTGTTATTCCCGCGTGGCCAGGAACCCAGACTACCGAGACCCTGTTTTCCTTGCCTAATTCATCAACATTTGTTCGGCACTCCCATGCCAACTTTGAGTCAATGACATGGGACCTCAATGCTTTGATAGCTGCTTGACTATCAGAATGGATCGATATGCCACATTTCTGATAGTCTCTTTTTAGGTTCATTTCCACGCATCTTTCAATCGCAAGTATTTCAGCCTGAAAGACGCTCGGGAAGGAGCCTAAGGATAATGAGTATCTAGTGCCAGGCCCAAATACTCCAGCGCCTGCTCCAGTGGTGGTTTTTGAACCATCCGTATACCATCTAGTGTTGTTTTCTTTGACAGTTTGGGTGGTGTATTCCCCTTCCCAGTCTCTCCTCATATTTAGCATCGTAGTGAAATTCTTCTCGATACTTACTTGATCATTTCTGCACTGGGAAGATTCGCTGATGAGATGTATTTTGTTAGTGAGGAACAGGCTCCCTGATTTTTGATACTCTCATTGCCTGAACCTTCCTTAGATATTCTAAGAATTGCCTCTTGAGAAGATCTTTCTATCACCAGATGTAGAGGTGTGAGATCTGTAATGAACTCAAGTGCCCTAGTTGGACAAGTTCTCATAGCTCCAGTGATGCACACACAGGCAAGTATTTGAACTTTGTCAAGGGTGTTCCCCGTACTGTACTGACTTGCTTTTGTATGCCAAACTATTGCCCCATACGTAATTGCTGGTCTCACAATCATGGCGTACATCCATCGCAGTATTTTTGGGTTACAGTCATACCTCTTACCAGCTAGATCTCTTCACGCCATCAAAGCTCTTATTGCTTTACTAGCAGTTATTCAAACATGCTTATTCCACAGAAGCTTACGGTTTAGGGTTATCCCTAGATATTTAAGTTCTGATTTCCATTCCATGATTTCCCCATTTAAGAATATGGATATCATGGCTGGAAGTGTTCTTTTCTGGGTAAATGGAATTACTATGATTTTGTATGGGTTAATATTTATCCCCACTGATAAGCGCCATTGCTCAATGATTCTGAGGTCCTTTTGTGATAAATCACACAAGTTGCTCTTGAACTCGCCTCTGACTATTAGAACCATGTGATCAGCATAGTCCATACATTCGAAGCCAAGCTCCGTTAGCCTGTAGAGCAAGTCATCTACTACCAGGCTCCATAGATAGGCAGATATCACTCCCTTTGAGGTGTCCCCCGAGTGCCTTTAACTGAGGTTGTTTGATTCCTCACCCGTGTCTCAGCTATCCTCGTCGTCCACAACTCATATATCCATTCTACAATGGTTTCATTCACTCCTCGCCTTTTTAGTGCTTCTTTGACAGACACATGAGTTGTGTTGTCAAAGGCCCCAGATATATCCAGGAATGCGCACATTGCGACTTCTTTGTTGTTCTCTGGATGACTTCGGTCAGCTTATACAGAGCCGTCTCAGTTGATCGACCCGCTCTGTAGGCATGCTGACATTTATTAAGTGGTATATCCATCATGCCCATCCGAGAAGAGTTCTGTCTCCTATAGAGCATGTTTGGTATACGATCGGTAGAAAAGTAGGTTCACGATCAAATTTTCCGAAGAATTTGACACAGCTACTCCATGCGGTACAAAATATTGGGAAGAAATACCTCCAGATGCAAGCGATCATCTCATTCAAAGCATCCCAGACGAGTAGCGAAATGCATTAAACTAAATGTTTTATGTGTACGATCCGGTATAATGGATATATTCTTCTGTAGCTCCTATGAGAAGAGTTAAGCCTTAGGACTGTACAATTTACCCCAAAATAATGCTTGAAATTGAGTTTCAATTAATAAGATGCCAAATTAAAGAGAATACAAAATGACCGGACACGAATAGTGGTTTACTCACATCAGGCTTTATCAAGTCCACAGCAACGCTTGGAAATTATATTCATTGAGTTCACATAGCTTCGTATAACATAGTCAGCAGTGTTTTTAATAACTCATAAACCTAGAAAGAACATAAATACCCGCACATGAATTATTTTAACCTCTTCAACAAATTTTACTAGCTGACTCTCGATCGAATGTCTCCAATGTCTCTAATTAACGCGAGCATAAAGGCAACCATGATTACAATAGCTTGTTGTTTGGGTTGATAACCTTGCAGAAATATATTTAATTATAACGAATCTAACATTTTGGTAAATTCTTGACATCAAGTGGGCTATCCCGATATAAATGTACCCAGAGACCATAAGATCCTTATGATCAAAGATGAAAATATTAGAAATTACCTAGAACGCCTTCACTTATACAAGAATGCAGATCTTCTTCAATTGCTGGACAGTCATTTACTGTATCGTAATTTAAAGAGGACGAAATTACTCGAGTCCATGTAGTATTATGTGTGAAAGCGGGCTCAAAGAATGTATTGAGTAGATAAACGAAATTTTTAATGGAATAATTTGAATAGAAATTGAGCATATTTTTAATTTTCAAGAATTCATTATCGGTAAGACTATTTTTAATCAAGTGTAAGAGCAAAAAACTTAAATTTTTTCACAAAAATGTTTTTATACGTCAACAATATCACTATGAGATTGAGCAAGGAGAATAAATAAAATCAAAAATTGTTTTGTGTGAGAACTTTCAAATATCCTCAATCTACGGCTGTGATGAGGAGAATATTTGAAGTTTATGATGCTCTTGGCTACAGAATTTCTACTTCAAGTATTTTAAATCACCTTAGCCATCTCGTGGGAGACAAGAAAAGTTGCATCTCGGAAAATTCACTATTTTAGTATTACAATTATTTCAATAAGATTTTCTTGAAAATTGTGATTTTATCGTAATAACAAAACCTGCTCACTCATTAGTAATGAATTTTTGTTTCTGAATCTGAGGAGATATGACTACAGGGTGATTAGTGTCAAGTAGATGTTTTGCGTAGTGGGATTTATCTGGTTGTTTTAATCTGTATGCTCGTAAGTGTTCACTGTATCGGATTCCAAAATTCCTAAGGGTCTGACCCAAATAGACAGCATTACATTCTGGACACTTGAGTTTATATATACCTGACTTCTTTAATGGTGGTATTTTTGTTTTTACATTCAACAATTTTGTACTTACGTTACTCTCTGTTTTAAAAGAAATTGTTGTATTCGTTGCTCAAGATATTATCTTTGAAATATTATTAGGAATATTGCCTGCATATGTGATGGTTTTATTAGTTTTTATTTCATCAGTTTGTTAAGGAAATATTAGTTGTAATGCCACTTTTTCCTTTCTTTCATTAATTAGCTTATTTATCATATTTAATGGATAACCGTTCGATGTTTCTATTTGTCTAAGTGTATTAATTTCTCTATCAAAATTACATTTGTTCGTAGGAACTTAAACAAATGTAATTTTGATAGAAAGATTAATACAATTAGACAAATAGCAACATCCAACGGTTATCCATTAGATATGATAAATAAGCTAATTAATAAAAAAGAGGAAAAAGTGGTATTACAACTAATATTTCCTAAACAAACTGATGAAATAAAAACTCATAAAACCATCACATATGCAGGAAATATTTCTAATAATATTTCAAAGATAATATCTTCAGCAACGGATACAACAATTTCTTTTAAAACAGAAAGTAACGTTAGTACAAAATTGTTAAATGTAAAAACAAAAATACCACCATTAAAGTAGTCAGGTATATATAAACTCAAATGTCCAGAATGTAATGCTGTCTATTTGGGTCAGACCCTTAGGAATTTTGAAATTCAATACAGTGAACTCTTACGAGCATACAGATTAAAACAACCAGATAAATCCCACTACGCAAAACATCTACTTGACACCAATCATACATTGACACCTAAGACAAAATTAGAAGTGCTGCATATTTGTGAAAAGAAACAAGAACTGGATTTCCTTGAAGAATTGGAAATTAGAAGACATTTAGGAACCCACAATATGAAGTGGTCAATGAACAGTTAAATCTAGGGAGTTATCCACTAATAAACTGTCTTCTAAGTGATAATTGTAAAGATCAGCAGATATAGTTTTCCTGGTTTTCTATATCATTGCACAGTTATACTGATCTTAATTGGAAAAATGATATCCATGATATCACCATAGGGCTAATAATATCTAAGCTTCAATATTTGTAATATCACATCTTCTTCTTTTTTCTATTAACATATATTAAGTCACTTCTTGGTCTAGCCAAAAAGTACTAATAAACATTAGGTAGGCATCAAATGAGATGTAACTTCTGTCATGCTCACGATGATATTGATTTATCGAAACAATTGTCGATTTTTTAGAATTCTCAACAATTTTTATTATACTGTGGTATTAACTAGAAACCGTGAGTTTCATTTAAAACACTAATATGAGTAGATTGCACGAAGTAAGGGTCGAGACAGTTAATTCCAAAAAACCCAGTCTACCACAATTTATTTTCCAATCGCTTCAGAAGTACATTTCTTCAAAATTCACATTTGACTCCCCCTTTCTACCAACGCATCAATATGATTAGCAGTAAAATAGATATAAACTTCCCAGTTGAGGTACGCTCTCTTGAATACCCACTTTGGCTACTTAAACCTTTTGACTGTAATTTGTCTCTAACTTCCTACAACAAACGAGAATATTCTCATGTAATGATAAGAAAAGAAGTTCTACGATTATCCTCACAATTTGAAGATTATACACACGTTTACACTGCCTCCAAGTCTTAAGATACGACGTCGGCTGCATTGGTTACTGCAAACGAGACGCAGTATTTTGTTTTACCACATACGTGGAGCGTATACGCAGGAGAGCTGTATGCAGTTTTTAAGGAATTCTGCAAGCACTCTCATCAAAAAAAAATTTCATAATAGCAGATTCGTTGAGTGTACTTCAAAGCATAACTCAAATCTATCCAGATTCGGCGATTGTAACGAATATCGAAGAAACTATTCATACAATGAAAAGCAAAATTATCACCTTTCTGTGGGTCCCCTCACATACACAAATTAGAGATAATGAAACAGCCGCCCAAGCAGCCAAAGAAGCTTACCTAAATAATTCCACTATAGTGAATAAACAACTGATTAATTACAGCGACCTAAAGAACATGTTTAAAAAATCAACAAGAAATTTGTTGCAAAAATTGTGGAATAGATCCGAAACTAAGCTGAAACAAATAAAACCAGTTATTTCACTGTGGAAGAACCTCAGTATTACGCGTAGACACCAAGTAATATTATTAAGTCTTAGGATAGGACATACGACATATACACATCAATATCTGCTGAAGAAAGAAGATGCCCCAATATGTAGTGTGTGTAAAGTGCAAATAAGTGTTAAACATGTTCTTATTCAGTGCCCTAAATTCAGTAATGAGAGAAATGTGTGTAATTTGAGCGCTAATCTTACGGAACTGCTTGAAGACTCTTGTAATATCAGAAACTTAATTATGTACCTTCAAAATATCAATCTCATCCACATGCTGTGAATAATACCTATTTATATTGTAATTATTGTGCCAATTTATTCACATTTGCTAATTACCTCAGTTGTTGAAGCAAATTGCATAAATATATTTTTACTCCATTAAATAAAAATAAAAAAAAAGTTTTGCATAGAAAAATCAAAATATCTCGAGAACTAAGAATTTTAAGTACATGAAATGCTTGTTAAAAAAAGAATTATGATATTAGTACTTTTCGATAATCGCATAAAATACAGAGATCCATTTGAATAAACTGAGAAATTAATGAATTTGTAATTTCATTCACCCTGTATTAGATTCAATGAAGATTAACGGAATAAATAATTTTTAACAATTTTGACTACAAGTTAAATGCGCTGGTTGCAACAAATCTTCATTCTTGAGTTTCTTTTACATTGTACAGGGTATTGAATTTGTTACGATTTTAATGGAAAATCATTTTAGAATGTGGAGACTAATGATGGGTAAAATCCCTCAAATAGGAAATACTGCATTTAATCACACTAATCAATCATGCTGTATATCATATTTCAATTGGTACGTGGGTTTATGTTGACATAACAATATATGTTAAAAGAGCGTCGCTTTTTATGAAAGTGGAAGCAATAAAATAACAAGTCAAACAAAAATCATATTCAAAAATGTAACATCAGAAATAATTTTATAGTTATTTTTATATACGGTTGGCACCATTTTAGGTTGCCTCGAATGTTAATGTGTCAATAATAGAAGTCAGTAGTTACAATATGAATTTTAATTAAACTACAACATAAAAAATGATCCGTAGTTATCATTAAAATAAAATTTAACGTTTAAATATACAACAGTCTTAAGCGATTTTACAAAAATTTATTTCATGTTAACATTATCTAGTATCCAATATATAATTCCTTCGCTATTTTCTCGCAACTTAATGAAAAATTCCGTAAAATCACTGCTGGAATTAAATCATTTCGCACAAACAATTTAATTTTTTTTCTAAAGAGAGTAAGAATAAATCCTTTTTCCTTTCAATATATTCACGTCTTATTTTGAGAACTCTGCTGGTCCTGTGT
This sequence comes from Galeruca laticollis, assembly GCA_963921935.1. Taxonomy (NCBI): domain Eukaryota; kingdom Metazoa; phylum Arthropoda; class Insecta; order Coleoptera; family Chrysomelidae; genus Galeruca; species Galeruca laticollis. Next base: position 59,610,209 of record OY998175.1, on the reverse strand, counting down.
TTCAGCATCCCCCTTTCTTTAATTAATATCTCACCCTGGCAACACCCTTAGCAACGAATATACGAACAGTAACACAATACAGTTTTTAAACTTTTCTCTACTACGGCTTTCTTAATGTCTCCGATGGCTGACATTAATTAAAAAATCTTGTTACGCATGCAAGGGTTCCCTTTCGTCCTTTTTACGTCCTTTCGCGCGCCCCGCGAACTCCTTACGACCAAAGACCTCCAACCCACTTATTTCTCCGAAAGACGTTTATGAGACGGGATAAGGGACCGCAAAGCCATATGCAAAATATCCGCATTGTTTAATTTATGCCCTGCACGGTGGCTCTTTCTAAAAAGAAATTCGTGTAATCATTTCAGAACTTGGGGAAACGAGTCTCACGTTGAAAACATTGTGTACAAAAATAAATACTATATTAAAAATACATAGGATTTGAAAATAGTCATTTATGGAATAAGTGAGAAAGTAACAAGAATGTGAATGCGACAATCACGTGAGTCAAAAAAGGGACTTTACACACCGAGTTGCATACAATATTTTTTCCAGCACCGATTTTTTTTATATAAAAAAAGAAATTTGATATGCATCTGCCTTAAGTACTAGTGTGTAAAGTATGTCTCTTTAGGCACTAGTGTGTGAAGTAAGTTCAACTTTTATTCTAATAACATATACTGGGGTAACTTATTATACATATTTTCACCAGAATTAAAATGAATTAACTTGAATAACCTACAAAGGACCCCGCACACCTGATATAGGAAAATAGTTCTCCGTCAAATTTCATGAATTTTTGATTTGTTGCAGAATTTATCAATCTGATAAGATGTTTCAATAGGCGCAACACGATCCTATGACTAGTTTTCGAAATACAGGGTATTGAATATGAGAAATATTCACTGTTCGGCGCTCCGTATCTCCCAAGTTATGTTCTTGTTCATCTTTGGTGGTATTATCATCACATCCTTGTATGACAAATTCATTCTCAAGTCTTTTCTTATTACAGGGCGATTTCACTTGATAATAATGCTATTTTGAGACTTTCATAATTTTGTTGTATAACGAGAAAACCTACTAACCCTCTCAGTGTTCGTTATAGGTATGCGGGTTGTCTCACGTGGTACAACCCGTGCTCGCCAGTCGACTAGCTTCGAGTCGAAGAAGGGGTGGATTCTTCAAAGAATTATTAAGTTTACAAAGAGGCGCCAGAGAAGTTTTGGCAAGCACCCAAGACTTCTTAAGTTAGCCCACAACTCCTCAGTGGGTTAACAACACTCACTACACACTCCAAAGGTTAAACTGATAGGTAAATTATCATGAGTAAATAAAAGTCAGCAAGTATCCCCTGATTGAAGATTTAATTAGTCTTTGTAGACCAAAGGTCTCTTTTCAAAATATTTAATACAATGTCACTACAAAAATGTTACAAATAATGTCTGAGATCAGCTGAAGGCTGTAATCTCAGAATGTAGATGGGCTGAAGGCCGAAATCTACATAAATCTAGAAATGTTTAACAAATTTATCAGTTACAACTCAAGTAAATAACTGTCAAGCAGATTCTATAAACTCTGAAGCTAAAGCTGAAGGCTTTGACTCAGGGTGCAGAAGAGCTGAGGGCCCCAAACTACACCGATGTCTCAATTCTATAGTTCTAGAGAAACGACCAAATAGTTCATGTACAATATCTCAAAAATGCAACAATAATATATATATATATCAACATCAACAATGTACAGTTACAAGGGTTCACACTTCCGCAATTCATACCAACATCAATATAAATATAAATAATTGCATAAGCCTAAAATCTAAATAGCAACGAGTTTAGCGTTTTTTTAATTCAAAATTATGTACGGTGCAAGTTATATACATAAAATCGTCAGAAATAGGCAAAAAACCACTAAATAACGCAATACCAGGTACGTACCATAGTGTCTTAGCGTATCTTAAACTATGAGCAAAGATTTCAAGTTTTTAAATACAAAGTACAAGTGTAAGCGAGATTATAGTAATTGCCGCAAAAAAAAGAAATAAAACTTTATATGAAAAACGGTAATATGTGAAGCATAAATGTGAGTTTACTAATGAAGTTGAAGAATAAAGAAAAGGAAAACTGTTCACTTATCCTTTTCCGGATTCAGAACAGGAACTGAAGTTGCTCCAGAATATTCCAGCTCTCCTGGAACTGGCCTCACTGACCCTTTAAATTCCAAACAGTGATTTTTCTTTTAATGTCCATATACAAAAACCCCCCTAAAATAGAGAAACGAATTAGCCTCTACATAGGGTTTACATTTTACCCCGGTCAAATTTTCGACGTACCCCCGTAATATCCCATCATACTGACTATATTAAAAACACCCGAAATTCGCAAATAATCATACATCATGACTTTTAACTGTATAAAAGCCACCTACACTGAGAATAAAAACTATATGACTGGTTTTTTTCCGCTTAGCAAAAAAAACTACGATACCAAAAAAAAACCCATAATATAAAAACTATGTCGTTGGACACATCCCTGAATATTTATACAACCCCCGTGACATTTTCTTATTTCAACAAAATATAAAGCAATGAAGAATATGAACTAATAAGAATTTATGAAATGCATCGAAACTATCTCGTGAAATCCAGATTACATACTCCAATAAACTACGAATCAAAGCTAAAATTTTTACGTTGAAATACCTATAAAACTGGTAATTCCGAGAAAGTATTTTCAACCATTTACCTTGTTAATGAATCCTTCTAACTAACGCCGTCTACGGAAATTTACCACACATATGCAATTCCTCTAAATTCTTATGGTACCCACAGTCATCGACCGATTTTGGACCAAAAACCTATCGGGTCGGAGCTGCCAGTTGTTGGTATCAGCCGTATTTCTCTTCCCCTACGTCGGAATTGTTGGGTTTTCCAATAAAACGCTTATGGCTCCCAGAGCACATGCGAAAATTTTAAGTTGAAAGATGTGTGTTTACACCTTGACGGCAAATTGAGGACTGAATTTTCAACTTCGTACCGACAGCGCTGTGACTTCTCTCTGTCGACAGGTTAGCCAATATTAAGTCTCCGACGGTTCGGCAAATTTTCGCGTTACAGATTTCACCCATTTCGTCAAAGAAAATGAACCCGGAAGGGTTAATTTTCATCTTCAGGCGGTTGCGTAGAGTATGGTTTCAAGCCCTTACAGTGCCATACT